>OX465298.1:117724280-118324280 GCA_949987735.1 Leucophora obtusa | reverse complement strand
TACTGTTAATAGTTATTTTTACATAAAAAGTTAAATGTCTATGTAATATTTTGAAACAAAATTGATTCTAATGTTTTTTTTTTTTGGGTTTTTTACCGGGGCGTTTAATATTTGAAATATTTTTTTATATATTAACAAATAAGACTTATTTATCTATTCAACGATATATAAAATGTTTATATAATTTATTCCACAGAGTCAAACTAATGCACTCAAATTGGACATCTCAGGTCAAAATTAAATATTCGATAACTTTTTTCATGCTTAGTCGACTGGCCCTTATTTGCAACGTTGTTCGGAATCCCGGTCTCCGAGTATTATTTTGTGAGGTTACTAGAAAAACTATAGCAGAAAAAATTTCAGCTCAATCGAAGAATTTTTAAGCTATCCCTGGCCCTTCAAAGTTTTGAATGCGATTTACAAGGGGGAAAATAGCTTTTTTGGTTTATTTTGAAAATACTGGCTCTTAAATAACTGTATTTCTGGAAAATATTAATAGAATCGTAATCTAGACTGAATTTTTTTCTTAAAAGGCATAAAAATCCAAAATCGGTTGGAAAATGTTGAAGTAATTGCAATTCTCCCAGACCATTGTAGGGTTAAAATGGCATATAATTTTAATAATTTGGGTAATATCATTCTTTTTTGTTTTTTGGCTAGCTCTAACATAATCTCTTTAAATTTTTACTAATTCAGTTAAAGGATATTGTTTTCTGAAAATTTTGTGAAACCTAAACAACGTTAACCCTTTCTATACCAAGTTCAATTTTCAAAAATTTGAAAATTTCACTTTTGACCTTGATATAGAAAGGGTTAACGTTGTCGAAGTTTCACAGAATTTTCAGAAAACAATATCCTTTAACTGAGTTAGTAAAAAATTTAAAGAGATTATGTTAGAGCTAGCTAAAAAAACAAAAATTAATGATATTACCCAAATTATTAGCATGCGCAATAACATGCTTGCGAAGGAAATTTTTCCTCACCATTTTTCGTTTTTTATACCGGAATTGCTTAGGGGCAAAATGAGCAGCTGAATTTTTAATAGACCGTTAGCTGAGACTTCAATCTTTAACCCTCTAACCGGCCTAAGCTTTTTTGCAAGGAAATTTATACCATGTGTTTCTCACGAAAAATAAACAATAAGTTCTTCTACAAAATTTTTTTTCGTTGCCTACTTTAGGCGATATGGGCCAAATTAGTTTAAGGGTGAATCTCGAAAACTAGCGCATAAAAATTACTAGGTTAAGACACAAATTATTTCTCTTACCAAGATGTAATTACAATAAAAAAATTACATTTTTTGTGCTGTTACTTAAGAAGTTGTAGCGATTTTCGTTTTTCGAAAAATGCGCAATTGAGCGAAAACGCACCAAAACTTCAATATATATTATTCAAACTTATAAGCTTTGCTACCTATAGTAAATATATTCTTTTTACCAAATTTCAGAATAATCCGTCCATTCGTTTTGAAGTTAAGGCGATGTCCTTTAAAGGTATCCTTATGGAATCCTGTGCGTCCTTGGACCAAAGTAAGGAACTTTCTGAATAGCTTAAGCTCCAATCTTACTTCATGGTCACTATCAATTGTTTTAGTCAATTTAAATACGTTTTTAAGATTTTTGAAACCTTTGGTTGTTTTAAAATATTTAATTTTTGAAATTTTACGAAATTTTATCTTTGACACTTTCTCGCTTCCAAACCGTGCATTGTATACAAAAAAATTCTTCACAAAAAATTTTACAAATTTAGCTTTTTGTTGAAAAAGCATAATTTCTTATTATAAAATACCCCTTTGGCGCATTTCTGGTCAATTTAATATACCCCGCCTGGAGGCGGGCTTGCCGGTTAGAGGGTTAATCTGATATAAGTCTTGGAGAGCAATAGATACAAGCCATAGAAGTTGTAGAAAATAAATATTTTTGGACAATTTATAGTAGTAAGTAAAAAATCATAATAGTGTCATTACAAAAGTATTTTAAAAGCATGAAGCGATAGAAGGTAGCATATATAATACGGTCATTTCAAACGCATTCACTTAGGTCAACTTTGAATGTCTCTGGACAAAAAAGTAATAAAGATATAAGCCTAATATTTGGTACATGATAATTGGACTGTTTATTACAAACATTTGTTGTTTCCTTTTTTAAATTATCATGTCAGCTGTAAGCATATGGAAAAATCTACGAAACAGGTCGATTTCAGATTTTAAAAATGAAAAATTTCCAATTAGTGGCACACAATTTTTTTTCTAGATTAACTTATTTAAAATGCATTAAAAAGAAGCAATCTGTTCGCGTAAATAATTTTTTTGAGTGCTGAAAATGTTATGAAAAAAAACCGGACACATTTTCGCTAATAAATGTTTTTAAATTTTAGAACTTTTCGGGCATGCGACCACACATTTTGAAGTAACCTGTCCGTGCTGAGTCCGAATTTTGTTTCCAAATTTTTCCAACACATCTGGTTTTTGAGTAAATTGAGGTCAAAGTTAAGAAAAACCTTTTTTATTTATTATTTATTTATAAAATTTATACAAAATGTTTTAAGCAACAGTAGAGATGTTTGTGGTTTCTCTAACATGTTCTTTTGTCAAAATCCACAGATAAGAATTATCTTTCAGATAATAAAATAACTAAAAAAGTTAGGATGGAATACAGCTTCCACACAGAGGCATTGTTTTTTTTTATTTTTTCTTAAAATTTCCATTTATTATTCAGATTATCGTAGCACTAGGTCCAAAAGTTATGTGGTGCGAATTTGAAAAAGTCGGTTTGGGACTTGCGATGAAAATTTTCGATTTTTGATTTTTTTAAATTAATTTTGATATGCGGAACACGAATATTTTAAAAAATTTTAAATCAGACTAGCGGATAAAAGTTAAAATCCCGATTTGCTAGGTATTTAAATGGATCAGGAATCCCGGCTTTATGCAGTCTACAAGGTCAGATCTTCTGTTTTCCGAATTGTTATGTTACGACTCATCAGCTTCTGATATAAATCAAAAATGGCAATCGTATAGTTTCCACATTTTTTCATTTTTGTTTTGGTGTTGAGACTTTGCACATCAACTTTTGACTTTCTAGTCAAGTCTATTGGGTGTGTGGGAAAGGGTCTAGCAATTAGACCTCGAATTCTACTTTCCGAAATAGTACGACTCATTTAACAAGTTTGTACTGAAAAGGAAAAAACTTTACAAAGGCATTAGAATTTTTGAAATTTTTAGAACTTTAGGTGCACTATATGCTTCACGAAAACAACGATTAAAAAGCTAAAGTCCGACACGCAGACTATATGGTACCCTACACTAGTGTGGTTGAAAGCCAACTAATATTTGGGTCCGAATTTTTAATGCGTTAACTTATTGACTTATGTCAAAATTTGTCTATAAACATTAGAAAATCATTAAGAGATTTATATTTTGCCTAATGTTGGGTGTCTTTAAAGAAAAGTCGCAAATATAGTCCATACGGACGCTAGTTCTCTATAGGGCCACTAGTTGAATGCGTTTTAAACAAAATTAAAAGACTTCGTCGTTGGGTCCACGTTTCTTATATTTCTTTCACATTATATCGGAACTATAATTGTTTAAATATGAAATGTCTTTTTCTCTTATTCAATGTAACAAATTTTTTATTAGAATAATAAAAAGTTTTTTTTATATAAATGTATTTTTTACTCTTTATTACTATAACCATTCAGCAATGAAAGAAATGCAATTTAAATATATGTATATGCATTTTGTATGTATATGTTTAAATATTTGAAGACACATACACACATATTCATATAAATACACTTCAAAATAAAGAAAATGTATGTAAAACCAAGAAAATTGCATTCTTGGGATCTCTTAATATGCAAGAATAACCATGAACAATGTTTGTTGAAATGTTTGAAATTTCTGCAAGAGTGTGTTTGTGTTGAGAAATAAATCGAGTGAATATTTAATGAAAATAGATGTTAGATTAGTTTGAGTATACCTTAGTTTGTCTCGAAAATGCAAAGTTCCTGAAATTAGTCTAAAGTCTGATGAAATTAAAACTTTGGTTTTATTTCTCGAAACGGGGTTAGTTATTTCTTTGAAATTAAATTTTCAACTTTGATGTCTTCAGAGATTTATAATAGAATTTCATGAAAAATACTTTTGCGGAATATTTAAACCCTCTCAATCTGCTATTTACTGGTCTTTTTAGTCGCTCTTTAAAAAGGGGTCGAAAAAGTCCCACTGATTGAAGAGTTAGAGGTTAAAATGTTCACAAAAAAATTCCTCATAGTGTTTTATATAAGTTCGCTGAACACACCCTATACATAAAATGAAGACTTCCTATGATGACTCACAGTAAACATTTGCAAAAGGGGATACATTTTAACCCCCCAAAATATAACGCCGATGCATGTATATTTTTTTTCGTTACCTCTGCCGGAACCAGTTGTCAGAACCTAGTTATTAATTTTTTTGCGTTATATAGTATAATAAAAAATAGTACATTTTAATACAACTGTTGGAAATTAAATTAAGAAATTTTTTTTTCCTTTTATTTTTTTGGGTAAATTTTGTCCACCAAATATAAAATTTATTTTTTGACTTCTATTTTTTCGAGCAAAAATTAATGAATATTTGTTGCTCGAAAAAATAGAAGTTCAAAAATAAGCCATATTTTTTCCCAAAAAATAAAATTCAAAAATTTAAAAAGCAAAGCATTTTTCTGAAGACTAGTCCACAAAAGTCAATACGATATACTTGAATCAGTTGTCAAACATTTGCTGTCCCTGTTTTTATTTTTTTAGGATTAAAAATTAAAAAAAATTATTGAATTTAAACAAATTACCATGTATGTATCTTAAAACACAAAGTCTGTGAATCTAGCGCAGGCATCGGCAAACATATACAACCTTATTTTGTGCTTGCTCTCTCTATCTCAATGCACTGACAAAGAACTTTTGTATAATAATTTGAAAATTTAAAATGTTTAAAATGGGAATATAAAAATTTAAGAGCAAACAAAAACTACAAAAATCAAAAACAGCAACACAGAAAAAAATAAAAAAAAATTAAAAATAAATAAAAACTTAAAAATAAATTACCAAAAAAATGCACCAATAAACTTTATGCAGAGTGTAAAAAAATCTGGCAAACAAGCGATGTGACAACCTATTTCGTTGAATGCTTGTGTGAGAGTCAGTGAATTTATTTATTTTTTTATTTTATGTGAGAGCTTATGTAGGTGTGAGAGAGCGCCCATGGCCATAGGCAGTGTTGCCAACAAATTTTCAAAATAAATGGCTAGATCAGACCCAAAAATCGCTAGAAAATCACTGGGTTTATAAACAGTGCAAGAATTTAGCGATTTTATCCCTAGATTGTTGAAAAATGGCTGATAAAAAATCGCTAGATTTTTGGCTAATAGCTAAGGACAATTTTTACCGCTAGTGGCGAAATAAAATCGTTAGATCTGACAAGAAAATCACCATTATGGCAACACTGGCCATAGGTGTGGCCGACGTCTGGTGTAGTGACTGTATTCTCCTTGTGGTTTTTGTTTCAAAGTCATAATCTCTACATGTGACCTGGTCTATGAAAAGGGGCTTATGTGCGAATACAAGTTGTCGAGAAAACAGTTGTTAAAGGTTGTTCCCTTTTCTCCGCGTTGTCTGGTATTTTTTTTTTTTTTTTGCCAACAAATTTTCAAAATAAGTGGCTAGATCAGACCCAAAAATCGCTAGACAATCACTAGATTTATAAACAGTGCAAGAATTTAGCGATTTTATCGCTAGATTGTTGAAAAGTGGAATTTAAGGGAGTTTTTTACTCAAGAATTTCTTTAATATGTTCATAAGAAGTGTTATAAACTTGTAAATAATAAAAAAATTTACGATTAAGCTGCAAATAATGAATCGCTTTAGCCTTTTTTAACTTTTAAATTTTAACATATTCTCAGCAGCGTTGTTGATCACAAGACGAAACGATGCCTACTGATCTCATGGTGTTTTAAAATTGTACAGCCTGCATAAAATTTTAATAAGAACAAAATAATGAACCGATAACAGTAAATGAATAGCGCTTTGGTTAAAATTCAAATCAGTGACGAGTTGATGAAGTCGACGTACATTATAATGTACGCCACTCGCCAAAGGGTTAGTATTGAAAATATTCAAAAGAGTGCATTCTACAGTGAAAAACTACCTTCCCGTATTTTATCGAAATGTGTATTTTTTAGAAAGTTTTTTTACTAAAATCGTTTAAGAAGTTTTTTTTTTATAATAAAGTAATATCAATATGCGAATTTTTAAAAATTATATTACGGCTGATAAAAAATCGCTAGATTTTTGCTAATAGCTACAGGACCATTTTTACCGCTAGGAGCTAAATAAAATCGCTACATCTGACGAGAAAATCGCCGTTATGGCAACACTGTATCTAACTATATTCAAGGACGGCAATTATTGTTTTTGCTCGGAATATTATCGTAGTTAATCGCGTCAAGTTGCTAGTTTCGGCTTTCTAAACGACTAACGCTAAAAAAGTGCGTTTACAAATCATATCACTGTTATCGCGCCAGCCGTTTTTTCGAAAGGCGAAGGTTGTTGGAGATTGGAAAAGGTTTCAATAAATACGACATAAAAACTACTTAAATGGTAATATTGTTTTGGTATATAATAATGTTTTTTTTTGTCTTATAAACTAATAGACACAATACTTAATTTAGGCACTTGAATCATAGAATCTCGTATATATATTATAAGGACTGATCCGAAATAAAGATTTAATCTCTCTCTCTCACTCCTTATTCTAGATTTAAAAAAAATCAGTTTTTTCGAATTTGTACTCTTCTTTCTCTTTATTTTTAGTAAACTTTTCAACATATTACGACTTTCTGGTTTTCAGCATGTGAAAGAGACTATAACCGAATCGCCAAAAAAGTGCAAAATGATTTTTTGATACCTAAGCCCCCTTTTCATAGACCAGGTCACATATATAAAAGAACAACGTGACGGAAATACTAACTCAAAGCCAAGAAGGTAGTTTTTAGAATTTTAGAGAGGAACATGGTAAAAACGGGGGCTCGAATAGTGGTGGGGGGGGGGGGGGGGAAGGGAGAAAATCTCTTGAGTGCCTGGCCAAACTCCTTTGGAGTATGACAGAAAAGGTACTTGCTGATGTTTTCATCCGGAACCTGATAAGGCTTGCGCCGAAGCAACTAGTGCACGAATTAATCGCAATAATTTTAGAACTAAACGTCATACTTAAATAAAAATAACATTTTGTTGAAAGGAATTTCATTTGAATTTACATATTATTAATAACTAAGGCTGCGTGCGGGCTGGCTAAATTAAAGCTTTCAAAAATTTAGACTAAAGTGTGCAGAAATAAAAATACACCATGCAAAAAATTAAGGTGATCCGATAACTGGAACACCGAATGCCGAATCGGCCCTGAAGTTTCAAATGCGATTTTAAAGGCGAAGTTTTTTTTTTTTTTTGAAATTGCCTTGCAAAAATGATTCATATTGGGGGTGTACGGCAAGCTTTTTTTTTGAGGTACGGTCTAATAGACATCCAATGATGCAAGATAATGATTACAGTCACAGTAATCACAGTTTAAGTGCTAAAGTTAGCACGTTGTTAAATAGCATGATTTTTGAAGTTTAACTCATAGAAAGTTGTCAAATTTACGATAAACGCTAATTCGCTACTTAAAATAGCATGAACTGCGAATTCCCTGAATATATATTTTAGAATTTTTACTGGGAGGGTCATGCACATTACATGCACAGCCCTGTTGAGTCAGAAATATGAGACTTAGCATTGAAGAGTACTCTAAAAAAAGCCTAAACGTATTTATTAAACGAGAAAAAAAACATTAGAAAAAAAATAAAATGTTCTTCTAAAACTACTGGTAACGAAGTATCGGGCTTTTAAGTTTTATAATTATAAAGTGGTGGAAGAAACCGATGCAGGTGATTTTCCAACAGAATATTGGAATTCACTTGAAACTGGAATTAAATAAACTTTAAAGCAAGCTAAATTATAAACGTGTTTGTTTACATACTGCAAGTTACTACTTTTACTACAGGTGGAAAAAATCAATCTAAAAATAGTAAAGAACACTTTCCAATTGTAATAAAAGTAGTAAGAATTTCGAGTAAACGAACACACTGTATATTTATTAAAATTTTTGTTTGAAAACTTCAAAATAATTACCCAGTGTAGAAACGGTAATGACATATCATTATTTTTTGGAGTACCAGTAATGACACCCACCTCCCTTCTGCATTATTTTAAAACATATAATAATGAGTTACTGGTAATGACTTACTTTTATCATTATTTCAAATAGAAAAAAATTTTTTAGATTTTTTTGAAAATTTTTTGAAATCTATTTTTAGACTCAATATATTTTAAACACTGGTAAGGATATATGTAACCACATATTTTTTGATTTTTTGTATGTTGGCGAGTAAGCTTACTTGTGTGCAGCAGGTCAATTATGTTTTTATCTATTAAATATTACATGTTGATATAGCTCAGATGGTAGAGCAGTTGACTCCCAGTAATGACACCCACCTCCCTTCTGCATTATTTTAAAACATATAATAATGAGTTACTTGTAATGACTTACTTTTATCATTATTTCAAATAGAAAATAATTTTTTAGATTTTTTTGAAAATTTTTTGAAATCTATTTTTAGACTCAATATTTTTTAAACACTGGTAAGGATATATGTAACCACATATTTTTTGATTTTTTGTATGTTGGCGAGTAAGCTTACTTGTGTGCAGCAGGTCAATTATGTTTTTATCTATTAAAAATTACATGTCGATATAGCTCAGATGGTAGAGCAGTTGACTGGCAATCTGTAGACCCAGGTTCGATTCTCGCACCAGCAAATTTTAATAAAAAAAAAAAAACAATACAATAAACAATATTTTTTTTTTATATAATTTATTTTTTTGAAAATCTATTTTTAGACTCATTATTTTTGTCAGTACTGGTAAGCACATAGGTAACGATATATTTTTGATTTTTCATATGCTGGTGAGTAACGACAACTCATTATTTTTCGCGACATCGCCATATAAAGGTAATAAGAAATGTAATAACAAAAGTAACTAGTTACCATTACCAAGTATGTAGTCACATAACCATATATCTGGTAATGATTTTCTACACTGGGTAATTATAACATTTAGCGTGTTTTTTAATCACCTGGATTTAGAATTTTTATACAAAAAATGGATTTATTAAATCAAAAAAAAAAAGCTGGATTTAATAAATCCACAATAAAAGCACAAATATATGAAACAGCCTATTAATTTAATGTCAGAAAAAATACGAATAAAAATTAAAAGAGAAACAAAAAAATTTAAAAACTAACAAATAAAAGGTTTTTCTTAAATTTTTTTTTATGAAATATCTTTAGAAAAAAAAACTACACCTCACCAAATACATATTTTTCATCTTGGACATGGAGAAATAGCTCAAATAGAAATGGCAATTTTTCACTCTACAGTAAGTAATTTAATTATATCCAATTAGTGAATATTAAATAATGAAATGGAATTTTTCAATTGTGTAAAAATATAAATTGAAGTGATAAAACTGAAAAGGCAGACTGTTTATCGCTATTTTATTTAAAATATAATTATAAATTAAAAGTTAAAGTTGAATCCTCCATCATCGAATTCGGTATTAAAAATTAGGGTGAAAGAAGTGTCGGAGAAAATTTTTTTAAAATAGGAAAAATCGAACCCCATCTGTTGAGCACTTTTAGAAATACTTTTTGGATTTATTAAATCCAAGTGATTAGAAAAAACGGCTATTGACTTCAAAATAATCATAACATTGGCAAATAGGATTTCAAAATTTTGAATTACTCTGTTGTTTTGTAGGAGAAGCTGTGACTTTCAGTTTTTAAATAGTCTTAAATATAACAGTTATAACTGCTCACAAGTGGAAATATAGCAAAATGATAAATATCAAAAATAAATTGAACATTTTTTTTTTAAATTGGGTCCATTAAGATTTGCACTGCCAACCATCTGTAACCGAATCACTTTATAGCAGCACTTTAGAGGCAATAATACTTTTGAATTAGCAATTAAGTTATTTTTCGGAAGTTGTTCAGAATCATTTTTAAAAAATTGCAAAAAATATACTAATGGACATTTTGAGGCAATAAAAAAGTGATATTTTTTAAGTTGTTCAGAATTACTTTTAAAAAACCAGTAGAAATATATTGATGACTAATTTGGAAGCGATGAAATTTTTTTTTCTGAGAGTATTTAAGAGAACCTTAATTACCCAGGAAATTTTTATACAATCGGTAGCCAATCACACCCATTCTACAACTGGTTCCACTGCAACTGATTCCATGGAACTGGTTCCGGAACCAGTTCCTGGAATCCTATATGGAAGGTGTGGGTGACGTAGAATCAGTTCCAGAACTAGTTCCATCACCGATTCTAGAGCAACCGGTTACACTTTGGAGCCATAGAAGGGGTTGCTTTTGGGACAATTTCAAACAAAAAGAATCGGTGTTTTGAATCGACAGTAGAAGGGGTTGTGAATGAAAAGTAGCTATTGCACAACCGATTCTTTGGAACAGAAAATTTTCCTGGGTAGTAGTCTCTAGTTAAAATATTGTATCGACGCTCCACCACCGAGGCTATTAATGCATTTTAATAGAGTCTTAAAAATTGCTTTATTTTACCTTTTCCCAATTTACCCATGAAAATGTTCTGTTTCTGGTTGTAGAATAGCTACTTTTCATTCACAACCCCTTCTACTGTCGATTCTAACACCGATTCTTTTTGTTTGAAATTGTCCCAAAAGCAACCCCTTCTATAGCTCCAAAGTGGAACCGGTTGCTCTAGAATCAGTTCTGGAACTAGTTCTGGAGCTGGTTCTGCGTCACCCACACCTTCCATATTGGATCCCAGGAACTGGTTCCGGAAACAGTTCCATGGAATCGGTTGCGGTGGAACTAGTTGTAGAATGGGTGTGGTTGGCTACCGATTGTAAAAAATTTTCGTGGGTAGTTTTAATAAAGATTTTTTACAAATATTTTAAGACAATAGAAAAATTTCTATTTGCAAAAAAAAAATAAAAATGGCAACATAAATTAGTTTTTTTAGCAGCATCGATATTATTTTTAGGTATGTTTTTTTAAAATAAATTTATGTAAAATACGCTTCGTTAGAGTGTTTTTGCTTTAAAATCCGTTTTCAGTCCATTCTAATTCAAATACAATACGTAGTTCTGAGACGTTTGATTTATATGACAAGAAAACATTGTAGTTTCAAACACTTTTTAATACAATTAATTTAAATGTATATCCCTCTTTGTTATAGAAAATTATTTGGTTTGGAAAATATGTAAGTTTTTTTATGCACTCACTACAACTCTATTTTTGTGCTAAGTGGTATTAACCATCTGCTGTTTTTTGCAAACATGATCGATTTGTGTCAATATTATCAAGTTAAAGTAAAATTTATTTTTTTTATATATATTTAACATATTGTTTGCAAATAATATTGCATTAAATTGCAAAGATTACCAACTGATAAAAACAATTGTTGAGGGAAACTATAGGACTGCAGGAAATATATTTTATTTTAATATTCCGGGTGAAAATTATCGTGAATGCAGTTATACAGTATTTCTAGTTTTTTTTAATCCTACTGAATTAAAATTCGTATGAGTTTTTAAAGGGAAATTGGTCTGAATATATAAATGATCGGTGAAAACTGCTCATAATTGGTTTATGTATGGACATATATGAGCAAATATTGATTTTTTATGAACATGTATGGATTTTATATGAACATATGTATATAGAAGTATATGAGATTGCATACGTGAAAAAAGATTTCATATACACACATATATGGAGGCATATGTTATTTCATATATGGAAAAGGCACACATATGTATATGGACAAATATGAAAGTGCAAAAGTGGAAGAACACATTTTTCCATTTATGCAAAAGGAACTCATATATGGATAAATATGGGATTATATTTAATCCCATAAATGCAAAAGTGACCCATATATGTCTGAACACATATAGCGTCTAAATTGAATGTCATAGTTACATAAATTTATATGAATAGTGAAACCTTCTAATAAAGGTCAGCCACGGTCGCATGAAAATTGACTGTTATACTTTTTGTACGAGAAGCAACACTCAGGAAATTCTTCCTATTAATTAACGTGTTGCTTTCTTTTGAAAGGGAATAGAGAAGAACTAAAAGGTGGTAAAAGATAAAGAGCTTCAAATGTGTTGGGATTACAAGGTATTTGTCTAAAATTGATATAATGAAAACTTTTTATAACTTTTGAACTAAAAGAAATTTTGAATGAATGAGTGATGTTTATACTACATTGAGCGCCTTTATAAGGGTCACATTAATCGCTAAAAACAACTTCATTCTTAACTTCTTATCTGTGTTTTCGACTTAGCTATATCCGTTAACTTACAAAAAAATTCCAAGTAAATACAAACATGTTTAAGACGAAAACTTACATATTTCTTTTCGTATGCACGTTGGCTCTTAACTTGGATAATTATTCACGTTGAAAACCCAACGTATAAATATTTTCACATCTAAAATTACTTCTTCGTATTACTTCCTAAAAAGGTTTGCTTATGTACGTTCCATTATACCGTGACTATTTTCAACACTACCTTTTTAAAGCCCAACAATAGGTTTTGGAATTTTTTGGGATAATTAGGGTTGGTGCGAACTTACTAAATTAATCTAAACTAAATTCAGGTTTACAAGTTTCTTTGAAATTAAAAAATATTTAAAAACAATTTTCAGAGATACTTTAAAACCTTTTTTCATTTTGTATTTAGTTTAGAAATAATTTAGCCACCTCGCACAGGGCCTTAATACAATTTCATTCTTAATTCCATATTACAGTAGACGCTCGCAAATTAGAGCTTTCAGTAATTCGAACGTCCAGAAACTAGAATCAATGTTTGCAATACATTAAACGCTCTGAAATTCGAATTTAAAATTATAATTTCTGAGCGTTTTTTTTTTTGGTTATTTGAATACACAGGAAATCCCCAATTTATTTTTATTCTGTTTGAATAAAGTAAAACTAAAAAGGGGAATCACCAAATTATATATGTTTTTCCCTATTTGTTTTTTTTTTTGTCGCATTTATGTACATTTTTGGCTAGTTTATTTGTGAAATTTGATACGCGTGTACATATTATTTGGCAGTCTCTATTAAATAGTGAAATTGTATCATTTAAAATGTTAAATAAACGTAAAAAAACACTTTATCATTGGAAACTAAAGTCAAAATATTAGAAAAGCTTGACAAAGGCGTTCAAGGGAACCGGTTAGCCCAAGATTTTAATGTGACAACATCTTCAATCAGCTACATCAAATCACATAGAACAGCAATATTAAATGCTGTTTCAAACATATATCAGGAGGCAAACAATAAATCTTTGCACAGCGCTGAATATCCAAAAATGGAAAGTCGTCTGTATGAGTGGTTTTTAAATCAACGAGAAAAAAAGTGTACATTGACTGGGCCAATATTAAAACAAATATTTAGAGAGGAATATCCCGATAAAGATGAAAATGCATTCCGGGCAAGTGATGGATGGTTTACCAAATTTAAGAAGCGACACGGTATCCGTTTTTTAAAAACTTGTGGCGAGATTCTTTCCAGTGATGTTGCTTCAGTCACTCCTTTTATTCATCGATATCGTGCAAAGATCGCTGAGATGGGTTTAATGGAGTCACAAATATATAATGTCGACGAAACCGGATTATTTTTTCGTTGCCTACCAGACAAAACCTATGTCTCTGCTTTTGAAAAAAACGCCCCTGGACATAAAATTCAAAAAGACAGAATTTCAGTCCTACTTGGTGCAAACTCTGATGGATCACACAAATTAGTTCCATTGGTAATTGGAAAAGCAAAAAAACTCAGGTGTTTTAAAAATTTCAATAATCCTCTGCATTACAACTTTTCAAAAAATGCTTGGATGACTTCTCGGATTTTTCACGAAGAGATAAACAAAAATATTGATTTCAGGTTCAGTACATAATTTAAAAACTTGTTTCAATTCACAGGTGATCCGCTTTTCTCAGGAAAATAATTTGCCTCCTAAAGCCATTTTGCTTATAGATAATTGCTCCGCTCATACACCCATTGAGAAACTTAAAAGTGACGATGGAAACATAGTTGCATTATTCTTTCCACCAAATGTGACAGCAGCTTTACAACCAATTGATCAAAACCCTATTAAGTTGACAAAGCTCAATTACAGAAGTATGTTTCTTTCTCCGTTAATTGCTGAAGGTGGTGAACTGAAGAATCATTTGAAATCCCATTCGATCCGCAATGCTATATTATTACTGAAACAAGCTTGGGATGCGGTACCACAAAGTGTTATGAAGAAATCTTGGTCAAAGTTCTCCAATTGGGACTCTAACCAATACGACAGCGACGATGACGTGCCAATAGCACAATTGTTGCAAATAGATCAGGACTGCAACGAAGTTATTCAGATAACTCAAGCTCTTTTAAAAGAAATAGCTCTCAACGATTGCATCGGTATAGAAGACATCGACAGATGGAATGAAGATATGTTTGATGACGGATCTGTTTATGTTCTCAGTAGCGATGGTGAGTCTTCAGATAGCAGCGAAGACGACGTTGTTGCAGTATCATCAGTTGTCTCTAATACTACAGCCATTGAAAGAGTAAATAATTTAATAAAATGGTGCAATAACAGTGAATTGTTTTCAACTAAGCACATACGTAATCTTTTGGCTCTCCGTAATGATATTTCGGATTTAAAGAAACCAAAAAAACAAACAAATATAACTGATTATATGTCAAACAAAGATTAGTTGTTAACTTGGCCACTGTTTAATTTTAATTGTTTAATTTTTTTATATACAGTTTTTTAGTTTTTAATTAAAAAAAATACATGTGATGTAATTGGACTGCATTGCTATGTTTTGTTGCCATTCGTTTTTTTTTTTATATTCATATTTTTAATTTAAAAAAATACATTTGATGTATTGGACTGAATTGTTGTGTTTTGTTTTCTTGTTTTTATCAAATAAAATTGAATTAAAAAATATTAAAAAGAGTTTTATTTAAGTTTTTGGAAGTAAATTTACTCAATTTTTTTTCGAAAAAAAACGTCCAGAAATTAGAATAATTCAGAAATTAGAATTGCCTCAAAAACAAAGCGGTTCTAATTTGCGAGCGTCTACTGTATAAGCAAAAATGGTGTTTACCGAAAAACGGTGTTTTAAAAAATCTTACAACTTTAATTGAGGCGAAAATGACACAGAAATTAAGGCATACATATTTTTTTCACTTTTGGAAGTTTTATTTTAGTGGCATCCACAGTCTGCTTAGTTGAAAAGTTATTAATTGGCTTAGCATTGTCTATGGTATTGTAGTATAAAAATACTCTTCAGAAAACTATTTCAAAATGCTTGTATTTTGCTTTTATTGTGAATAAAAAAATACTTTTATACTGCAATACTGGACCGATTACTCTTTTCCTGTGTAGATTCCCTACGGGAAATTTTAACAAACTGTCACCGAACTGGCCCCTTTATATGAAATAGACTGGTCACTTTTACATGGCGTTGTCATAGGAGGGGGAAATTGACCCCTTTTGATATGTCACAAGACAAATCCTAGGACAGGTGCCTGAACTTTGTTTTTTATGAGAGTTCAGTAACCTGTCCTAGGATTTGTCTTGTGACATATCACAAGGGGTCAATTTCCCCCTCCTATGACAACGCCATGTAAAAGTGACCAGTCTATTTCATATAAAGGGGCCAGTTCGGTGACAGTTTGTTCAAATTTCCCGTAGGGTTGTGAATACCGCAAATGTTTTTTTTTTTTTTTCATCAGAATTTGAATTTAATTATAGTGAGATTGAAATAAAATATAAAATTTGAATTTGGAAAATGGTATTTACACTAAAAGAAATAATTCTGTAAAAATAGCAGATAAAGTTATTAAAAATTTGCTAAAAATTATTCTTAAACAAAACTGCTGAAATTAGCAGATTTTTTTTTGTAAATACTAGTAAAATAAGAACAGCAAAATTGAAACTGCTAAATATACAGGATTTTAGTTATATTTGAGTTAGATTTTTGTTAATGGAAAATAGTAAATTAATCTGCTAAAATCAGCAAGAAATTTTGATAAATAATTTGTAACCCAAAAACTACAAAAAAATTTTAATTTTCGAAGTTTTTTCGATTTATTTTATTTTTTTTTTTTGAAATGGTAATAAGAATCGAGCCTTTCGAAAACAGCAGTTTACAATTTTTTTAGCAAATATTTCGGCTGATTTTAACAGGATAGACTGCTATTTGCATTCAACTAAATTTAGCTTAAAACGAGTAAAAAGGTTAAAGTCGGGCATGCCGACTATACAATACCCTACACCACTCTGGTGTATTGTTTGGATCCGAAATTCGAATAGGTTAAAATGGGGCTTGTGTAAAAATTTTTTATAATGTGAGTCAGCGCACCAAATTTCATTAAAATATCTTAATATTTGCGACCTGCAGTTTGTAACCAAGCCAATTTTGGGGGGACCCTTATATGGGCACTAGTTCTAAACATGGACCGATGTTCACCAAAATCAATAGCCTGCGTTATTGGGCCAAAATAGGTCTGTGTACCAAATTTCATCAAAATATCTTAATATTTACGACCTGCAGCGTATAAACAGTATAATTTTGGTAGGACCCTTATATGGGCACTAGGTATAAACATGGACCGATGTTCACCAAAATCAATAGGCTGCGTTATTGGGCCAAAATAGGTCTGTGTACCAAATTTCATCAAAATATCTTAATATTTACGACCTGCAGCTTATAAACAGTATAATTTTGGTAGGACCCTTATATGGGCACTAGGTCTAAACATGGACCGATGTTCACCAAAATCAATAGGCTGCGGTATTGGGCTAACATAGGTCTGTGTACCAAATTTCGTTAAAATATCTTAATATTTACGACCTGCAGCGTATAAACAATATAATTTTGGTAGGACCCTTATATGGGCACTAGGTCTAAACATGGACCGATGTTCACCAAAATCAATAGGCTGCGTTATTGGGCCAATGTAGATCTGTGTACCATATTTCATCAAAATATCTTAATATTTACGACCTGCAGCGTATAAACAGTATAATTTTGGTAGGACCCTGATATGGGCACTAGGTCTAAACATGGACCGATGTTCACCAAAATCAATAGGCTACGTTATTGGGCCAATATAGGTCTGTGTACCAAATTTCATCA
Organism: Leucophora obtusa; assembly: GCA_949987735.1. NCBI lineage: Eukaryota > Metazoa > Arthropoda > Insecta > Diptera > Anthomyiidae > Leucophora > Leucophora obtusa. The sequence continues at coordinate 118,306,959 of OX465298.1, read as the reverse complement.
AAATATCTTAATATTTACGACCTGCAGCGTATAAACAGTATAATTTTGGTAGGACCCTTATATGGGCACTAGGTCTAAACATGGACCGATGTTCACCAAAATCAATGGGCTGCGTTATTGGGCTAACATAGGTCTGTGTACCAAATTTCGTCCAAATATCTTAATATTTGCGACCTGCAGCGTATAAACAATATAATTTTGGTAGGACCCTTATATGGGCACTAGGTCTAAACATGGACCGATGTTCAAAAAAATTAAACTTGTTCGTCCTTGGGCCAACATAGGTCTGCGTACCAAATTTCATCAAAATATCTTAATAGGTGCGACCTGTAGAGTGCGTACAAGATTGCATGGACAGACAGACAGACGGACGGACGGACAGACGGACATCGTTAAATCGAAATAAAAAAAAATTCTGAACCGATCGGTATACTATAAGGTGGGTCTACGACCAATATTTTTTGGTGTTACAAACATCAGCACAAACTTATAATACCCTGACCACATAGTGGTGTAGGGTATAAATAGCAAACATTTTTTTATATATCATTTTTGTCTACTAATATTTAGCAAAATTTTCTGCAGATTCTACAGTACGATTCGTTATTTTCAATTCACTAAAAGTTAACTTAAATAAAACTAAAATTCTGTAAATTTAACAGTTTTAGTTTTGCTGTTCTTATTTTACTACATAGTATTTCGCAAAAAAAATCTGCTAATTTCAGCAGTTTTTTCTGCAGCATAATTTTTGGCTAATTTTTGTTAACTTTTTCTGCTAGTTTTACAGATTTATTTCATCGAGAGTAGGAGTGGTATCAGGCGCTGAACTGACAAACACGAGACTCCTGGTTCGAAGCTTGGTAAATATGATACAAAATATAGTTCAACATCAAATTTAGTAGTTTGCAAATTAAGAGTTAATTACTCCATAGCCAAATAATTTTCTCGTGATTTTTTTTTTTTGCATGTAAAATCATGATAACAAATGATGCGTACGATTTAGAAGGCAAAAGCATTCAACTAAATTTTTATTTTATATTATAAAATTTGGGCCTTTTAAATTGTTCAAACTATACAAATTTCAATGTCAATTTAATAGCTGGTATGCATAAAAAGTATACCTACTATCAGACAAAATTATATAAAATCAGATATTTTTATATCGAATTAGATATAATATGATGTCCTGGATATGGACAAATCTCGGATCACACTGTATCAAATTATAACTAATTTTATATATTTAGACACATGTAGATGACCCATTTTTCGGATCAAGCTGTATGTGGTCGTATATGGGGACTTATCAAATAAGATATAATTATATATGACAACATATTAAGATTTTTATACGGGTTTACATTAAGGTTTTATTTTCCTATATCACATTGTATATTTTCGTAAAGCTTATTGAAAACGACATTAGCTGATGAAGTAATCATGGCATGTCGTATAACAACCAAGAAAGAAATATTGAGCAAAAACTCCATGTATGCTCAACAAAAAAAGTCTGTAATGGCTACGGAAAATGTTGCTGTTATTAGGGGAAATTTAACTGTTTTGAGCCCAGCGGTATTTTTTGCTAATTTTAGCAACACATGTCTGCTGATCTGTAGTACAACAAAATTAGTAGAAAAAATTAGTAGCCGGTACTTAACTTTAGTAAAATTGTTATAAACTGCAATTCAAAATCGATTTGCTAAAATCAGGTAAAAAACTGCAATTTAAAATTAATCTGCTGAAATTAGCAAAAAAGTGCACTAAAAATAAAGAGAACTATAAAATCTAAAAAAAAAATTAATATCAAATTTAATAAAAAAAAATATGTGTTTTTCTGTCGATTGTAACAAATGTATAGTTACTTCATCATACTTGAAATTTGGAGTAAACATTGCAAACGGTTCTCCAGTTATTACCCTTTTATGCGTTGGAGATACAATAAAATTTTCTGAATTTTATTTCCAAACTAAGATTATATCAATAATAAAAAATATAAACTAAACAAGAATTCTAAAAAATCAACGAATTCTTGTAAATAAAATTTCCTTAAGTATCCACTTGTTGTTAAATTAGTATATTTTTTCGCAAAGTTTAGCACTCTGTTTTGAAAAGTTAGTAAAATAATTGGCTGAAATCAGCAACGAAAATTACCGAAAAAATCCGTAATTTGTAACAAAATTTATTACTAAAAAAAAATTGTATTTAAAATCAGCACAAAAATAGTAAAGAAAGATTGAAAACTGATTACAAAATTGTTTTACTAACTTTTTTTTATCTGAATGTATGGCCACATATGTGAAACATATTAAATTTAATATTATTTTTGCACAACGGGAATATACTCTCAAAAATAAAAGTTTGATATCCATATTGAATATGTGGTTAGAGGTTCCCAAATCATTTAAAAAAAATTTTTTTTCAAACCCAAAGTAGGCCGTATATCGAAAACAGCCGAAACACGCCCTCAATTAAATACTATAAGGATTAATATACAGTGAACCAAAAAAAAAATGTTGGACACTATATAAAATAAAATGAAAGAGATGCAAAGCAAATTGTGGTGAAACTGTTTATTGTTTTTGTTTTTTCTTTGATATCTTATATGTTAAATGACGCTCCTAGACGAGAACAAGAAATTCTCATTGAGTTTGTGATTTAACCTAATAAATATTTCTGGAAATTCTAAAACGTCGTCCCCTGACGATTCCCTTAGGCAAGAATGAAATCCGGATAGGTACATGCCTCCAATAGATTGTTCTTTACAATTTGCCAGATAAGTTTTGGGATTTTAGCACATTTAATTCCTTTAATGCAATTATTGTTTGTCGCGATGAAAATAAATGTGGAACAACGATGTTATTTGATTTCTTTTTTCAAATAGTTAAGCACATTATACGTAAAATTAACAGTAATTTTATGCTTTTCAATATCTGCTTTCGTTTTTTGTATTTTTTTAAATTACAGCTCGTTTCATTTAAGTCCAACTTTTTTTTTGTTCACTGTATGTGAATTTGACACTTAATCCTGTAACAATACGAAACTACCTAAAATAGTGATGTTTTGTTTTATGCCATTAACAAATAAGCATGCTTAAGCATGTTTTACACACCGGTAAATAGTCCTCTCAAATACTTTTCGTTTGACACCAAATTTTCCTATAGTTAATTTGAAGCAAGTAGGAAATAAACAAAAAAAAAAAGCAAAATTGGGTAATTTTTTACCCCAATTTTTAATCTCCAAGTATGAGATTGGGCAGCTAAAAAATACGTGTTGTTTAAATTTTTCTTCGCTGCAACATATCCTAAACTCATTAAGATCTGCGGTTCCGCGTCGGGAGACTTCCATTGTAAGAGTTAATTTGGGATCGCTGAAATCAAATATTTAGAAGAATATAGTTCTTTGACCATTAATAAAACGTTTTCATGGGTCATTAGAGCCGTTATTTTTATCAGATCGGACTACGCTCAGAAAACTTTTGCAGTCAGAACTTGTTAGTTGACTAACAAGTTCTGCTATTTTAAGTGAATATAGCTTTTATTTCTGGAAGAAATGTAAATTTTAATTATATTCATAAGTAATTAAAAACAAACAGAAAAAACGAAAAATTGACCCCAATTTTTAATCCTTAAATAAGAGATAGGGCAACTAGAAATAAATATGTGTGCTTTAAATTTGTCTCCTCTATAATGTTTTCGAAGCTTATTAAGATCTGCGGGTCCGCGTCGGGAATCTTTCCTACTCAGTTTTTGTAAGTACCGCGATTTATTCATATAACTCTATCTATATGAAGTAGTTGCGAAGAACGAGGTCACATTGTATTTTATTTGAAAATTTTATTTAATTCTACATCAATTTAATATGCTTTCCTTTCTTTGCAGGTATGTACGTGAAGCGAAATACATGTATAAATATATAAAAAATGCAAAATTGTAAGTAATATTTGTTTATGTGTTACAAGAACATATTGAATTTAAATGACATTTTGTAATTTTTAACATGTCCTTGAGGTTATTATTGATCCGATCAAGTTGCTTACATATATAGGTAAATGAAGTTAAAAATGATAATAAACGAAGATCCGCCAAGTTGACTAATACTTAAATTTTTGCAACTGTTCATAATAACGTGCTAGAATTGTCAACGTTTGATCTCATTCATAGAAAAATTGATATACTCATGAAAGTAGAGAACTGGGTACTCAGTTTTACAGTCATAAAATTTGTTCTTCCCGGTGAAAAACGTTCATATACGCTCAAACATTTTCATATATGGTTTATGTATGGACACATATGAACAAATATGGATTTCTTATGAACATATATGGATTTTATATGAACATATATGGAAGTATATGTGATTCCAGATATGGAAAAAGCTTTCATATACAGACATATATGGAGGCATCTGTTATTTCATATATGGAAAAGGCACTCATATATGGACAAATATGGAAGTACATGTTATTCAATTTATGCAAAAGGGACTTGTATATGATCGTATTTGGAAGAATACATTTTTCCATATTTGTAAAAGGAGCTCTTATGGATAAATATGGAATTATATTTATTGCCATGAATACAAAAAGGAACATATGTAGCGCCTAATTTGAATGTTATACATAAATTTATATCTATAGTACAACCTTATAATAGAGGACAGCAACGTTCGTATGTATTCGCATATATTTAATAAATGTGTATGTCCATATATGAACATATACTTAGATGTTACCTCATTTTTCGGATCCATACATATGCGGTTGAACCATAAATGTTCATATATGGACATTTTTCACCGGGTTTTGAAAAGACTTTAACCTTTTAATGTGTACCATAATGGTAACACATTTCGTTATTACTTGAATCCAAAATGGGTATCAAATAAGAGGGGAGAATACTACAATACATTACATACATATTTAAATTTTTTAAGTCGAATTCCATCATGTCCATCAAAGTTTTGAATTTTCGATTAAAATCATAATTAAATACTTTTTAGTACAGTGTATTTCTTGTAATTAATATGAATTTAATCAATTTTAATTTAGTAGGTTTGAGGTTAAGAAGAAGAATAAACCTTTTTCTCTAAAAATTATGAACATACTAATTTTTAAATCAGACTAGAACTAGCTTCTGCCTTTTTTTAATTAAAAAATTAATTAAATTTTATATTTTTGCATTCGGTCTTTGTTATTGCATATTTTGTTTTAAATGCAAGTTTTTCTATATTGTACGTTTAAGTGCACATTTTTTGCATATTTTTGAATTATGTTGCATACATTGCACTTAATCGCATATTTTTTAAATATAAATGCCAAAGATATAACGACAAATTTTAAAAGGCGACCCTTTCCTTTGAGACCTCCTTGCAAAAATAATTCTAATAAAATTTCCAGGGAAACCATGGTCCTGAAATCAAAATCTATTCTGCGTTAATTGACATTCTGTTCATGTTGTTCTAAAAACTCTACAGCTTTATTAAGAAACAATATCATATCATTCAGAAAAGGCCACACTATCGCTAAGTTTCTTTTTTTTCGAATTTACCATTTTATGTCATAAATGCGAACAAAATAACCTCTTGCATACAACATTTAAAATATTAAAATATCAGCATGGATGCTTTTACACCCAGAAAATAGATTCGCATTTGTAGCCAATCGAATGGTTCAGTTGTGTTAGCCGAGTTCTTCAGTTGTGACAACACAAAACCAATTGAGACAGTTTTAATTTGGCTGAGACAACAGAGTTTCAGTTGTACCAAAAATAATTCGGTAGTCGCAACCGAAAAATTCATTTTCATACAACTGAAGTATTTTAAGGATAACGGTTTTTTGATTATTTCGGTAACGGTGTTTTAGAGTTAGCGATATTTCAGTTATTTCAGTAAAGGTATTTTAAGGGAATCGATATTTCATTTATTTCGTATTGGTATCTTAAGGATAACGGTATTTCAGTTATATCGCTAATTGTATTTTACGGTTATTTCGGTATTTCAGCGGTATTGGCTGCCAACTCCGATTTTCTAGTATTGAACCTGTCTATTCAGATTCATAGTTCACACTTTTACCCATTGCACCACAACTATTTTTAATTTTCTTTGCCACATTGGCTCTTAAAACATATATGAATATTTTATTTTAATTAAAAAGAAAAAAAAAATTAAGTTGTTCACAAGGGGTTATCTGTTGTATCGTTGTATCCTCCTAACAAAAAACAGAGTTGTTAAAGTTTTTATTTGAGTTTAACAGCGATTTTCTATTGGGCTTTCTATCTGTTAGCACACTCAAACATAGGACACTAAACACACGTAAAGATGTTGTATCGCGATATTCTCAAATCATGTATTTTTTCAATTTAATTTTTAACAACTCTTTGGTTATTCACAAGGAGTGTGCAATTTGTTGTATCGTCCTAACAAAAACAGAGTTGTTAAAATTTTTATTTGAGTTTAACAACGATTTTCAATTGGGTTTTCTATTTGTTAGTACACTCAAATATAGGACACGAAACATCCGTAAAAATGCTGTATCGTGCTATTCTCAAAAGCTGTATTTTTCAGTTTAAATCTTAACAACTCTGTTTTTTGTTAGGACGATAAAGCGATACAATAAATAACACACCCCTTGTGAACAACCTTTCTGTTTTTTGTTAGGACGATACAAGGATACAACAAATAGCACACCTTTCGTGAACTACCTTAATATCTAAATTGTTGTATTTTCCGGGATTCTAACTCGGAAATTCGGCATACTAGGCTACCTCTCTACCTACTACACCACAATTCGGTTGGTTCTACTGAAGGTTTAATTGAAGGGCATATTGTAGTTACCACTTTCGAATATTGATAATTTTTTAATAAATGTAATAAATAGCACCAATTTTCTAGCATATCCACTAAATACGTGGTTGCATCCACTGTATACAATTACTAAAGGAATTTTAATTTTAAAGTTTGTTGGAAATACCACTAATTGGATGCTAGGATTGTATTTTAATTAATTTTCCCTAGTTTTAATACCTAATGACATATTTTTGGTTTAATACTCAATTTAGGTAACTCCAAATAAAATTATGTCCCTGCAAATTCATTTTAATAGTTCTGATCGAATTCCAAACAATCTTTTACCTGTGTGTACAAAACCACTTAAAATTTGTATGGTTTGTGTTATCCCAGCAAAATCTTTCATTACCAAATAAGTGGTTATATAATAGAAATTCATAGCTCCGCACAACTTATTTTTTGGCGTCTAAGCTCATTATTTTTGTTTGGCGTGGTCGTTTTTATAAGTAGTCACGCTTACCCGCTCGCTTACGAAAAAATGAGAAATAAGTAGTTATGAGATTTTGGATATTAAGTGGTTACACACATGCTTACAAAAAGTTGAATTATAAGTGGTTATCCGATTGCTTACTTGATTCTTAAAAATAAGGAGTTAAGCAAATACTTTTAGCTTAAGAAAATATATTCAGAAAAATTTAAGTTTTTTCTAATGTGTAATTTTAGGACTCGTCATAAAAATTTAAACATAAAACATATTTACATATAATAAATAAAAATGTATAAAATTTAACTGTGTAAAAAGTATTTATTTAAAATATTACGAGTAAGTCATTATTTTATATTTAGAAACAATGAATACAATATGCCGTTATTAGGAAGTCATTATTTTATATTATAAAATAATGCAGAAGGTAATGATATATCATTTTTGGTAATGCTGATAGTAATGAGGTGTCATTACCAATATTTTGATGGGATGCCATAAACAAATAAGCATGTTTATTAGATCGTACCTCAAAAAAAGTTTCCCGTACACCCTCTAATATGTAGTATTTTTGCAAGTGAATTTAAAAAAAAAATTTCTTCGTTATAGCTTCGGCATTTAAAGTCGGATTTTAAAGTGTGATATATCGATTTTTTTGCCTCGAGGAGACAAATGCATAACACCGTTAGCAAAAAGTTTGTAAACAGTTTAATTAGACGTTTTTAAGCTAATTTTGCAAAAACAGTATGCATAATTCCTTTAATAACGACAAATTTAATAACTTCTTAAAGTAGGGTATAGCCTAAAATAAGCATTTCATAAAATTTGGAAAATAAAAGTCTCAGTTGAAACCATAAATATTGAGTTTTTATCTATTTAAAAACCTTTTCAAGGGTCATTTACCCAAAAATATATGAAATCTAATATTTTATATCCAAAAAATTAAAAAAATCTGGAAGCCTTTTTTCGTAAAATTTTCTCAAATTGGTGTACAAATAAAATACAAAATGAACTAAACAAAACAGTGACGTTGATTAAATCAAAACATAATCGTCATTCCAATACATTCAGTATTCGTATTATTAAACTCTCTTTAAAATATTAGTTTTTCATTATTACCTCTTCGTTATATATAAATATTTTTGTTATCATGTTTTGATTTATTATAAATTATTTTTATTGATAAAATTTTCAGAATAATATTATTCACCTACGAGCTTTATGAATCACTAACAATTTATTTGATAGTGGAGACACATTCAATTAGGGTGTTGCCAGAATGAAGCGAGAAATTAACAAACTGTTAACATTTTTTAATAAACGTTTAATAAGTAAAATGAACACATTAGCAGTTGTATACCTTAACGCAAAATTAAGAAAAGTTTATGCATTAGAGCCTAACGGTGTTATGTTTAATGTTTCTAAACAGTTTAGTTAAACGTTTTTAAGCTAATTTGGCAAAAACAATATGCATAATCCCTTTAATAACTACAAATTTAACAATCTGTTAAAGCAGGGTAAAGCCTGAAATAAGAATTTCATAAAATTTAGAAAATGAAAGTCTCAGTTGAAACCATAAGTATTGAGTTTACATCTATTTAAAGACTTTTTGAGGGGTCATCCACCCAAGAAAATGTAAACTCCAACATTTTATATCTAACAAATTAAAAAAACCTGGAAAAAATTGGGTTACAAATAAAATACAAAATATACTAAACAAAATAGTGATGTTGATTTTATCAAAACATAATGTTCAGAAAACATCAATTGAAATTCAGAAAATATCAATAGAATTTCAATTGATATTTTCTGAATTTCAATTGATGTTTTCTGAATATAAATTGATATTTTCTGAATTTCAAATGATATTTTCTGAATTGCAAATGATATTTTCTGAATTTCAATTGACATTTTCTGAATTTCAAATGATATTTTATAAATTTCAATTGATATTTTTTGAATTTCAAAGGACGGTTTCTGAAATTCAAATGATATTTTCTGAATTTCAATTGATATTTTCTAAATTTCAAATGATATTTTCTGAATTTCAATTGATATTTTCTGAATTTCAAATGACAATTTCTGAATTTCAATTGACATTTTCTGAATTTCAAATGGAAATTCTAAATTTCAATTGATATTTTCTGAATTTCAAATGGAAATTCTGAATTTCAATTGATATTTTCTGAATTACAGTTGCAAAAGGTGTAGATGGCTTTGAAATAAATTTTTTTTTATTCGAATACTTTGAAGTTTAGAGGTAATAAAAGTATTACAATATTAATTACACTATGCGACAGTGAAAATCGGGATGGGATGAAACCAACGGGAAATGTTATATCGGTCAAAAACAAGTTATACGTGTCCCGGCGTTTCGCTGGGTCACCTCTAGGAATCGAGATATATCTTTTTTTTGACATAACTCGAGAACCACTAGTCCGATTTTGCTCAAACAATTTTAGAAAAATTAAAAATTACAATTCCTTTAATCCGTTCATATAACGTTTTTCTATATACTCAACAGTTTTGCCGGTAAAAATAAATGTTTGTTACCGCTACCATAAAAATCAATAACCTTTTGTTTATTACTTTTTTTTAATATTTTAGGCAAAAAATATTTTTTTCTTCATACATTTATTTTTACCGGCAAAACTGTTGAGTATATAGAAAAACGTTATATAAACAGATTAAAGGAATTGTAATTTTTAATTTTTTTAAAATTGTTTGAGCAAAATCGGACTAGTGGTTCTCGAGTTATGTCAAAAAAAAGACCACCAAAGGTCAAATCGATATATCTCGATTCCTAGGGCTGACCCAGCGAAACGCCGGGACACGTATAACTTCTTTTTTACCGATATAACTTTCCCCGGTAGATTGAACCCTTCCCGATCACTGACCCTACCATTTGTCTCATAGTGTTATTATTTGATCCATATGCAACTGATGGGGCTTTTCGTCGCATACGTGCCCTCATCTTTTGCACAATTGCATCAACGACTGTTCGCGACGCCGACAACCACTTGGTTTTGAATTGTGCAATACCTTTTACCAGTTCACCTATCTTGTTCAATATTCCCTTTACTGTTGACCAATATTCCTCAATAGGGCGTAGCTCTGGGCTATTGGGTGGATTGCAGTCGCGAGCTACAAAATCGATTTTATTTGCATTGTACCACTGCAATGTGTCCTTGGCATAGTGGCAGCTTGCCAGGTCCAGCGAGAACAGTGGTTTGGTGACGTGACTCTTAGTAAATGGCAGAAGACGCTTTTTGAGGAACTCATCAAATTTGAGCGTTCATTGTTCCAGATGTGATGAAAGGGCTGCTTTTACGACCACAGGAGCAAATGGCTTGCCAAACAATGTATATTTTTAGAAACTTGGACTTCATTTTCAATTTCAGACCTTCTCTGTAGCGAGTTAAAACCCTGGAACTGTCGAGTGGTGCACTTTTACATTTTTCGCAATTTTACGCGCGCTGGGAACCGGATTTTTTATATACATATTCGTGCTAAATACTTTGCCTCGTTTCTAACTCGGTGGCTATTTTTGATGAAGCTTAAAATCAAATTCGAATGAAATTTCTCATACATGAAACTTAGGTCATGGCCTACTCAAGGTATTTAAATTTCTAAATATATAAATTTTTTTGAGTAAGTTATAAGGTTACCAAAGTGTCGCAATTTTGGTCTGTTCACCCTTTATATATGTTTCTTAAAAGGACAATTATAGAATCACTTAATATATTTTTTACGACTTTAAAAGCATAGTGACACTTAAAGTACTACATGAATCATATTTTCCGACCTTTAAAAGGGGGCGACAATTAAAGCACATTGCACACATTTAAAGTAGGTGATAATTATAGAAGTTTTAATGTATTGATATGATTTTTTCTCAAACTCTTCTAAAATTGTTACTGAATTTATTAACAAACGGTTAAAGTAAAAAATATATCTTTAAATATATTTAAAATTGTTACACTAATAGAAAAAATCTTTAAAAATTCTAGTTAAAACTACTAAATATTAGATAAAAATTACCTCCGCTAAAATTAGCAGACTTGTTTTTCTAAACATTACTAAGATAGGAACAGAAAAAATAAAACCCCAAGTAAAAAAAAATGATATGGAGCCATATAAAGTTAAATTTAATTATATATAATCTTTTATGTAATTAGATATAATTATATCCGAAAAATGAGAACGTCTTATTGTATCATATTGTATCGAATTGTATACAATTGTATACAAATTGGTACAATTTGATACAATTTTATGCAATTCGATACAATTGTATCCGAATTTTGTCCTCATCCAATTACATCAAATTATATCTTTTTGTATAAAATTATATAAAATGTTATAAAAGTGGACATAGTTTGATACAATTATATCTAAATATTAACCTTATACTTTTTATCATATTATATAGGACCATATCTAACAATATACATACAAAAATTATTTTTTTAAATAAAAAAAAATTTTCAATTACTTTTAATTGTAATGTTCTTTTTTGAATTGCAACTACAAATAATATGTAATTATAGATGAGTTTTTTTTCAATTACAATTACATGTAATTGTGTAATTACATGTGTAATTAATTACAAAATGTAATGATTAACCCCAGGCCTGCTGGAGATCTTATAATTTCGATAAATCTTCCATTACTTTTATCCTGATTTATCATGACAGTGCAATAAACATGAAAAAAAATTACTTTTAATTTAGTAATTTTAAAATAAAGTTAACAACACTGAAATTTTAAAGTTAATAGGATTATGATATACAACCAAGATATAAGAAATCAGACAAGTGTACGTTATAGTATAGGGAATTTCGTATTAAAGCTTCAGTGTTGTTAATGTTATGGGTGCGGTGCGTAGGCCGTTTTTGACTCATGCTCAAAAAAAAACAAGTTACTCACCAGAGCTTCGAAAAATTGAATTGAATGAATTCCTAACTTGAATCATTCAAATTGCATGTTCGTTCACCATTTTACTAATTGAATGAAGAAATTTTATTACCATTCACTTAGTGCAGTGTAGTTTGAAACTAACATATATATAATATTCAGCAATTACATGCAAATTTAAATTTTTCATTTGATTAAGTGAATTAAAACAAATCATTTTTCATTCACCTTTTTATTAAATGAATTCAAGTAAATTGGGTTTCATTCAGTTAGAATTCAATCAAAATAGAATGAATTCATATAATTTAAAGCTATTGGGAATTAAGCTATAGAATTAATTCCATAAGAATGCTATTAGGGAATGAAATTTAACCCAAATTTCATTAATTTTTAAAAAGTGAATGAAAGAATTAAGCCTTTTAAACCTTTGTTACTCACGCACGAGCATTTCGTTTCTTACTCAGCACACATGAGTATATTAAAAACTTACAATCAGAAAATTTTCACGCAAAACAGTAAAAATTACTAAAAACATATGATGCAAAAAATAAACTCACACACGAATCATGCACGGCTTATTCTTACTCACGCTCACGCACGAATCACTTAAGTATAGTAATTATTACTCACGATCACGTGTGAATAACGTGACTCACGAACATTTCGTGTCAAGCGCCAATCCCTAGTAATTACTAAATCTAAAACTAGTTCAAAATCATTTATAACATGGAACCAAATATAATACAATACGGTTTTATATGGACCTTATATATTTTTATATAAAATCACTTTGAAAAAATTCCCTTTGTGGGATGATATATGTCTAAGTTATATATGGGTTCATATTCGTCAATATATAATCATAACTAACACAAATTATAAAATATTTCTTATTTGGATCCACATAGTTTTATATTATTATGTATAGTGTCATACTAAATTATATATAAACGTACATGTAATTATATCTTTTATATGTTACTTTATGTACTTATATATATCACATACATATATATGTAGGCAAATATGTAATAATATAAAATCACATATGTCTCCATATTAAAACCTTTGAGGAAAAAATATCTAACATATGACTATATAAAAGTATATCTGCTTGAATTTAAAAGCATATGTGGCCATATGTAACTATAAGTTACTATATGCAATTACATAAAATAATATATGATTATATCAAAACTTTTTTACTCGGGACTGCAAAATTTTAGTTATTTTTGATTTAAATTTTAGTTGCTAGAAAATAACAACTTAACCTGTAAAAATGATAATTACGTTTCGCTAAATAATTACCCAGCAAAATATTGGTAATGACACCTCATTATTATCTGCATTACCAAAAATGATATATCATTACCTTTTGCATTATTTTATAATATAAAATGATGACTTCCTAATAACGGCCTATTGTATTCATTGTTTCTAAATATAAAATAATGACTTACTCGTATTACTTTAAATAAGTACTTTTTACACAGTTAATTTTTTTTTATTACATGTAAATATGTTTTATGTTTAAATTTTTATGACGAGCCCTAAAATTACACACTAGCGAAAACTTAAATGTTTCTGAATGTATTTCCTTAGGCTAATAGTATTTGCCTAACTCCTTATTTTTAGGAATCAAGTAAGCAATGTGATAACCACTTATAAATAAACATTTTGTAAGCATGTGTGTAACCACTTATTATTCAAAATCTCATAACTACTTATTTCTCATTTTTTCGTAAGCGAGCGGAAAGCGTGACTACTTATAAAAACTACCACGCCAAACAAAAATAATGAGTTTAGACGCCAAAAAATAAGTTGTGCGGAGCTATGAATTTCTATTATATAACCACTTATTTGGTAATGAAAGATTTTGCTGGGTAGTAGACTAAAAAATCACAAACGAATTTTCTTTTTTTTTTTAATTGTTTTTTTTATGCAAATAAAACCTAGCATTCTGACATCAACAGTTTACTATTTTTTTTTAGCAAATATTTCTGTTGATTGTAACAGGATATACAGCTGTTTGTATTGAATTAATTTTATGTAAAAACAATAAAAAATTTGTACATGTAACAGTTTGTATTTCTAGTCTACTTACATATATTTGTGAAATTTTTTTGTTGCAGATTTTACAGTATAATTTGTCATTTTCACTTAACAAAAAGTTAACTCAAATAAAACTAAAGTTTTGTAAATTTTACATTTTTTTCTGTTCTTATCTTACTATTATTTGGCAAAAAAAATTCTGCTACTTTTAGAAGTTTTTATTGCTAGGGAATTGTTAGCAAATTTTTAGTAGCTCGTTTTGCTTTTTTTACAGGTTATTATTATGTATTATTTAACATACATTTTTTGTCGATTAAACGATTAATTCTGAAATTTTTATCAGTTAAAGAAAAACCCGAAGTAATTTTTGAACGATTATTCGATTAAATTAAAAAGTCGATTTTTGAATACCCTTGTAGTCAAATTGCCGCTTTACTATGAAAAACTGACAAGTTGACTACTGAATTTTTTCATTACAAAGTTAGAGAATCTTACTACAGAGATTTTCCTTAAGTATGGTTTTGTTTTATTTTTTTTTTTTTTTTTTGAAAAGTTAAGGGTAAAATTCCCATATTAAGTGAGTTACATTTTTGTCATTTACCACTTTTATCAACATTTGGCAACACTTACTTTATTGCAGCATGTCAATGTAGTCTTTTATTTTTTTTTTTGTAATTTATATTGGAATTGGCAGTTTTTTATATTTTATTTTGAGCTTTATTGGTTTACTTTCAATATTTTATTGCAATTTATCATCATATAGGGAAAAGGGCCAAACATTTGAGCAAACAGCGTGCATTGAAAATATTTTTAACCGTTTACAGTATGTATGTATTTATACAACTTGCCATTTTGGAGTGATTGAAACAAATTTTCTTATATTTTCTTTTGCACTTAAATTGACATGATTAAATATTTTGATATACGAGTGATTTATACTATGCAAGGACAAAATCAAAATTAAATAATTTCTGAAATTTTTGCTTTATTTTAAGATTCATAATTAATGGCTTAATATGAATTTTTTTTTTTAATATTGATTGGCCATATTCTCAAAGAACTTTTAGAGCTTAATGAAAGATATTGTAATTGGGTCTAAATAAATGCATCAAATATAATAAAATTATAGAGAACTATATATCAAAATATATAATTTGACTCGCCGGATTAAAACCATTTATCTATGTTATTAATCAGGGTAGGCAACCGACACCTTTATACTACCGTTATCCATTGGAAGATAAACAAAAATCTAAAAGTAGAATACTTGCATCCCAGTAAACATAGCAATACGAATACGATTCCCCAGTAGTACTGCCTGGAAGAGAAATATTATTGCGGAAACTATCGTCTTCGTATTGCTGAAGATACCCCATTTGGAAGAGAACGTGTCCCGAATACTATACCTCTCAGCAATGCGAAAGAAATTCTTCTGGAAGAAAAAAACCCCAAAAAATATTGGTAATGACACCTCATTGCTGTCTGCATTACCAATAATGATATATCATTACATTTTGCATTATTCTGTAATATAAAATAATGACTTCCTAATAACGGCCTATTGTAGTCATTGCTTTTAAATATAAAATAATGACTTACTCGCAATAGTTTAAGTAAGTACTTTTTACAAAGTTAAATTTTATACATTTATATTTATTAAATGTAAATATGTTTTGTGTTAAAATTTTTATGACGAGTTATAAAATTACACTCTAGCAAAAACTTTAATTTCTCTGAATGTATTTCCTGAAGCTAATAGTAATATTACCGAGTTTATCAGCCATTTGTTGATTCTAATTTGTTTTGCCATCCGATATTTTCTGAAAAAAAAGAAAATACATTTTTATTTGCAATATATGATTATATATATGAGACGCAATTTAGCTTACCTTAATTTTTGTAATTTTCTTGGCAAAGGTATTCCTAAAATTAGCTGATTCTTGATTTTTTAAATTTCCCTTACTTAGGGGGTATTTTTTTAAAAAACACAAATATATTTTTTTTACATTTTTATTTTCGATATTACCGATATATCTTCGAACTGATAAAAAGATGATATGTACACAATACTACTTTGATTTTCTTCAAAATGATAAAAAAATTATATTGACAAAATATCTTCTGCGATATATATCTTCCAAATGCTTATTGGGTATGTGTCAGTGTTTGATCACTTCCCTGTAGGCATTTGGAAGATATCTTCCAAAAAGATATTAAAGCGATATCTTCTATTTTTCATTTGAGTGAAAATAATCAAGTAGTATTTTGACATTGTCTTCCTTTTATCATTTCGAAGATAATTCGGTGATATTTGGAAAAAGTAATTCAAAAATTGAATTTTTTGTTGCGTTGGTAAAACAAAAAAAAAGTTGATCTTAATGGAACAAAAAAATTTTTTAAATTAAAAAAAATTAAAGAAAATTTTTTGTTTGCAACTGGATTTGAACTCGGAACCTTCTAACTACAAGTCTTTTTAACGAAGCGTCATCATTTTTGTAAAACCATTGCTCTGCCAGTGAATTGATTTTTGTATCGCTGACAATTTCTTACTAGGTTGGCACTAAAGACGTGCATTTGTATATCTTAAAGTATTTCCAAAACAAATATACCATATACATAACTGTTACTATTGGTATAAATAAGAGAAGAAGTGTAACTGATATTGTTATGTTTTGTTTCAACGCACTCACTTTATTCATAAACACAATACCAGTTATTTCTTGTTTTGCATTGAGTGAATCATTTATTTGTTTCTTGTTCTCAAATACTTATTGTACAACAAATATTTTCAAGTAATTGTTGTGGAAACAAATAATCAAGTGACTAAAGATTAAATTTGTTGTGAAATTTGTATTTAAAAATTAACAAAATTCAATTAAAACAAAAAATTGTATTTAATTTAAATAAAATTAGTTAAAAAGAGGTCGAAGGAAGACATGGGGTTGATTTGGTCGAAATTTTCACAATATATTTATTGGCAGCGTACAATAAGTATCTATTGTACAATCTTCATTATCTGTTTTATTTGTTTGAGCATACTATAGTAAAACAAATATATTACGCTCATTCTCTCTATATTCATTTACACACAATTTACTAGAAAGAATAACAATATCAACTATACCAGAAACACTAAACTACTTATCAATACGTATTCAAATCAGTAGATATACCGAAACTTGTACAAGCAGTTCTATCTGTGTACGTGTTTAGTTGGCACATCATTTTACCGAAGTGACTAGATTAGAACAGCACTACCGAAATTTTTGTAAAACAAATACTGGCAGAACGCTTTTTACAAATGCTGGCAAAGCGTCCCAAGTGAGGGTTCGCCAATCATTTATTTTTAACATCGGGGTTACCCAGTTGTATGCCAGTGCTTGATTTTTGTACTACTGGCATTTTCTGACTGGGAATTTATTTCCAAATAAATTATCGCTCGTGCGGCTTCTAGCGGTACCAATATTTTTTTGGTAAAATTTTTTTTTTATATTTATAATTTGTTTAATTTAAATTTTTTATTAATTTTTCAATTTTCAAAAATCCCAGCAAAACTTTGGTAATGGGTTGGACCTTTTTCACGCATTGCCTGGCAATCGGTACCCCTTTACCATTGGTTTTACTAAGAAACTTAGAGTAATACGTTACTAATATTGTGATAAATCAATACATATATGGGAGGTATGAAATAATGAGTTACCGATATAGAGATATATCACTACTTACTTGGAGGCTTTAAAATAATATATTACTGATATTGTGTTATATAATAAGGGTAAAAATAATAAGTTCTTGGTATTGCATTATATAACTATTTATTATGCGAAAGCACGATTTAATAAAAATTTATAATCTAATTGCATTGCTCGGATCGGTGTACTTTTAAACAAAGTCATTACTGGTAACGCCTGATTTTATTCTCTATATGTAACCAATGAAATATGTATTAATGTGTAACGACTTATTTCACTCCATACAAGTATGTACTTATTTTAGCTAACTAGTGAATTTAATATTACAAGTAACGAATTATTTCAGTACTTCCTTCGTAATCACTTATTTTAGCCTATACCGGTACGATTTAGGCAACCATTTACCCCCAATGACACCCCCATGTTAAAATAATGTGTTATGCGACCAAAGTATAAGTAGTTACAATTTTTGGTTTCTTATTCCATTTCCCTTTACCTGGTAATAGAAGGTTTTGCTGGGATGTTTAATTTTTAAAAATATATAAAATAAAAAGTATGCAAAATTTCTTGTTTGCACCTTTGAAAATAGTGCTGAAAAAAATACTGAATTGCAGTGTACAGTTTGGACTTCTTTAGTAAGTACTGTTATTGAAGAGAATAAGATAGCAATTACAAAATGATGTTTCCATGTCAGTCAACTTTCATATCAAAGAACATCTCAGCGGTAGAGAGCTTGAGGTCACAAATGGTGGTTGCAATAAAAAAATGATTTTAAAATAAAAAAAATATATTTTCTCTTTGTGAAAACTATTTTTTATTCCTAATTCTCAATTGATGAAAAAAGTTTCCTTTGCACTAGTTCCAAAAGTGCTTTTCGACTGCTTTGTCTTCTTTTCTTTTTTTTCTGGGATATTACAATCAATTTTAACCACTTACTAGTTAAACTTTTATCTAACAAATGTTTCACAAAGATTGACATTCATTAGGACAACATTTTGTCAAATCAAATCATAACATCTGCACAAACAAAAACAAGTTAAAGCATAGTTTCACAAACGCTAATCACAATCATTATGTCAATGTTTTCGAAACTGACAATATCTTATAATATTTTCACTGCACTCTGCACACATTTCGGTGCTTTGTTTGAAGTGTAATGAAATTCAGTCGTAACATTTAGGTGTTTGAGTTTTATTTGCTAAGAATTAAATAGATGACAGCTAATGCTGTTTCACTGAGAAACTAAACAGTTTAAAAGATGGTTGTCTATCCTTGTTATTGAGGGTTAGTGAAATGAAAATTGAACAATCTGTGAACAAATGTCATAAATGAAATCAAAATAATTTTTAATTTAGATACTAACTACAAATTAAGTAATTTCAATTAAGTAGTGTTGTTTAGTAGCTTAGTTTCAAAATGAAGTAATAAAAAAGTGTCTGTTATGATTTTGACTTTTTCGAGTGACACTAGTTATTGCACAACAAACATAATTCTAAACTGCATGAAAGTGGAATAAATATTTTTGCAGCATATTTTACATAAAATATTTTTTCTGCAGAAACTTTAGCTTTTTACGAGTTTGTTACATATATGTAATTTATGCTTATACTTAACGAAAATCCTTAAAAATTAAAACAGAAAGATGCTGAAATAAGTGTTAATTAGTTTTACTTATTCTAACAAAACATATAACTTTTATTTAAATTCCGAGTTTCTTGCAGGAAAGGGTTAAACTAAAAAACGGTAACTTCAAAATTCCTTCCGGCTCCAGTAAAATATTCATGAATCATCATGACTACACTCAAAAAATAAGTTAGCAGAAAAATTAGTAAAACGTCTTGTATATCAAATGTACTACTTAGTTTTCAGCAATTTTTTTTTGCTGAAATTCCGTTTTCAGCAAAAGTTTTAGTTATATTTTTTTAGCACTAAACTAATTTTGAACTAATATTTTACTAATTTATTTTGCTACAAAAATTGTGCTTATAACCGCATTTATAGCGTGGACGACAACCAGATAGACAAGATGTAGATGTCGCAGCTTGTCTGGATGCAGTACAGACAACGGAAATGATAATAAAAAAAAAAGAACTACACAATTTATATATTTAAATTTTCAGCAAATAAATTAACTAAAGTAAAAATTTTTATTCTTTGTAATTACTTGTAAAAATTGTACCATCTTTCTTTGATTTGAAAATAATTTAAAACAGAAAGTGATATTAATTTATGATCTAGAGTCAAACTAAAATAACATTCATTTACTTAAATAACAGATCAACTAAAACATTTCCCCCATTCATCGTAAACTTTCTTTACAACTTTTTTGAGTTTTTTTCAGTCTACTAATATTCAGCAAAAAGTTTAGTGATTTTAGCAAGAATTGTTTTCATTTGGAATCGACTAAGTGTTAGCAAAACTTTTGCTGATATTACTATTTTTTTTTTTTGTAAAAACCAGCTCGCTGATTTTTAGCAAACACCTTTTGTTGACAGCAACATTTTTTGCTGACCTTACTGACTTTTTTTTTTAGTGTACACTCAAATTAAAGAATATTTTATATACATTTTTGGTCATTAAAAAAATATGAAAATATGAAAATCGATGTTTTTAGAAATCGGTTCGTTAAGAAATATTTTTCTTGCCGAATTTCGTTTTAGCTCACTACACTTTATTAGAAAATATATATTGCGATTATAGGTTTTTGAAACTGTTGTATAGTGTTACCTTTATATTTATATCAGCTGTTTAAAGAAAATTAGTTAAACAAACTTTCTGCCAAAATAGCTTAGTTTTTAATTACAAAATACTTTCTTGACAGTTCTCAATTTGATTAACCATGCCTGCAGTTGGTCTTGCCAAATAGGAAGTTAAACTCTAACACATATGATAATCAAAAATTAATCATATAATTTAAAACAACAACATTATTATTCATGTATGTATTGTAGAAAGTTATTGAATTACATTTTTTTTCCAACACCACTAATTCAAATACATGTATCATCATGACATTGTAATTAATATACAATTTATCAAAGAAACCACAATAATTTATAATTTGATCTCTTTCCAATAACCAATTCCCCATATCGAGATGAGTATGTTGACCAAACAAGTTCAACTAAAATAAACCACTCTAACTTCAGCAATATACACAGGTGGCTTTTGACAGTATTATGAGTAGATTTTCATTATGTTTTCCACTAGTAGGTGGTGTATATGTTCGCCACATGTACATATGTATATGCTTACTCACAAGCATATATTGCCATATGTTTTGCCAGGATATGTTTTGAATAATTGTTAAGCAATAACAAAAAGCAATAATAACCAACAGCAACAATAACAAAACAGGGTAAAGTAGTATTATCGATGGCTTTAGTAAAATTAATTATAATTATTATTATTCATACGCCATGGAGATTGTACGAGAAGTTAGTATTTAGTTTCTCTACATATGAATGTGAACATTAACTTTTGTTGTTTCTCTATAAGCAATAGAAGCATTGAACCATCAATACGAGTATGTTGCATCAAACAGTGGTTTGCAAATAAACCCTACACCACATAGTGTTTATTATTTCTAACACTTAAACACCCAGTAGGAAATGTTCGAATTGAAAGTTAAAGCTGCCTACACACTAGGGAACATACTTAAAAAAAGAGAGCATTTTTTGTGAATGTGTGAGTGCTTTTGTGTGTGTGTGCGTGTTGAGAGCGTGCATTTCGTGTTTACAAAATTTTTTGATATTTTGTGTTCCCTCAACCATGTTCCCTAGTGTGTAGGCAGCTTAACGTGCATAAAAAAGTAATGTGTTAGTTTCTGTATTATACTGCATTTATACCTGAGCAAACACTGCCTGGTTTTTGTCTCTTGTAGTTTTTAACTTGTCAAAACGCGTACAAAAAAAAAACAAGCAAAAACTAGTTTCCTATAAAAACTAGGTTGTCTTTGCTCAAGTAGAAATGTAGTATTAAACCAGGGATGCGCAAAATTGATTTGCAATTGCATTAGTGAGCAAGAGAGAGACCTGTACTGAAAAAAAATTGAGAGAATTAAAAAATATGTCTTTTACATATTTGTCAATCTTCATATTTTTATACAATCTTAATGACATTTTCTGCAACCTATTTTTATAGATTTTAAACAAAATCTTCTATGTTAATATTTTTATGACAATTTTTGTTTTTCTTTATTTCTATTAAAGGTATACTATGAAAGATTTTACTATGGAAATAAGCATAATGTCTTTTAAAAACATATTCCCTAGATTCCTGAAAAGCATTATAACGTAAAAGGCATTGCTTGATATCAAAAACATTTTTCATCATATATTTTCTGAATGTCGTAATTAATTTTTTTCAATGCACATGAAAAAAATATCAAAAAACCCGTTAAGCACGTGCACTCGTCGCTGTCTCAGTGACGACTAAATTAAAGAGCATAAGAATATGTGTGAGGTAGTAATTTCACAATTGTGCCATGAAACGCGCAGTTTTGTGCGAGTCAACGGCTATAATTAAGTCGAAAACACAACCAATTTTGAATAAGTTGTGTACTAGAGACTGTTTAAAAAGATTACTTTATTCAAAATTTTTAAATTCTAATTTTAAATTCTAATGGGTGATGAACCGACTTTTAGAAATGCTCCTACTACTTCTAATCTCGCTTTTATCATATCTAACTGGCATGTGTACAACGAACCATCAATATCTGACAATCAACAACTGGGTTTTGATGTTGTTAGCACATGGAACGCTTGCCAAGTTTACCGCAATCCTAGGTGTACAAACTGGGATATTTGCCGTTATCATTTGGAAATAAGGACTAATCTCTCTAAAGAGTTAATTTTGAGGTCAAGTTGGATAGACTAAGAGTAGGGTTTTTCTTTTCCCGGACTTCTTCATTTTGCGGGACATCGGGATT
This sequence comes from Leucophora obtusa, assembly GCA_949987735.1. Taxonomy (NCBI): domain Eukaryota; kingdom Metazoa; phylum Arthropoda; class Insecta; order Diptera; family Anthomyiidae; genus Leucophora; species Leucophora obtusa. The sequence goes on along the minus strand of OX465298.1, from coordinate 118,284,101 downwards.
TTTATCGAATTTCCTGGGATCCCAGGTTTTCCTGCTAATATTTTATGAAAACGATTAAGTCCAATATATATTTACTTAAATTATTGGGGGTTAGCAGGTCAAACAATTTTGACTCCAGAGTAGTTTAAAAAAATATAGCAAAATACAAAAATTTATTTGTATGAAACGGAAAGAAATTAAATTTGCTAAATATTGGAGTACTTTCTCATTGTGAATGCACTTTTACAGGCTAATTTTATCCTCTTCATCAATAATCACATAGAAACCTGGAGCATGCACTTCTTGTGATAATCCCTCGAGAACACTGGCGTAGGCATTTCTCATGGGTTGCGGTTAAACTGATACTAGCGTTGGAGAGAACTGAAGTAGGTACCTCTCTTAATACTTCAAGAGATACCTGGAGTAGGCAATTCTCCTTGTCGCCGTAATATACTGATAGTAGCGAAACCTAAAATAGGCACTTCACTGTTTCCAAGTAGAGAAACTTAATGTAGGCACTTCTCATATTTCACGTTTGTCGTTCGTTTAAGTTATGTTTGTTTTGGTGGTTATATGAATAACTCACCTATGAGGTGGTTATTCATATGTGTGAGGTAGTAACTCACCTATGAGGTGGTTATTCATATAATAATACACTTCGTGTATTTTCCATTGTTGGGTTTTTTATTAGTGGTGAAATAAAATAAAGCCAAAGTACAACTAATTTGTGTTTGTCAAAAAAAAAAATTTAGGAGTTTAGATATACCTATAAATATATATTAGAGTCGTCCAAAAAAATATGAAAGTTGGAATTCGCTATCTCACAATGATGCCCCTATTCCTTAATGTCTAAAAACTCTCTGTGCCAAGTTTCAGCTAATTCCGCTTTTATTTAGAGGCCCAGCAAAATCTTTCATTACCAAATAAGTGGTTATATAATAGAAATTCATAGCTCCGCACAACTTATTTTTTGGCGTCTAAACTCATTATTTTTGTTTGGCGTGGTCGTTTTTATAAGTAGTCACGCTTACCCGCTCGCTTACGAAAAAATGAGAAATAAGTAGTTACGAGACTTTGAATAATAAGTGGTTACACACATGCTTACAAAAAGTTGAATTATAAGTGGTTATCCGATTGCTTACTTGATTCTGAAAAATAAGGAGTTAGGCAAATACTATTAGCATAAGGAAATACATTCAGAAAAATTTAAGTTTTCTCTAGTGTGTAATTTTAGGACTCGTCATAAAAATTTAAACATAAAACATATTTACATATAATAAAAAAATGTAACTGTCTAAAAAGTACTTATTTAAACTAATACGGGTAAGTCATTATTTTATATTTAGAAACAATGAATACAATAGGCCGTTATTAGGAAGGCATTACTTTATATTACAAAATAATGCAAAAGGTAATGTTATATCATTTTTGGTAACGCAGATAGTAATGAGGTGTCATTACCAATATTTTGCTGGGGGTAGCACAAAAAGTTGTCTTTTAAGAATTAGTAATTTATCTCTAGAGTAATTTATACAAAAAGTATGGTTGACTTTAAATTTAATTATTTCTTAACCTGTACGCTATTATTAAACATTTTTTTTTAATCTGGTCTTAATTAATGTGAACAAAAGGAATTTGAAATCAAAACTTAAAAAAATTAAGTGACTTTTAAGTAATTCGCAGTTTTTTTAAAAATTATACAAAAAAATACATATTTGAAAAAATGCCAACAAAATCGAAAAGAGATAGAGAATCATCACTAACCTCTATCCAGGGAAATCCTACTAGAACGCCTCGGTTATCCAATGGTGATTCTTCGTTTAAATATTTACAATTACTGGATAAACGCTTGGAGAAACAAACTGAAGATATCATGAATATTCTAGAAGAGTTCAAATCCAGCATAATTGCTGAAATCAGCAAAACAGTGAACGAAGTAAAGAGTGACTTAGTGGAATTAAAAGTAAGAGTCAACAATCTTGAAACGGTGTCTTTGGAAGCAACAGAGATGAAAAAGGAAATAAAATTTCTAAAATTGAAGTTACAATCACAGGAAAATGCTACTGTTGCCTCCGATATTCGTATTACTGGTGTTCCCTTTGATGAGAATATTAACGAAGACTTACCACTAATTTTCGAAAACCTATGTAATACCATTAAAATTGAGCCTCCTAAAATAAAGGCAATATTCCGGGTCAAAAATTTTACAAACTTTCGTAATGTACCCGATCCTCCAATATTAATAAGATTAAATACACCGTACGAAAAAAATTTTGTCTTAAAAAAATGTGCTGAGTTTAAACGCTTGCACAAAACTAAGTTTTGTCTTAAGGATATTGGTATTGAAAGTGATGAAGCGTTTTTTGTCAATGAAAATCTAACGCCTTTTAACTACAAAATTTTTAAAACTGCGATTAAATTACGAAATGATGAACTTATAAAAAGCACCTACACAGCTCGGGGAATCGTTTATATTAAGCGGCTTAATAGTGATGAAGCTTTGCGTATAGACGATCCTGGCGAACTGAAGAAATTTTTTCGTGAAAATTATGCTGCTTAATACTGATTTTTGTTATTTTTTCATGGAGTTGCCAGATCGACGAATTAATTATATTATGCCTACTACTTTTATAATTCAATTTAAATTTCTACAAAACTATTTTATACTAAGAATGTTCTATTATTTGTATTATTATTTTAATTATTTTTTAAATTATTCTTATTTGCCAATTTTTATCTAATCAATTTGTATTGCGTTGTGTCAGATCAATATGGAAATGAATCAAGTTAATGGGCGGGTAGGTTCCAGAGTTTGTTTAAGTAGCATGGTTCGTGTCTTAGCTAAATATAGTAATGGGCTGAATATTTGCCACATTAATGCACAGAGTCTAAACAATAAGCTGGATGAGTTTCGTTTTGTATTTGAAAAGTCTGGTATAGATGTCATATGTGTATCTGAAACGTGGTTTCAACCTGATACAGGTGATAGATTATGTATCCTTAATGGGTATCGGCTGTTTCGCTCCGATAGAATAGCCCGATCTAACATAACAGGTCTTCCTGATAGAACAGGGCGTGCTGGTGGGGTTGCCATATTTCTTAGAAATAATATAAGTGGAAAGGTTATCGTTAGATCTGAAGTCGAAGATGATATGGAATACCTATTTCTGGATGTAACGTGTCATAGTAGTAAATTATTTCTTGGATGTGTTTATAGACCAAATAAGGACATTAAAATGGACACTCTAATTAAAAAACTTCAAACACTAACTGTGAGATATACCGATATTGTTATTGCTGGGGACATTAATAGCAACATAATTGTTGAAGTCGAACTTACTGATCTAATGGGATCTATTGGTATGATATCGGTAAATACTATTACACCAACACACTTCACAAGTACCAGCAGCACACTACTGGATATTTTTCTTGTTAATGCCAAACAGAAGATAATGCATTATGACCAGTTATCCGCACCAATGTTTTCTAAACACGATCTTATATTCTTAAATTACAATGTTCAGCCAAATATTATAAACCATACGTTTACATATCGTGATTTTAAGAATATAAACTTTGACCTTCTTCTATGTGATTTACAAACGATTGACTGGGAACAAATTTATTATATTCCAGATGTTGACGAACAGTTGCAATTACTGGAAAATAACATTCTTATTTTATATGATAAACATGTTCCAATAAGGACCAAAACAGTTCATCGCAAGGATAAAGCATGGTTTTCTAATGAAACTAAACGCTTAATAGAAGAACGTGATTATGCCTATGATAGATGGAAAAGGTTTAAGACTGATGAACTACACGAGGTTTATCGCAGACGAAGGAGGGCTGTTGTATCTAAAATTAGACTGGATAAGTCTTCTTATTACGAAGACAAATTCAGTTCTGTTGTTGGAGGTAATAAAACTTGGAAGGAAATAAAAAAGATTGGACTTGTTAAACAAATGGATCGTGAATATCGTGACTTAAATACTGAGGAACTGAATGGAAAATTTGTTAATATAGAAATGCCTGATGTCAATTTTTCATTTTATAATAATCATATGATCGCTGAAATGAACGAAAATCAATTCCATTTTCAGCGTTTTAATCAAGCTGACGTTTTACAATGTTTTTTGTCTATTAAATCGAATTCTGTTGGATATGATGATATACATCCAAAGTTTCTGAAAATCTTACTGCCCCATCTAATTGGTTATATTACACATTTATTTAATTCCATTTTAACAACAAGTAATTTTCCTTCTCTTTGGAAATATGCAAAAATTATACCGGTTCCAAAAGCTGGTAATGATTATCGTCCGATTGCTATTTTGCCATATATCTCAAAAGTATTTGAGAAACTTATTCATAAACAAATCCAGCAATATGTTCTTGATAAAGGGTTATTAACAAGTCGTCAGTCTGGCTTTAGACCAAAGCATAGTTGCTTAACTGCTCTTGCAGATGTAGTTGAGGATATTAGAAGCAAAATTGATGGTGATCAAATCACGTTTTTAGTACTGTTAGATCATTCAAAAGCCTTTGATACAGTTCATCATGCCACATTGTGTAAGAAGCTTAAACTTTTCTTCAATTTCTCATCAACTTCCACCAAGCTTATTTCAACATACTTAAGTGACAGATATCAAGCTGTATTTGATGGTACCAGACACTCATCTTGGTTGGGTGTGACAAGGGGGGTTCCACAAGGATCAATTCTTGGGCCACTTCTATATTCGATGTACTCAAATGATTTGCCAAAACAATTGAAATTTATGAATGTACAAATGTATGCCGATGATGTACAGCTGTTTATAGGATGCAAGCTCTCTACAGTCAATGATTGCATCATTAAGGTTAATTCAGACCTGTTAAAGATATATGAGTGGGCGATTGCAAATGGATTACGTTTAAACTCCACTAAGTCTAAGTGCATCCAGATTTCGAGAACTGCCATGGAACCTCTAAACAATATTAATGTGCTTCTTGGATCGTCTAAAATAGATATGGTGCCAACAGCCAAGAATCTAGGCGTCATTTTCAATACAACTCTCTCATGGTCTAACCAAATTAAAATAGCAACTGGTAAAACGTATGGGATGCTAAGAACTTTGTGGGCACATCAATATTTTACTCCCATTAAGATAAGAATGTTATTGGCAAAAACGTATTTGGTTCCTACGCTCCTATATGGTTGTGAGCTATTTGCCGGTTGTAACTCAACTGATAAACGGAAACTAAGGACAACGTATAATAATATCGCTAGATATATCTTTGGGTTAAAGAGCAGTGATAGAGTTTCTAATTTCTCGAAGAGGATATTTGGTGTGTCGTTTGACAATCTTTTAAAATGCAGAAGTCTTATTTTCTTGCAGAAAATAGTGTATACGGAACAACCCCCTTATTTGTTTGAAAAGTTACATTTTGCCAGATCAAATAGAGGCAAAATAATAACTCCGATTATGCGCCGATATCAATCATCTGATTGCCAATTTTTTATCTCTACTATAACTCTCTGGAACAAACTTCCCCATAATATTCAAAATTTAAGCAACGCAATACAGTTTAGGAAAGCAATTTTTAGCTATTTTGAAAATAAATAACTTTACATGTATTTTTTACTTTATTTTTAATTTATTTTAATATTAATAATTTTTTTTTTTTTTTACTTTTTATACTTTGATTATTAAATTTTAAAAGTCATTTAATGTTGTTATATAATAATTTTTTTCTTAATTTTACTATAATATATTAATATGTATAACAATTTTAGTGTGCCACTATATGTTTACAGTGCTAAATTTAAAAGATAATTATATCTTATTGCACTGGTGTACAATTTAAATAAAATACAAAATACAAATATTTTAGTTAAAATTTACAAATTTTCCGAAAAGATGTAATTAAAAATTCAACTTGTTTTTGCCTTGTATTCGCTAATTTCTCAAATGTCATCTTTATTTTAATGAAGATTATGATTCAGCAATCGAAATTTGAAAAAAATTTGTGGTTTATTAATTATTCGAGGTTTTTGAAAATTTAAAAAAACTCAAGTTTTTTTTAGGTATTTTCCTAATTACCTGTAAACGGTCCAATTTGTTATACTTTAGCAATTTACTTACCAAGGACCTTCATTATATATAACGCAGGCTTTAATTTTAAAAAGGATAACATATATCCTTGCAAATTAACTTAAAATTTGACTTTTTTAATATTTCGCTATTATTTAGCTTGCTATAATTTTATTGTTACCAAAAATCCTATCTCACATAATAGGACATTCCGCAGATATATATTGCCCCACTTTTATTGGAAATGGTCCCAAATGCAAGAAATGGATTTTTTTTATACCCTACACCACTATGTGGTCAGGGTATTATAAGTTTGTGCTGATGTTTGTAACACCAAAAAATATTGGTCGTAGACCCACCTTATAGTATACCGATCGGTTCAGAATTTTTATACCCTACACCACTATGTGGTCAGGGTATTACAAGTTTGTGCTGATGTTTGTAACACCAAAAAATATTGGTCGTAGACCCACCTTATAGTATACCGATCGGTTCAGAATTTTTTTTTATTTCGATTTAACGATGTCCGTCTGTCCGTCCGTCCGTCTGTCTGTCTATCCATGCAATCTTGTGCGCACTCTACAGGTCGCAACTATTAAGATATTTTGATGAAATTTGGTACGCAGACCTATGTTGGCCCAAGGACGAACAAGTTTGATTTTTTTGAACATCGGTCCATGTTTAGACCTAGTGCCCATATAAGGGTCCTACCAAAATTATACTTTTTATATGCTGCAGGTCGTAAATATTAAGATATTTTTATGAAATTTGGTACACTGACCTATATTGGCCCAATAATGCAGCCTATTGATTTTGGTGAACATCGGTCTATGTTTAGACCTAGTGCCCATATAAGGGTCCTATCAAAATTATACTGTTTATACGCTGCAGGTCGTAAATATTAAGATATTTTGATGAAATTTGGTACACAGACCTACATTGGGCCAATAACGCAGCCTATTGATTTTGGTGAACATCGGTCCATGTTTAGACCTAGTGCCCATATAAGGGTCCTACCAAAATTATACTGTTTATACGCTGCAGATCGCAAATATTAAGATATTTTGATGAAATTTGGTACATAGACCTATGTTGGCCCAAGAAAGAAGCCTATTGATTTTGGTGAACAGCGGTCCATGTTTAGAACTAGTGCCCATATAAGGGTCCCCCCAAAATTATATTGTTTATACGCTGCAGGTCGCAAATATTAAGCTATTTTGATGAAATTTGGTACATAGACCTATGTTGGCTCAAGGACGAAGCCTATTGATTTTGGTGAACATCGGTGCAAAATTGGCTTGGTTACAAACTGCAGGTCGCAAATATTAAGATATTTTAATGAAATTTGGTGCGCTGACTCACATTATAGAAAATTTTGACATAAGCCCCATTTTAACCCATTCGAATTTCGGATCCAAACAATACACCAGACTGGTGTAGGGTATTGTATAGTCGGCATGCCCGACTTTAACCTTTTTACTCGTTTTTTTTAGAAAACGTTTGGAAAAAAGTGTATTATTATTAAAAATTCCCAAAATTCGAAATTTCGAAAAAAATTATTTTTTATTCCATTTATTCATTTAATATAGTCAAAATATTTCATACATGGATTTTTGACTTCATCGGATATCATTAACCCACTTTAGCCTGGAATCCAAAATGACCCACAAATTTGATAAAAATGCAAAAACATATTTTTTTTTAAATTAATTTTAATTTTTTAAAATGCCTAATTTGGAGATCTCGATTACTATTTGTACCACATAATAGTTGATATTAAAGAAAAAACTAAATCGGAAAAATGATAATTCGAGTTTGTGTTTGGAGCTGCTGCTTTTTAGGACATTTTACAAAAATTGCTCATTTTGTCAAACATTTTTTAAATTTTAATCTTTTCATCAAATTTTACACGGTTTTCGGAAAAACAGCCCTCAAATTTGGTTAGATTATAATTATCTTTTCATTTCTTTAAAAAAAATTTAACCCTTAGTGGCCTGGGGTCAGAAAAGACCCATGGAACTTAATATTAATTATGACTACGAGATTGTAAAGCCATTAAATTTATAAAAACAAAATCTTAACTGGATAAGAATAATTATTTTGTGTAACGTGATCCATATGGGGTTAATTTTAATACTTTTGGCCAAAAACGCCCCACTTGGAAATTTACAGAATAACACCTTTCATAATTTTCGGGAAAATATCACTTATTCAATTGGGATATGCGAAAGGTGTTATTTTGTAAATTTCCTAGTGGGGGACAGTCTAGTATACATACACACAGACAATTAATTGGTTGGAATTCTATCAGAGGCAACGAAATATTTTTCATCATCAGAAAAGTTATATTTATTTGCGAACAGAATATACGATATATACGATTAACCAAAATACTGTTACATTATCCAAAATTTTGGTATTTCTAATCAATATTGAAAAAAATACTTATTTCTGCATTACCTCCAGTACCAACAACCACCAATTTATAGAAAATTTATTCATTTGAATAAATCTAAATCTAGTATCAGTTGTGTTTCAATAAAATTTATCACTCTATCCAAAGTACAGGGTGCAGCTAAAGTAACTATGTATATGATTTGTTTTTAAAATAACTACTAAATGGAATAAAAAAAACAAGAGGAATAGAAAAACAATGTTAGTTCTTTGCGCAATTGTATAGCGTATTAGCAATTGCATTTTCCCAAGTTTAATTCCTGTAATAGAAAAACAAATAAGAAATATGCACAAGCAAAGAAGCTACAATTTTTTTACATCATATATTTACTTTAGCCACACTCTTTATTAGTATTTCCAATCATTTTAATTTTTTTTTTTTTTGTCAACTTCAGTGTCATTAATTATAATAATATATTGAGACTAGGAACAGAAATTTTATTTATTGTATCATAATAAAATTTTGGAATTCATCATATTTTTTTCATTTCAGGGATAGAGACACACCTGATAGCCTTAGCGATCTGAGTTTAAATCTCTGCCAAGATATTACATTTTTTTTAAACAATTTATTTTTTTTATTCAAATTAAAAGTCACAATTGATTTTCTGTTATTAATACTACCTCTGTTCCGAAAAAAGGTTAACATTTCTATTGATTTTTTTGTTTCAGAATAATGTTAACATTTTACTAAGCAAAGTGTTTTTATTCAAATAAAAGAAAATAAGTTAAAATAACAGTTCATGTGCTACTATTGTGGTAGAAAAAATAATATTGTATTGTAACTGTAAATTAATGAACAATATTTTGACGAGCTGTTTCTAATGTCTCTTCGCTGCATTTAATAGAAACCAGTAAAAGACCAACTCGGCGAAGATTTTCTTTACCCATACGTCGAATTTTGTAATTATTACCATCTTTGTTAAGTATTATAGATTCCATACATGTTTGTAATGTCAAAAATACGTTTTCTAATTTATCTGAATGCTGTTAATTTTTTCACACAAAATTAAAGAATTATTTTAATTCTAATTTTTAACTTTGACATCGAATTAAAAATAAATTAAAAAAAGGAAAGCTATCTATAAATTCAGAATCACTGATATGTCCTAACAACTAACAAAAAAAAATATTTTTTTTTAAAAACCTCCATAATCCCAGCGAAACCTTAACCTTATTCCGGAACGGAAGTAGAATAATTTTATTCAAAAACCAAATATTAAAATTTCCACACTGAAGAAATCCAAATTTGGAATTTGACAAAAAAAAAAAATGTACATCGAGTGTAGCCTAGAGGAAAGACAATGGGCTGATAAACGGAAGGTCGCCGGTTCTATCCCAGTACGCGACATAAAAAAATTTTAAATTTTTAAATAAATGTTGTGGAATGTGTTATTCTATTTATAGAATTTATAATCTAAACATTCAATTAATTCAATACAAATTCAAAAATTGTAAATAAATTTCGGTAATTACAACAACAATAAAATGGAATAAAAGTGATTGTACCTCGAACAACAAAAATTCGATTGCGTCTACGAATATGTTTTCTGTATGTAGGAATTAATTGCCATTTTTAAATAATATTGTAGAAGATAGATTGGTTTAAAAAATGTTTATTGGCAAGGGAATCAGTTTTTTTTTTGCTCTCCCGAACAATTTTATTTTTGTAGATAAAAACTATTGAATCTAAGATCTCGACATATTTTATTTATGATTATTTTTATATATTTTTAGATATTTAGTTAAATCATTTCGACAATACCTGTACTTTTTTATGTTTTACAAAGTTTTCTAAATAATTTTTAAACGAATACGACAAAAAAAAACAATTTCTAGATTTAACTTTTCCGCGAATAAGTTAACTAAAGTAAATTTTTACACAAATTTTTGTAGAATGTACAAATGTATTTTTTAGAATTATACCTGACATTACTCAGTATACGGGGTTCATGGCTTTGTGCTGGTGTCTGTTACTAGCAAAAATATTTTACCATGGGTACATATTTTCTCAAATCATGATCGGCCATTAATTTGTTACTGATTTTTATGAGTATATTTTTGTGCTTATTAGTTTTACATTCATTAAAATACTTCCTTACACGAAACATAAATTTTCTCTTTATTTTTTTCTAAACATTTGTATTTCCTGTATTATTAAGGAAAACGTTGAATTTTATTACAGGCCAACATGTTTGCCATGACCTCTTTTTGTTCAACTTAAATACTCGTAATCATGCTTTTTATTCACTTATCATGTTAAACTTATTTTGCATCTAAATGTAGTAATTTGGTAAAAATAGGCGTTATAATGTTACACGTTTGTAGTTTTGTAGTCGAAAGACATTCGTCGGGGTAAATATTTTTAGCACGTTTTTATATTTGTGCTACTAAAGCGAATCATCATTAGCGAAATAAATAAATACTGTTTTAAAGAAATTAATAAAAACTTTATTAAATTTAATCTGTAAAAAAAAAATTATATTAATTCTATCTGCAATATGATTTATACAATTTCTATTGTAAAATTTAAATTTCCTTTAAAATACGACAAAAACAACTTTACTTTGTTAAACTGATACTCAAAAGAAAATGATGCTTGTGCAAACATATTTGAGTTTATTTTTACTATATTTCCCCATACCGACCAAACAAAACAAAATAAAACAGAAATAAAATAAAACTAAATTCCTCTGTTGTAGTTCCTCATTTTTTCCGTTACACTTTGCACAATGGAAAAAATTATGTGAAAAAAGCTTTGTAAGCTAAACGTAACAAACTAAATCAATTGCTTTTAAAATGCCACGCAATTTTAACATACTGACAGTGATATAAACGCACTCTACTTTTGCAATATTCAGACTAACTATGCTATGCCACAGAGTTGCCAGTTAAAAGTTTTTGTTTTTATATTGCAATGCTTTAAACCTTTAATTATATCAATAGAAATGTTTAGAGGATTACAGAGAAGAAATTGTATCTACACCCAGAAAATACTCAGCAAAACTTTGGTAGTGGGTGGGATATAATCATGCATTACTTTGTAATGTTCTCTTATTACTTATTGCGTGATTTATAAACACAAAGTAATGATAAAAGCACTTTTAAAAATCTATTTTGTTAGACACATTGTTTATGTTTTTTGTAAGCAACGAACAAAAATACGAAGCACAGCAATTCATTTACTTCTTAAGCAACCAAATATAGCTCGATAGCTAAGGTGTAAAATTCTCGCCTCACAGTCAGAGGTTCGAATCCTCATGACCACGCATATGTTTAAAAAATATATATGTAATAGATTTCTTTTAACCACTTACTTTATCACCTGCTAGGTAATTGTTCAATATATTAAATTATACATACTAGGCCAGTGATGGAAAAACGAATAAAGTTTAAGTTTCGTTAACCACTACGGATCATTAGTTCGATAATATAATTCCCAGTATAATCGTTTTTGTTTTCTAATTCCTAATATGATATGTTTGGCCTAAAATTTGAGACAGATCAATAAAATACCGAATAGTTTAAAAGTTTAATAGGATATTGGATTTAGTTTTCATATCCGATGAATTGAGTTCTAATCTTACTAATAGCCCAACTTCTCTGTGCAATTCTGATATGCATCACATTCCTTTGAGTATTATGATAGAGTTTTATGTTTATGATAATGTTATGTTAAATAATAAGGTATCTTATAATTTTAAATTACATAATTATGCTTTGGTAAATAATGCCTTTAGTTCTGTTGATTGGTTTGACCTATTTAGTGGTAAATCTCTCGTGGATTGCTATGAATTATTTCTTATAATTGAAGAAATTAAAAAATTTAACAAATAAATTTTTTAACAAGCACAAATTGCGTAATGATCCTGAACATTTGAGGTTATATAATCATTATCTAAAGGAATTTAATTTTTGGTATAGATTTCTGTATAAACAATATATCTTAGGATTTGAGAATTCGATTAATGTAAATCCCAAAACTTTTGGTCATTCATACGATCTCAAAATGGCAAACCAATATTCCCTTCATCTGTGTTTTTTGATGAAAGGATGTCTAATGGTTCCATGGAATCGTCTAATCTTTTCGCTGATTACTTTAAATCAAATTTTGCTGAGGAACATAATGCCTTCGATACTTCTGTTTTGGATAATGTAAATTAATTAATTTCAGGTTTGGAATTTAAAAAAAATATTTTTTTTGATTTGTTAACTTGCGTTAACAAATCCAACTTTATTTCGAAAACTCACAAGACCGACTGCAAGAATTTACAAATTAATAAATCAATAAATACATTTGGCTTAATTAAAAAACCGCTGATGTTGTGTTTCCCACAATCAGGCCATCATGCACTTGCTGTGTGTGTGGATTCAAATTTCGTCTGGGGATTTTTTGTTTAGTTTGTAGATTTAATGTTGACGCGTTTTAATTATTGCAGTTGTTGTTGTCATTGTTGTCCATGCACTTGCACATGCATGTGTAGATTCGAATTTCGTGCGAGAACTTTTTGCTTAGTTTTGTAGATTTGTGTTGGCACGTTTTTGCTTACTGTAGTTGTTGTTGTTACCGTACTTCAAATGTTAACTAAGGTGTTGTTGTTATTGTTTTACTTGATGTGTTAACTCCTCCCCCTTTAAATTCGTGCGTCCTCGCATGAATAACCGTCTTTCAGAAAAATGGAAGGTCATGGATCCTTTGGTTTTTGGAACCCCTTGGTGGTAGTGATAAGGAGATTTTAGAATTGGTGGATGGTTGATCTTCCTCCGCTTTTCCAATTTCTTGTTCTGTTTTTGTGGATCTTGTATTATTTTTGGGTGAATTACTTCCGATTCTATCAGTTCTATTTGTTTTCTTTCTGTTAATTATGAAGATAATAATAATAATCGATATTATGACAGTTATTACCAGTCCAATGTTGATGGTTAGGTTTATTTTGTTTTGGACTTGTAGTTTCTCGATTATGTGAGTGTTGTTGAGATTAACTGCCTCCATCCTTTCCAAAGTTATTATTTGTTCCTGGATACTAGAGTTACTTGGTTGTAGTAAAGCCGGCAATGGTTTAGTAAGGGTGAACTGAGTTGTTAAATATGTTTGATTTCCAATTCGTACTGTAGAATTCAGGTGGTGAATTATGAATGTGCCATCTATTTTAATTGTTGAGTTATCTATTTCGATTTGTCCTTTGTACTGGTTCAGTAATATCATGTTCTCATCTATCTCTTCCACTGATGCTACGTGCTCATCGTTAGTTGTTGTGAAGCGTGATGGTTTACTTTTTAGTAGATTGGGAATGCAGTCAGATTTACTTATGTCTATGATGTTATCAATTTCGCAAATACTTATCTTGTTATAATTCTTGCAGTCTTTTTTGGTACCAAATATTTTACTATTACATTTCAAACCATTCTTAAAGTTTGTCTTAACTACCTTAATATCTTTTCTTACAGGTTTAATTAACAAATTGTCACAATTCTCACTATCTGTTGTTGGAATATTAACAATATAGATAATTTCCTTATTATTTGAAGCAACTTTAATTTTTGAAAAATTTAGTAATTCATCCATGTTGCCGAATGGAATATTATCGTTAAAAAAAATATCTCTCAAAGTACTAACTTCAGTATTAGAAAAAATAAATGAATTTACAATGTTTGATTTAGCCCAATGAATGGCATATTCAATATTAGATAATTCTGCTTTAATGATTTCTAGTTTATACTTAAAATCTAACAAATTTCTTTCCTTGCTTTTATTCTCTAATAATTTAGAAATATTGTTGGTTACTGTTGAGATTTTATTTACTTTGTCTATTGTTAACTGATTAATTACGATCTGGTTATTATTGTTTGTCAAAACATTATTCATTTTATCCCTTATTATTTCGAAATCATGGTGATCCGGACTACCGGCTAACCATTTCCAAGCGCTACCAATGAAGTAGGTACCTTTTCGTCCTCGTTTTGGATTTTAGTCTAGATAAACAGGATTTCATCTGGGATATGGTATAGGATAGGTAAGGTAATAGTGAGTTGTCAGTATTGTTGTGTAGGTAAATTCCCCTCTCCAAGTCAGCTATCAAGTTCTCGTATTCCCCCAAGTCAATTGTATGGACCAGTTTAAACACGCCGGTCTGAATGTTCGCCGAACCTATATTGACCACTACTAGTCTAGAGTTGGAGTAATCCATGACCTGAAATTCGCTCCCGGAGGATCCAAGCATCAGGAGCAACCTGCAAGTAAATACAATAGAAAATCAGTTCCTTATATGTTTTTTGTGAACAATTCTCCCACTCTCGGTCACCACCGTAGAGTGTCTATCCTCCTTTACTTGTTCACGTTTGAATTTTCCCTGTAGAATTCTCGTTTGGGCGTATTTTGAGAACTTGTCCATGGCCGTCAATACCAATTTCTTATCGGTTGAAAAAATGTCAATGTGGATAACTTGACCGGGGTAGTTCGGTATTGGGGTAGCGTTCAATTTTGGTTCATTGGGATGTCTCTCATACTTATTCCTCTTGCATATTGAACAAATCTTTACTATTCTCCTAATTTTCGAAAGCATGCTGGGGAAATAAGATTTTTCCAGTATTTGGGACTTGTTTTCTATTGCATTTCTGTGTGCTCGGTTGTGAGTTTCTATTATTAATGTTTCCTGATCGGATTCCGAAATAATATCTTCGACAAGATTCTGGGTAAATCGAATTTTAAAATTCTTAAAATGATGTGGGTAAATTTCCTGAATCCTGCCCATTACAAACTCCGGAGTTTTAATGCAATTTATGACAGACGGATTCAAGTGTTTTTTCAGCATGGAGATTAACTTTTCGGTATCATATTCTGGTTCCGTTATTAGATGTCTATGATAACCAGGAAAAATTATTTGAAACTGATATGCTGGAGTATCGTCGATTTGGAGAAAGATTTGGTTCTTAAATGCGTTTATGGGCACTTCCACACTAGCTATGAGTTCCTCTGGAGAGCTATCACCTCTATGCACTGTTCCCGTTAGTGAATTGATATTTGTTCCAGGGGATCTGGAAAGTGCATCAGCCACAACATTACTTCTACCAGGTTTGTATCGTAGTTCATAATTGGACTCCTCCAGTATCGCTTTCCATCATCACATTGTTGTTCTTATTGCTTAGAGCATACGTCAACGGTTGATGGTCGGTGTAAATTATAACCTTGGCTGATCCGTAAAGGTAGTTCCTTAAATTTGTCAAAGCCCAGATTATGGCCAACATTTCTTTTTCGTTCGCCGCATACTTTTCCCCAGTTTCCGTTAATGTCCTTGAAATGAAGGAAATTGGCCTGTCGTCCTGGCTTAGTACTGCTCCTATAGCGACATTGGATGCGT
Source organism: Leucophora obtusa (assembly GCA_949987735.1). NCBI lineage: Eukaryota > Metazoa > Arthropoda > Insecta > Diptera > Anthomyiidae > Leucophora > Leucophora obtusa. The sequence goes on along the minus strand of OX465298.1, from coordinate 118,268,233 downwards.
CTGTAGTCAGCTGGAACTCCTTCCGGAAGTCGGGATATGATAATATCACCTCTTTTGATATTAACGTGTTCTTCAAATTGTCGATAGCATGTCTTGCCTCGTTATCCAGCTCAATTGTCCTCTTGCTCGATTCTTTTCTGGATATCAAGCCTCCGTCTGCTCGTAAGAGTTTCGTCAGTGGCTTGGCGATGTCCGCATATCCTTTAATAAATCTCCTGTAATATCCCGAAAGACCAAGGAACGATCGAAGTTCCTTTATATTACTAGGGTAAGGGAATTCCACAATTGCCTGAACCTTCCTAGGGTTGGCCATTATTCCATTATGAGAAACGATAAATCCCAGGAATTCAACTTCCTCCTTGAAAAATTCACATTTGTCCAGCTGTACCTTCATATTAGCACCATTTAGTGTCTTGAAAACGGCATCCAAGTGTTTCAAATGTGTATCCTCGTCCATGCTGAAAATAATTATATCATCTATATAAACGTAACATCTTCTACCAATATGTTCCCTCAGAATGTCATCAAGAGCGCGTTGAAATATCGATGGAGCATTCTTTAGTCCAAACGGTAATCGCAAAAATTCGTATTTCCCGTTGTTGACCGAGAACGCTGTTTTCTCTATGTCCTCCATTCTGAGAGGTATTTGGTGAAACCCACTTTTCAAATCGATAACGGTAAAATATTTATTCCCTCCAAGATGAGAAAGTACGTCATTTATTTCTGGGATGGGGTATTTATCCGGAATAGTTATCGTATTAAGTTTCCTAAAATCTACCACAACTCTATATTTGTCCTTTCCGGATGCATCCTGTTTTTTTCAATTTTATCCAAATTGGTGCGTTGTAAGGAGAACGCGATGGTCGAATTATCCGGTCCTTCAGTAACCTAGATATTTCCTCATCAACAAAACTCTTTAGGGCCATTGGATAAGGATAATTCCTTGAATATACGGGATTATCAGTTGTCGTTCGTATCTCGCCCACGACCCTAGTCGTGACGTAAGGCTTTCATCAGGATCCGCAAATAAATTTCCATGGCAGTCGATTATGTCCTCCAATGCCACTTTCTGACTCCTTGAAAGATGGTCTGTTCTATTCTCGATATTATTAACATTTTGGGAACTAAGTTGTTTTATCGGGATTTTCCTCCCTCCGTCAATGGTAAAATAATCTTCCGCTGTATAAATGACAGCTGAACGTTCCTTCAGACTATCGTTTCCTAATATCGCATCAAATGTTTCCAATCCTGGTAAAAGGAAAAATTTTTCGGGGGTATCATCGAATAATTTTAAAATCTTGTGCTGCCTGATTTCGATATGTCCCCTAACGGATTTTGCTCTAAAATTTTCTTCCTTTTCCTCAGGATTTGTTACAAGTTTGGGGTTAATATAATTTTTGTGGCTGCCAGTGTCCAATAATATTTTCAATATTCTATCGTTCCCCATTTTCGCCTCAAAATAGGGTAATGGGGAACAGTTTAATCTAAAAAATTTACAGCAAGTTGAACCTCATCAAGTTTCTCCTCCTGGTTCCCTAACGAAGCTACCTCTTCAGGAATCTGTTGAAAGTATTCCTGAACGTATCCAGGTTCGATACTCTCGGGACAATAGTCAACTTGACCTCCCTCTGATGGGAAAATGTTCACTGGTATGTAGTCCGCCTCTATGTGAAAGTTGCGTTGCAGTTTATTTACTGGAACTTGAAAAGACGCAGTTGTTGGTCTCTTTACTGGTAGATTGTTCTGTGGTCTATTAATATAGTCCACCTGACGGGTTTGTATAGATTTATCTATGTCCATTGGTTCCACCCGATTACCCTGGGGATTATTTTGAAATCCTGCACTTGGTCCAGCGTTTCTAGGAAAATTTAAGTTATGACTATAATTGGGATTACGACCGTAAGTTGGACTGAAGCTCGGGTTGTGACCATAATTTGGACCACGATTGTAATTTGGGTTAACATTTGGTTGGAAGTTCGGGCTACGGTTATAATTTGGAACAGGATTATACCGAGGGGGTATTGGTGGTCTGATAGACGGGGTTCCACCAACATATGCGAGTTCGGGGTAGAATCGACCATTTGTAAAATTCTGTGCACCAGTCTTGTCCCTCTGAACATTATTCTTGACAGATTGTCCATGTGCGTAATTTCTACGAAACGTCATATTGTCCAATTTTAGACAAATATGTAGTGCCTGGGGCAATGATGTTGGTTCGCGTACACTCAATAGTCTAGGCAGATCCCCATTTAGTCCTCTTACGAACGTGTCCAATGCTTTTTCCCTGTAGGTATTTGTCATGGCATGAAGGCTGCTTTCTTCCAGCTCCAAGCAAGACACTTTGTCAAGTAGCAGTGAAAGGTGTTGGTAAACACTTTGATAAAATTCCGTTATGGTCCTGTTCCCCTGGCATAATACCATCATCTGATATTCTAGCGTTCCGACGTCCCTTTTATCAGAATAATGCATAGCAAGACATTTCTTAGTTCGTGGCCAGTCTAGTGGAGTCCTATACGAATCCAAGGCCGTATCTGCGTCGCCAACGATCTTCGTACGTATAGTATGTAGAATTGCGTAGTACCTCCCAGTGCTCTTTACCGAATCGTAGAGGTTTAAAACCCTATCCACGGACTTTCGCCAGGAGTTGAATTCTCCCGGTTTTCCGGAAAACTCTCTCAGGGATCTAACTATGTCGGGAACCTTGTCCAATTCCTCCAATCTGGCAGTAACCGGCACCCTCATTCGACAAATGGTCGGACGGTGTCCTGAGTGCATCCTTTATCATGAGGGCTATCTGCTCCCTTTGTGGTGCGGTAAAACCCGCCGTCGCTCCGGTCGGTTGAGTCATAGTCAGTGTCCTGTTCAATCTTTCGGTCAGTTGTTCAATACCGTCGTCAGGCATACCGGTCAGATGATTTCAAAATAAAAGGGTCAGCACAAAAACCGAGTATGAAATAGTTAATCTCGCGGAATCCTGGTCGGTACCAAGAATAAGCAATTTAAGAAACAAAAACAATGAATTAATTCCAGATCACGAATAATCAATTCAAAAAGAAATATAAAAAATCACGAATTTAAGAAAAATTTAATTGGAATATAATTATAAAATTGTTGTTTTAATTTAGGCAAGTAATCTACTTAATAATATAAAAATCTTACATAAGTGCTGCTAATGTCATCTTTAGGCTGCTGCTGTTCTCGTGTTGTCGGTGGAATTTTTGTTGTTGTAGCTTTTTTTCTACGGTCGTAGTTTGTGGCACAGAAATTTTCTGATTTCACTTCCTTGTTGACTCTGTTTTGTAGTTTAGCACAGAAATTGTCTGATTTCACTTTCTGATTGATTCTTTTTATGGTTCACAATGTAGTGATTAAAAAAGTTTTGATTTTGTTTATTCAGTTTGTTGTATGTTTTATTCTTTGTTGAGAAATCTTTGTTCACTTAAAAAAAAAATTGTTCATTTTTAATTTTCATTCATTAGGAATTTTTTGTTTTTGTTGTTTTTCTATTTTTACTTGTGCTTATTTTAATAATTTTTTTAGCTATCTGCTCCCTTTGTGGTGCGGTAAAACCCGCCGTCGCTCCGGTCGGTTGAGTCATAGTCAGTGTCCTGTTCAATCTTTCGGTCAGTTGTTCAATACCGTCGTCAGGCATACCGGTCAGATGATTTCAAAATAAAAGGGTCAGCACAAAAACCGAGTATGAAATAGTTAATCTCGCGGAATCCTGGTCGGTACCAAGAATAAGCAATTTAAGAAACAAAAACAATGAATTAATTCCAGATCACGAATAATCAATTCAAAAAGAAATATAAAAAATCACGAATTTAAGAAAAATTTAATTGGAATATAATTATAAAATTGTTGTTTTAATTTAGGCAAGTAATCTACTTAATAATATAAAAATCTTACATAAGTGCTGCTAATGTCATCTTTAGGCTGCTGCTGTTCTCGTGTTGTCGGTGGAATTTTTGTTGTTGTAGCTTTTTTTCTACGGTCGTAGTTTGTGGCACAGAAATTTTCTGATTTCACTTCCTTGTTGACTCTGTTTTATAGTTTAGCACAGAAATTGTCTGATTTCACTTTCTGATTGATTCTTTTTATGGTTCACAATGTAGTGATTAAAAAAGTTTTGATTTTGTTTATTCAGTTTGTTGTATGTTTTATTCTTTGTTGAGAAATCTTTGTTCACTTAAAAAAAAAATTGTTCATTTTTAATTTTCATTCATTAGGAATTTTTTGTTTTTGTTGTTTTTCTATTTTTACTTGTGCTTATTTTAATAATTTTTTTAGTTTTATTAAGTTTTCTTCTACTAACTTTTTCTATTAAAGCTTTTCTTTCTTCTTGTTTTAAATATTTAAATGTATTTGTTGTCACAAAAATCTGGGTTTTAATATAATGTTTTATTTTAAAATTGATTCTTATAGCTTTAAAAAAAATTCTTTTCATTCTTTTTTAAATTTCTTATCTTTTTGTTATCGCGGCCGCTGATCCTTAAGAGGGCCTCCTTTTTGTCTTTCAGGAAAGACTACTCGGGCGCACTATTTCCGCGATCTATAAATTATTTTTTTCTTTTTACGAAAAGAAAAAGGTCGCCCGAGCAGTGACCCAAAGAGGGTCACTGCTCGGGCGCCAATTAATTAATTTCAGGTTTGGAATTTTAAAAAAATATTTTTTTTGATTTGTTAACTTGCGTTTACAAATCCAACTTTATTTCGAAAACTCACAAGAACGACTGCAAGAATTTACAAATTAAGAAATCAATAAATACATTTGGCTTAATTAAAAAACCGCTGATGTTGTGTTTCCTACAATCAGGCCATCATGCACTTGCTGTGTGTGTGGATTCAAATTTCGTCTGGGGATTTTTTGTTTAGTTTGTAGATTTAATGTTGGCGCGTTTTAATTATTGCAGTTGTTGTTGTCATTGTTGTCCATGCACTTGCACATGCATGTGTAGATTCGAATTTCGTGTGAGAACTTTTTGCTTAGTTTTGTAGATTTGTGTTGGCACGTTTTTGCTTACGGTAGTTGTTGTTGTTACCGTACTTCAAGTGTTAACTAAGGTGTTGTTGTTATTGTTTTACTTGATGTGTTAACTTGTAGCTACCGCTGGTCAGTTTGCAAGTTTACAGATATCGGATTCCGATGTAATTTCTGGCATATCTAATCTGAAGAATACTTTTGGTTGCGATTCAGATGGGTTATGTTCTTATTTTATAAAAAGCTAGCGGGAGAAGCCCGCTACGTTGTTAGCGTGCCGTAAAGTTTAGAATTAAATTTCTTTTAGATAAAATAAAACACAATATTTGTTGTTAAGGTAAAATAATTGTTAAGGTAAATTCATTGTAATGTTTAAGTACAAACACTATTTTTTGCCTCTTCATTTTTATATAAATAAATCATTCAGTATACCAACACGTGAGCATGTAACAACTAATTTTCTGTTGTTGAAGACATCGGCGTAGATGGGTCGTATTCGTGGTTGGGTGGGGGGAGCTGTGCCCCCCCCCCCCACAATTTTTTTAAATTCGCTGTTTTATTTAAAGTACAGTTTTATATAATAAAAGCCTTTACCCAGCCACCACAAATAAATAATTCTGCCACAACAATGGGTTTTAAATAAATAAATATTTGATCACTTTTTCTCACGAAAGTGGATTGTTAGTAATGAATTCATTATAAATTGCAATATACGTGTGTATGTCAAGATAATTTGGTAAACTGCGAACTCAGGTAGATAGACCTGTAAGTAGTTTTGTTCATTTGTGTTTTGAATGAAAATAAATAACGTAAAGCAGGGTTGGAAATCATTTTATAATATAAAAGATAGCGGGCGAATCCCGCTACGTTGTTAGCGTGCCTTAAAGTTTTTTTAATTCCAGTTTATATAAAGGTATACCTGGCAATTCAAGTAAATTCACAAATTCAGTTGGAAAATTTACTGCGTCGGTTTCTTCCACCGGTGCTTCGTTACCTGCAGTTTAAATATCAGAATATATAAGCTCCATTCCTTTTCTAAGGTTTTTTCTTTTAGAAAATTTGTTTAACTTTTTGGAGAGTATATTTCAATGCTACATAAGTTTTATATTCCGTGGATAGAGTTTGAACAGGTAATTAAAAGTGGTTTTTCGCCCCTTTTTGTTCCTCCCAGTGAAAATCCTAAATATATATAATCTTGTCTCAATCGCATGCGAAATTTCAAGTACCGAACTCCGGCAGTTTGAGTCATTCAAATTCCATTCCATTTTGTTTAACAATTTTAGTGTTCCAATGCAACTCCTTTCAAGATTCCGTTTCGTTCACCATTCCATTGCATTTCGTTCCCATTATCTGTTATTCCAATTCCACTCGTTTTCGTATCATTCCATTTCGTTCCTACTGTCTTGTGTATCGATAATGATATCAGTCGCTTCTATTTCCATTCCATTTCTTTGCACTTGTTCCGTTCCATTCCTCTTTTAACTGCAGTATTTCAATTCCACTCGTTCCCCATTCTATGCCATCTCGCTCCTCATTCCATTTCGTTCTATAGTACATTCTATTTCGTTCCCTCTTCCAATCCATTTCCTTTATCTATAATTTCAATTCCACTCGTTCAACTTTTATATCCATTTCGTTCCACTTGTGTAGTGTTTCAATTCCACTCGTTTCCTATTTAGTTTCTTAATTTTAGTGTTCCATATATACTTGTTCTTTAAGTTTTAGGTTTCTACCTGAAGACGCAGACGTTAAGGGGGGGGAGGGGGTGGAATTTTTTTAACCACCATTTTTACCAAGTTTCTGTCCAAAGTCCCAAAAATGCCTTGTCGATAAGTTAGCCCATACTCCAAAGAAAACATATTATAGATTACAGGTTTCTAGACGAAGGGTTTAGTTAGGCCATCAAGGGGGAGAATTACTCCGCTTGTACCCCTCCCGGTAGGAATTTACAAAAATTCAGTCTTGGAGGACGTCTGTGTTGGAGGGGGACCTACTACATACATAATTTTAGGTCTCTATATCCAGCAGTTTGGCCAGGCCGTTAAGAGGGAAGTTTTTTCCCTTTTTACCCCTCCCGGTATGGATTTCCAAAAATACCGTCTTAGGGGACGTCTACGTTGGAGAAGGAACCCAAATACCGAATTTAAGCTCCCTAGCTCCAGCAGTTTGGCCAGGCCGTTAAGGTGGAGACTTTTCCTGTTTTTGACCCTACCTGTGGAAATTTCCATCTTAGCGGATGTCTACAATAGAGGTGGAATTTTATACAAAATTTCAACTTCCTACCTCCAGCGGTTTGGGCAGGCCTTTAAGCGGCACTTTTCGCTTCATTAATCCCCATTTTTGCAATGTCCCTGCCCAAAATTCCAAAAAGCACCTTCCCGATAAATGAACCCATACTGCAAGGAACATATGTTTAACATTTCAGGTTTCTAGTCGACTTTTATTATTTGTGCCCCTCTCGGTAGGAATTTCTGATCGACAGGGAATTTCAGCTTCCTAGTTCCAGCAGTTTGAGCAAGCTGTCAAGGGGGACACTTTCTCTTTTTTTGTCCCTCCCGGTTGGAATTAGGCTGAAAGAGGAACCTAAGTACCGAATTTCAGCTTCCTAGTTCCAGCAGTTTGGACAAGTGGTTAAGGGGCCACTTTCCCTTTTTGAGCCCCCATTTTATAACGACCCTGTTCAAAAAAGTATCTTTCTAATAAGTTAGCCCTTACTCCAGGGACCCACATTTTAAATTTCAGGTTTCTAGCGGAAGGGGTTTTTACAGGCCACCAAGGGGAGGCTTTTCTTCTTTTTGCCCCTCCCTTTATGAATTTACAAAAATTCCATCTTCGCGGCTATCTGCGATGGATGAGGAACATTCATACCAAATTTCAACTTCATTGCCTCAGCGGTTTGGGCAGGCCGTTATTGGGGACATTTTTCCCTTTCAACCACCATTTTTACAATGTTCCTGTTCCAAAATAGAAAAATTACGTTGCCGGTGAGTTAGTCCTACTCCCTGTTTTGATCTTATTTTTTCAGATGGATATAGTTAACCAAGAAACAGAAAAAAAGCAAGAGAAGGTCAGCACAGACGTATCCTCAGCAGTCAAATGGGCTTTATGCCCAAATGATGCTAAGGATAAATTAGACATGATTCAGCCGACAGAAGACGTTTCCAGTCTTAACGTGGCTGAACCGATGGAAGTTGGAAGTATAACTGAGGACCTCTTGGGTCCAAATATAGCTATCAACTCCAATATCCCGACGGATGAAGAGGATGCACTTCTAAGTTCTCAGACCAAAGTTGCTGAAACAGAGGAAGTTTCAGGCGAAAAGTCGAAACCAGTGACTGAAAGGGTAAAGCTCTGTGGGGCTGCTCGTAAATGCCTGAGAATGTACCTGGATGGAGGAATTGACCTAGAGGCAGCGCGGAGACTATGTCTGCTACCCATGCGCGAAGCCCGTAAGGAGGTCGAAGAACTCGCAGGTATCAGAAAGAGGGTGCGATCAGATGGCTCAACACCACCTGGCTCCGGACACCCTGCAAAAAGGACCGCTGAGATGGCACACCTCCAAAGGCAGCCTTGGCAGCCCCGGTAACACAGCAAAGAACAGCGGTAATATCTTACAAGGAAATTGTTGCGACGACGAAAATTGGCGTTATTCCGCCTAATTTCCCGGCAACTAGATGGACTGATAAACAACAGCAGTCCATCCAAAGAGCTGTTTTGTACAAAATAGCGGAGCTGAGAAAAGGGACCATCAAGCCCTGCTTCTCGAGTTGCTCCTTTAAGCCGGGATGGCTTAGTTTTGTGTGCCGCGATAAGGACACAGCGCAGTGGCTGGAGACTCATGTCCCCACGTTAAAGCCATGGAGTGACGCTGTGCTGAAGGTCGTGGCGGAAGACGAAGTACCGAAGGCCCAAGTGTTCGTGGGATATTTCCCGGAGAAAGAGGACACGTCCAATGACTTGATTCTTGGACTGGTGGAGGGTCAGAGCTGTGAACTTTCGGTTGAGGGTCATCAAGGGTGGTATTAAAAATAGTGGAATTAACCCTATCTATTGACCCGATATCAGCCGACTTACTCAAACGAAATAACAACAGGGTGAATTTTGGATATGGAATGGCGCTGGTAAGACCTACAGGAAAACAAGAGGTCGGGCGCGACATATCCAAACAGGTAAAGGCAAGCACCTCAGCAGCTGCGGCTAAATCCGACACAAGAGTCTCTAAGGACTCAAAGTCGGATGAAAAACCTGGCTGCTCGAGGGACCTTGCCAAACCTAGTTCTGCTGAGCCCAATGCCAAAAAGTCGGCCAAGCTTATAGCTCCCAGCAGGCGCAAAAAGTGGGAGAGGAACCCGGCAGAGGAAGCTGCTCTGTTGAACACCACTCGGGGCAGAAAGATGGCAAAGCGTGCTACCAAACTTGTTCGTTGGTAATGACCGCCACAAGGGGCAGAACACCAAAGCACCTCAGGTGCTTGCAAGTGAACCTTCACCATGCCAACGCGGCATCTTATGTTGCCAACAGAAGGTTCACCGTCGACGCTCTGGATGTAATGTTCATTCAGGAGCCGTGGGTGCACAATGGGGCCATTAAGGGGCCATGGTAGGTTGATTTTAGGCCTAGAGCGGCCATCCTTGTGAGGAGCAACCTAACACTTCTTCCAATTTCAGAGTTCATATTGGGAGACCTGGTTGCGATCTGGGCAAAAGTGCCTTCCCTGGCCGGGGAGCATGAGGTGATGTTGGCCTCTGCGTATTTGCCTGGCGACAGCGACGCGGCACCAACCGCGGAGGTCTCGGCCTTCGTGGAATATTACCGATTGCAAGGTCTGAGTTGGATCCTCTGCTGTGACGCCAATGCTCATCACACAACGTTGGGAAGCACCAATGTCAACAAACGGGGTAAGTACCTGCTTGAATTTATATGTAGTAATGGTATAAACATAGCAAATAGGGGCGTCAAACCGACGTTTAGGAATGATATTAGGTCAGAGGTCTTGGACCTCACTCTTACTAGTTCTAACCTTTCTTTCGGCATCGCTAAATGGCATGTATCCAACGAACTATCAATGTCTGATCATCAACACGTGGTGCTTAACGTTGTTAGTGCGCTGGACTCGTGCCAGGAATATCGTAATCCGAGATGCACAAACGGGGAGATTTTCCCTCATCATCTGGAAAGCGATGCCGATCTCTCCAACGGGTTGATTCTGAGCCCAGATGAGATTGATTATGACCCAGATTCCAACGTGCTCTACCAATGGGCAAGTACCCCTTTTCGCCATCTGCGTATGTGTGCGAGAGTGCCTGCGGAGAGGCACGGTTAGATCCCGCATGACAGCCAGGCTGCGCTAAAGGCTCTTGGAGCTTACGGGGTATCATCTGGTCTGGTCATAGAGTGTGTGGAAATTCTCAACGAACTTGGTATGAAAAACTCCCTTACACTGGGATGTATTCCTGGTCATGAAGGGCACGAGGGTAACGAAAGAGCTGATTGTCTAGCCAATTGTGGAGCCCGACGACCCTTCAACGGTCCGGAACCATTCTTTGGGATACCTAGTGGTTATGCTAGGGAAAAACTCAGGCAGTGGAGAGAGACTGAGTCTGCAAAACATTGGGAAACTTCCACTGGCCAAAGACAGGCCAAAAGATTTAAGTCCCTGTCCAGCGGAGTATCAAGGCGACTTTTGTCACTTGACAGGGGTAACCTTAGGACCCTGACGGGATACTTAACTGGGCACTGTGGGCTCAGGTACCAGCTTCAAAAATAGGGCCGGTCAGACACTGCTGTCTGCAGGTTTTGTGAGCTGGAAAATGAGACATCGGAGCATGTTCTCTGCGAATGTCCGAGACTGTGCGACAGGAGACTCAAATTTCTGGTTGACCGCTTTGTGTCATCTTCGGACGTTTGGGGAAATTCTCCTAACAGGATTATTGGCTTTATTGGTAGCCTGAATCTCTAGGGAACCCTAGGCAGCACAAAAGATCTATATTGGTCGCGGTGCGTAGTGCCTTCGTATCTAATCTAAAATAGTCCTACTCCAAGGAATATTTAAAATTTTAGGTTGGCCATATGGGATTGGGCAGGCCGTCAAGGAGGAGACTTTTCCTCTTATTTCCCCTTCCGATAGGAATTTCAAAAATTCCCTGTAGGGAATTCCAAAAATACAAACTAAGTCGATGTCTACTACAGTGGAGGAACCTTTATACCAAATTTCAACTTCTTACCTCCAGTGGTTTGAGCAGACACTTTTCCGATTTGTGAGACTGTTTATTGGGAGACTTTTCCCCTTTTTGCCCGTTCCGGTAGGTATTTCCAAAAATCCCGTCTTAGCGCACGTCTATGCCGAATATCAAGAAACCTTGTTTTAGTGGAGAAATCCGTGTGGGGAGGTAAAAAAGGACTTTTTTTGAATATATATTTTTTAAATGGTATTTTTTAAATGGTACTTTTAGGAAAAGGCGAAATTTTTTGGAAAAAGATACTTTGTTTTTACAAAGTACTTTATTTGTACTTTTTTTGAAAAAGGAATTTTTTGGAAAAATGTATTTTTTTTTTTTTGAAAAAGGTAGTTTTTTTGGAAAAGGTACTTTTTTTTAAAAAGGTATTTTTTTGTAAAAATGTATGTTTTTCGGAAAAAACGTACTTTTTTTTGGCAAAGGTACATTTTTTTAGAAAAAGGTACTTTTTTTTAAAAAAAGGTATTTTTTTTTGGAAAAAGGTAATTTTTTTGGAAAAAGGTACGTTTTTGTCCCCTTTTTGCCCCTCCCGATAAGAATTTCCAAAAATGCCGTCTCAATGGACGTCTACACCGGTCGAGGAACGTACATACCAAATTTCAACTGCATACCTCCAGCAATTTGAGCAGGCCGTCAAGGGGGAGACTTTTTGCCCTTTTTGCCCCTCCCTGTAAAAATTTCCAAAAATCCCGTCTTGGTGGATGTATACGATAGTGGAGGAACCTTTATACCAAATTTCAACTTCCTACCTCCAGCGGTTTGGGCAGGCCGTCAAGGACTTTTTCCCCTTTTTAAATCCCATTTTTACAACGCCCCTGTCCAAAATTCTAGAAAGTACTTTCCGGAAAAGTTAGCCCCTACTCCAAGGAACACATATCTTAAATTTCAGCTTTCTAGCTAAATGGGTTTTGGCAGGCCGTCAAGGGGGAAACTTTCCCCCTTTTTGCCCGTTCCGGTAGGAATTTCCAAAAATCCTGTCTTAGCGGAAGTCTACGCCGAAAGAAGAACCTACATACCAAATTTCAACTTCCTAGCTTCAGCGGTTTGGGCTGGGCGATCTTGAATCCGTCAGTCAGTCAGTCAGTCAGTCATTCAGTCAGTCAGACACTCACGTTATTCTTTTATATATAGAGATTGCAGTTCATCAATTTTGTTTCCTCTTGAACTTATTTTTAATAAGTCATTGAGTTTGGGAATTTTTTGGACAGATGGAAGTTTTCAATAATAACTCCAGTATTTAAATCTGGTAATAGATGTAATATTAGAAATTATATACCGATATCTAAGTTATCGACGGTTTCAAAGTTGTTTGAACATTCAGTAATTTCTAAACTATCTTTTTTCGTTGAGCCTATAATTATTCAGGACCAACATGGTTTTGTACGTGGTAGATCAGCCACTACTAACTTAGCAATTTTTTCTCAATATTGCATTTCAAATTTTGAGTTAGGACATCAGATTGATTCCATATATACTGACAAGGCATTTGATAGAATTCCTCACAACATCCTACTTGCCAAGTTGGATAAAATTGGTTTCCATTCAAGTATCTGGGATTGGTTTGGCTCATATTTGAGTAATCGTATTTGTTCTGTCAACATTGATGATTCCTTATCTCTTCCTTATGTTGCTACCTCTCGTGTACCCCAGGGAAGTGTTTTAGGGCCTCTATTTTTTATATTATATATGAATGATATCGCTTTTTGTTTTGATAACTTTAAATTTTTACTTTACGCAGACGATCTAAAAATTTTTAATCGTGTTCGCAATTCCGTGGATGCATTGGAACTCCAAACCAGCCTTGATAAATTAGTTTCGGGGTCCGATCGTAACCAACTTCAATTTAATGTTGAGAAATTTTTTTATTTATGTTTTCACAGGAAAGTTTTAACAGTATAATTTATACTTGCGGGGGCTTTTCCAGTATATTCTGGATAATATTTATGGTTTAACAGTGGTAGCATATAAGCATATCTATGTTCTCTTTTCCAAATTTGCTAATCAGATCTTAAAACTAACATATTAGAGAGTTCAGCACTAATAAATAACTTTTCAAAATTTTAAAAATATCATTGTCTAAAACAAAGCTTTTTAAAATATTTGTCTTGCAAAAATTACATTTGATCAATTTACAATAAAAATTACTAATAAAGACCTGCATTAGTAAATTTTGTTATTAGTTAAATATGTTCTTAATATCTTTCATATGATATTTTACTTTTATATGAGTATAATACAATTCTGTGAAGTTTCTTGTTTTCTAAGAAATTTTCCATTGTTTATGTCTATTTGATATGGCTTAACTGTATACTTATTTACTGCCAGTAACAATAAACAAATAATTAACTAACAATTTACATATAACCTAAAGTTAACACAAACTGAAAATTAGAAAACCGAAATTTATATGAAATTTGACAATTGGAAACTTTAGGTTATTCTGTTAACTGTTACTGTCCCTTACTGGCTTCAGTTTTCCTCAAACAGTCATGTCCCTTAAATCAAAGCAAAATATCTCAACTTTAGGGGAAATTGCTTTATCTGGCATCATTGATTTGGTCTGTTTTCTATGTATTTGAGTGATTATGTTTGTGTATGTGTATTCAGTACTCTAGATATGAATGCAGTTGTAAATGTTGCAAAACAGTATTGAAAATGTAATAGTTAGTTGTTGTATTGTATGTGTCAGTTAGGTTTTTATGTTCTGGTAGTTTCGTTTTTTTTTGCTCCACAAAAAAAGGAAATTAGAACTCAATTCGTAAGTAACATTTACTGATGATGATAAAATCGACTAGAAGGAATTTTTTTCTAGCTTTATATCTATATTGAAATGTTTTACGTTTTTATATTGTAGTTGCAGTTTTGTAGCTATTTTTTATTTTTATATATCTTTTTCTACAACTTAAGCTTGGTTGAGAAATTTTATATGCACTTGCACATGAGTAAGCAATCATTTTTCTATGTACACAAAAGAAAAAAGAAAATCGCAAAAAGAGAATTCAAATGAACAACTAACTCATCTCTGTTGAAAATTAAATTTTTTAATTCAATTCTAAAGAAAACGCATACAAAATAATGTTTACAGGAAAAAATAAGCAAACGTTTAAAAGGAAGGAAAAGAAGGAATTATAAAAAACACAAAAGGAAATATTTACTTGATATATTTCAATTGTGTTTTTATTAAATTTATATTAATTAAAATATGCTTACTTCGAATTATGTATGCTTAAATTTTATTCTGATCTGCTTTACAGATAAAAAAGATGAAACGAAAGATATAAACAAATGTTTTTTAATTTAGCTTTTTAATTTTTTATTTTATTAAACAGCTTAATTTCCTAAAATATTAAAAAAAATTAAATGAAAATTGCAAGAATTAAAAAAAAAAACACATTAGCGGTATTCAGTGTTTTGTGCGTTTTAGGTTGCAACTGTTTGCTATTGCAATAATTTTGTGATTGACAGTGAGCGGTATTTTAAGCAACTTTGCAATGCTAGATGCAAATGTAACAGCTGATATTCTGAATTATTCGCCGTGAAAATTAACAAAAATGTGTTTATTTTGTGAAATTGTTTTAAAATGCTTATAAAAAATTACATACTTCTCTTAATAACTCACCTCTATTTCATCTGGCGTCCACTTTTTGTTAGGGTTTTCTCATTTTCATTTTTTACTTACAGTTGTGGGCTCCATACCTTTAATTTTGTTGGACGATTCTAAATTATTGTTTACAAATGTCAGCTGTTCGAGTATCAGTGATGCAAACGCAATACACGTATCAAACAAAGCTATACAGTTTTAGTATTGCGCAAAAGCAATGATGTGACAATTGCAATTCTGTGTGTTTTGTTGTTGGATTGCAAACAAAAGCTACAATATCTTTCATTTGCACTTAAATATTTTGCATATGCATCAAACACTGAACTCCCTTCGTGTATGTATGCTGTTAAAAATGTCTGTTATCAAAACTGCAATGTACTACAAAAAATTAGCAGACTACAGTACGCATGAGTTATAAATATGTGTAGCATATAATAACATTATCAATACGCCATGATGTACACTAGACCTCACACCTTACCACAGTGGGCCAGCATCATCGAATTTTGGCCAAAACTAGAATATTGAGTATATGAAACTAAAAGATATCACAAAGGGGGGTTTGGTTGTTGCTAATCACGAATCTGAAATAAAAAATATAAAATTCAAAATGGCGGATCCAAGATGGCGGCCATTAATTTTTAGTTTTTAATATATTGGACTTAAAATAATCAATTATATAGGTCCAGGATCCGCTGATTAAAAATCTGAAATTAAAATTTTGAAATTAAAAATGGCGGATCCAATATGGCGGCCATAAATTTAAAATTGTTATGTGTTAGAAAATAAATTACACTGTACAAAAAAATAAAAAAAAATGTTCTCATGATAACTGATTCACGCAGAGGGACCAAAGAAAAATATACACTAAAAAAAAAAGTTAGTATAAAAATTAGTAAAACGGTTTCCAATTTTATTATACTAGTATTATACTAATTTTTAGTATAAAGTTGTTTTTTAGTAAAATAATTTGGTATTCTCATTTTACAAATTACAGAATTTTTTACTAATTTAAATTGCTAAATCTACAAATTTAATTTTACTAAATTTTGAAACCCGATTAGCTAAAATTAGCAAAAAAAATTACTAATCTTTTTTATTTTGGAAGTTTAAATTTTTTTTTTTTTGAAAATATACACAACCTGATAGAAATTTTTGTTGCAATATGATTACCAGAAAACCAAGTTGTTTTTAAGCGTTTTTTTCCATTTATAATAAAAATAGATTTGTTCTCTAAATTTTTTTGTTTATATTTCCAGGTTTTTTTTTTGCTTTTTTCGAATATTTCTTTGCTATAAATACAAATTAGTTTGCAATTTTTTCAATATGTATTTTTATCATCCATATTCGTACACTCGGTGAAAAAAAGAGTTATCATATTGATGAAACTGCTTCATAAATCAATCATCGGCAATAAATATGACGAAGCGTTTCATAAAGCAGATGATCTGTTTTATACGAAAATTGATGCCAAAACGTCTTTCAAATTAGTACGTATTAACCGATAATTCGTCTTTAACCAAGTTTAGCTTAAAAGAATTTTACTGTAAATGATACAATTGTTTTCTATTCTAAAGCTGCCTACACACGAAGGAACATTCGTCACAAAATGCCCTTCGTGTATAGCGACCTATAGAAAATCAAGCATGCTGTACAGCATGCTGGACGGCTGTATGAATTTGATCATGTAGTGTCTAATTTGACAGCTTGTCAAACATGTTGGACGAAAAACAAAATTTTTTGATTTTTCGGCAGGTTTGACAAACACGCTTTACAAGCATGCTGTAAAACTTTACTTCAAAACCACAAAATCAACACAGCGGATGATAATGACGAAATTATTTTTATTAATTTTTTTCTTGGAATTTCAGTTTTGAATTTCTGTTTTTACATTTTTTAGTTTATTTTAGGGATGTGCGATTAATCGATTAATCAAACTTCCTGATTAATCAAAATTCTAATTAATCAATTAATCGATTATTCAATAATTTTGATTAATCAAAAACATAATTAATCGATTAATCAGTTATTTCGATTATTCAAAATAATGATTAATTGATTAATCATGATTTTGATTAATCAAATTTATGAATAATTGAATATCTTGTTTTTCTCCATTGACGACGCTTTTTAACGCCAGTTCAAAATAGAGACTTTAAATTTAGGAACGGAGTTGGTCAAGTCTGACAAGTGAGCAAACAACCTTTGTTATTCTCTTTATTTGGAGCTATATAAAGTATCGCCACAAAACAAGGATAAAATTTCCGTATTTTTCTATTTTAAATATTAATTGAAATTATTCAAGTTTTGATTAATCAAAATTCAAATTAATCGATTAATCATAATTCTGATTAATTAAATTTTCAACTAATCAATTAATTGACTAATCAAAGTTCTGATTAATCATACTGTTTGATTAATCGATTAATCGCACATCCCTAGTTTATTTATTAACGTTATCCCTTTCTTGTCACAAAATAACTTATTAAAAATGTAAAATTCTCCAATGTTTGATGATTTTTTTCAATATACGGTAAAGCGTGTTTGTCAAACTTGCCGAAAAATCAAAAAATTTTGTTTTTCGTCCAACATGCTTGACAAACCGTCAAATTAGACATTACAAGGTCAAATTCATACAGGCGGCGAGCATGCTGTACAGCATACTTGGAAGTCTATATGGCCGCTAATGTATCGTGTTGACATTCGTGTTATCAAAATTTTTTTATATTTTGTGTTTCCTAACTCAATTTTCCATCGTGTGTATCGATGTTACTGTTTTTGCTGTTTTAGTTCATTAAGAGCAGTCGTACTGGGAGGTGCTTTTGTAATTGCGCATTATGGCGACAATTACAAATAATGAAAACTGCATTAATTTTATATACGAAAAAAATCCTTAAATATAAATTGTAACAAAATATTGACCAGTTTTCCTTTAAACATATATAATATAAACAACTGTAAATTGCACGCGTGCTAACCCGGTGTCTTCAAATGCAATAAATTATATGATATGAAATGTCAAAACCATTGCAGCGAAACGTCAAAATGATATCAATTACAAAGGAGAACACTTGACCATTTCATGGATAAGAAATATCATAGATTTTTTTCGAAAAACAACAATTTTATGAAACATTAATTAATATTTACCGACAAATAATAAAGAACTAAACACTTTTCCATTCTTTTTTACCAAATATTTTGTTGTTTTTCTATTACAAAATTAAAATGAAAACTAAAAGTCACATTTGATCTCTGGCATCACTGCAAGAGTCGATTGCATGTCAGCGATATGATGTTTGTATTAATTTTATTGTGCATAGACTAATAGCGTCAGAAAATTACAAATTTATTAAAAATTTTAAATTATTAAGAAAAACATTAAATTCTGTAATAAAATTAATAAGAAAGGGATACAAATTTTCTATGACTAAAAAAAAATAACGAAATAAACGATTGAACGAAATGAACGATTGAACAAAAAGAACGAATAATGGTGAACGATGTCATATCATTAAATGAACTGAACCGTTCAAATGAACTAGTTCGTTCATGAACGACACAACTCTAAGCACGAGGTTTTTCAACAAAAACATTCGGTAGTGTTTTGATAGTTAAAAAAATAAAGTGAATTAAAATAATAACTTGTAAAAATCAATAACAATGGTACATATTGGACCAGTACATGGTGGTCATCCTGGGGTACTTGCTCCACAACATATGCCCACCGCACCCAGTGGTCCTAATACTCTTCAAACATCATCTTCGACCGGAACAACATCCTCATCTTCAAATAAATCGTCTTTATCCGTAAAACCCAATTATACTTTAAAGTTTACTTTGGCTGGTCATACCAAGGCAGTATCAGCTGTTTTCACCCAATTGGCAATGGTTGGCGAGTTCATGTGAGTACCAGAAGTGGGAAAAGAAATAATTTCGAAATCTTATGAATTGACCTGTCTCGGCCGTTCATTTTAATCGTATTTGGGATACAGCCAGTGGTCAGTGTTTGAAGACTTTAATAGATGATGACAAGTATATATTGGCGGCTACTTTGGATAATACTTTGAAATTATGGGACTATTCAAAAGGAAAATGTTTAAAAACCTACACTGGACATAAAAATGAAAAATATTGTATTTTTGCAAATTTTTCAGTAACTGGAGGAAATGATAGTTAAAGGCAAGAATTTTTTTTATCTATAAATCTGTTTTAAATGTTTGTAATATTTTTTTGTGGGTTGTTTCCGGCAGTTAATATGGTTTACATCTGGAATCTACAATCGAAAGGGGTGGTCCAGAAATGACAGGGTCACACCGACACTGTGTTGTATACTGCTTGTCATCCAACAGAGAATATTATTGCTTCGGCAGCTTTGGAAAATGACAAAACCATAAAATTATGGAAAAGCGATACATAATTTTACAATTACATATGGTTATCCCAATATTGGTACCATACGTGAATTGGTATTTAAAAAGGTTTTGCTCGTATCAATGGCAAAAAATCACACATTATTTGTTTGGAAGATATTATTCATGAGATATTTACAGTGGGTACAAAAGTTCAAGCTGTTAGTGAATTTATGTGTGCATTTTTAGTAAGTTTATTGTCTTTATATTAATTTATATGTAGCAAAAATTAACTTCTATTTTTTTATCTACAGTTTTGTAGCCCACGTGAATCTTGGAAGAATAAAGTGTCGGTATCCTTTAAGCGTGGAGGCGAATACGGCGATCGTGGTAATGGTATCAATGATTTAATAGCACGCAGTTTATAAATATATTTTTGTAAAATTTGACACTGTTACTTATAAACTAGAAAGTATTTTAGGGGCTTTGACATGTCTTTTTCATATTTATGTGGTTTTTCATTTTAAATATCCGATTGAATGTAAACATGTATGGCTCTTCAATCACATTTTTTTGGAATCAATTTTCCTAAAGACAAGTTATCAACAGCAATCCTTAGCCTGACAACTTATCTAAAAAATATAAATGAAGAGAAAAATTTATAATTTTACTCCTATGTTAGTTAATTTGATAATTTCACATTTTAAGTCGTTTAAAACATGGTATTTTTCGCTGTTTTCGCATCAATTTATTAATTAAAGGAAACAACAATTGCCTACTTTTGTTAACTTTGAAATTCTTAATTTCTAATTATAATCTTTACAGCTGAGTTTCATACTGAAGTCTTTAACTTCACTATTAAACAAAAGAAAATGCCAAGAAATTTGTGTACAAAACAACAAAAAATTATGGATTAATAAAAGTAAACTCAAAAACCTACACGGTGGTTTTCATACTGAAGGTTTTTGAGTTAAGCATTAGTTATTTAATTTGTTATTTCGTATACAGTTTTTTACATTTTATCTTTCAATATCGTTAAGTTCAAGTTAACTTTAAATATGAAACCGAGCGTAATAGATAAATAATAAAATGTACCTACATTAATTTGGAATAAATGTGGGCATTTTTTTATACTTTTAAAAGTGAATACTTATAAAAATTTGCATTAAATGAATGTGTGACTTTCTTTTAAATACGTATATATATTAATACTCCAAAAATTAATTTAAATGTGAATATCAATTTGATATTGATCTCAAAAGCCTATTATTTAGTACATATATTTATAATAAATATTTTTATCTTTTTATATACATACATTCAATGTATCATTCATCTAAAAGTTATTTAAATTTTAAAACTCTACTTATAATTAAATCGTATTTAAAATTACATTTCATTTTATAACTAAAAAGAAATAAATTTTACTATTCGTAAGAATTTTTTATGGATTTTATTTTAGATTTTTTGGAAATAAAATAAAGTATGCATACTAATATTTAGTATAAGTACTATTTTATTTCTATTTTAAATTTACAGAAATTTTACTAATATATAGTAAAATTACTAATTTTTCCTTCTAAATGAATTTCACTAATATTTAGTAAGAAATTTGGCTAATTTTAGCAAATTGATTTCCATTATGAATATACTAAAATTATACTAAATTTTAGTAACTATTACAAATTTTTTCCACAACTTTTACTTTACTAATAATTACAGACACATTTTGCTAAAATTAGCTAATCGGTCTGCTGGCCTAATATTAGTTAATTTTTCTGTAATATTACAGTTTTTTCTGTAACTTTTACAGACTTTTTTATTTGAGTGTATGTGCATCGGCGTTTTAAAAGTTTTCGTCTGGCCCTATGTTTTTGCGGGGTAAAATTTCACCTCTTTTGAAAATGTTTATTGTGAATCGGCATAGGAAACCATGTGAATTTTAGGTATAGGATATGTTCAGCGAACTTATGTAAAACACTACGAGAGATATTTTTGTGGAAAATTTTAACCCTCGAACTCTGCAATTAAAGGGTATGTTTTGTCCCTTTTTTAAAAGTGTCAAAAAAGACCCATAAGTTGAGGAGTTAGAGGGTTAAAATGTTCCGCAAAAATATTTGTAATGAAATTCTACTATAATTCTCTGAAGACATCGAAGTTGAAAATTTAACTTCAATGCCAGAAATAAGTCAAAACTTAATATGTGTTTAAGGGTTAATTTCATACTTATTCAGAATTGGCACTCAAATGTCCCGCAAAACTGGACTTTAGGGGGTTAGTCTGTGTCAGAAAACCAGAACTTCCATTAAAATTATTTTTAGTGCTATTTTTTTAGTTTTTACTAAAACTCTGGAATACTGGAAATCAGCGAGATTTGAAGGTACTTTTTCAGTTAAAGGGCAAAATCCCGAAAGTTTATGAACGGTAGGTAGAAGACATCTTAGGGAACACATTGGCATTAAAGTTTTTCAAATATCTCTTGGAACATTTTGGAGCTTTTTGTTTTGAAAATTTAGGATTTTCAAGAAAACCCATATTTTTGGGGTAAAATTAATAATTTTGTTACTTTTTTCGTAAATACTTAACAGGTTTCTATTTTTTTCGATAACTGGTTTCAGTTTTATAATTTGAGATTGTGTTTGGAACAAATTATTGTTTATTTATGACGTTTTTATTGTATCATTATAAAATAAAAAATGTCACAAAATTAAAAAACTTTGACTTTGAACTCGCGCCAGCTAACAACGAGTAACCACAATGATACAATATTTCACTCTAAACATATTCAACAATCCTGGATTTTGAAAATATAAACATATTATCCCTTTACCTGAATTGTACTTTTGGCCAAAAAACGGCGATCCTGACCTACAGTGATTACAGGCAAAAAAAGTGCGCGGTACACCCTCTAATATGAAATGTTTTTGCAAGGCAGTTTCAAAAAAAGTTTTTTTAGTCGAACGTAGGGGTCGCCATTTTACATTTTTTGTTATAGCTTCGGCATTTACAGTCGGATTTTAAAGTGTGATATATCAATTTTTTTGCCTCGAGGAGACCAGTGTTTTGCTATAAAAGAAAAATACAATGAAAAAAAATTTAAAAAGGCGACCTCTACGTTTGGCAACAAAAAATATAAAAAAAATTTCTGCTGGGTTTATCGAAAAACTTCATTAGCAAAAGTTTAAAGATTTTTCGAGCTTTAATTTTCTGAAATAAGGGTCGTACATTAGGGTCGTAGATCTGAGATCTGGTGGGTAACTACTAGAACGGGATACTTGAGGTCAATGGCCCTTACACCAAAACCCTCGAGGGAGAAACATCGATGTATCATACTTTAAGATCCGACTGTAAATGCCAAAGATATGCATAACGAAAAATGTAAAATGTGAACCCTACGTTCGGACAAAAAAAAATTTTTTTTGATACCTTCTTGCAAAAGTAATTTAGATTGAACGGTGTACGGCGAATTTTTTTTTTTAGGTACGGTCTAATGTAGACTCTTTAAATGATTCTTGGACAAACTGTATAAGTAGCATTGGTATAAATATTAAGGTTTCAGAACACGAAAATGATTGTCAAAAAAAAAAAAAAATTTCTTACAAACAAAAAAAAATATTTTAAAACGGAAATTTGGATCTTAGTCTAGATCTCAAATTAAATAACATGGAAAAACTTCATTAATTATTTAATTTTTTCACACAAAATACAATAACGTAAAAACTTCTTCATTGATATTCTTCTAAATAATTTTGTAATACATATAAGGTTTTAATAATAGCTGTATTTTCACCTTAACAACCCAGTGTAGAAAATCACTACCAGACGTGGGGTTATATAAATATTTGTTTTTTCTCTTTTGAGCCCCGTTTTACCAAGTTCTTATTGGAAATTTAAAAAAAAAAAAATATTTCAGTGACTTATCGATTTCCCACTTGAAATACGTTTCCGACAAAAATTTCAAAGCATCTTATCAGTGAGTTAGCCAAACTCCAGGGAGAATTCCACCTTATCCGTCTGTCAGTCAAAAAGCCACTTTACTCTTTTTATATACTTATAAAGGTGATATATTTTTTATTTCCTACTTCTATGACACCTGTCAAAAAATTGAAGAAAAGAACTACCCTGTCAGAAAAAATACAAACGGGAAATCGACGGCAAGGCACTTGAACAGTAGGGGTATAACCAATTTTTGGCCCTAGCACCACGCGATGGCGAAGGTTGTGTTATTTACGAAAAAATAATTTTGGGGTCATTTCGGATAAAAAACCTCACCCACGACTTCTTTTAAAATCCATTGTTTTTAAGTATTAAACACAAACTCGGAATATTTGAAACACATTAATAATTTTCTTTGAATAATAAAAACAATTAAAGTACATAACGTAATTTTCAATGACATACATTCAGCTTCGTAAGTATTTACACAAATGTTAAATGCAGGTTGATATATTGATAAAAAAACTTTTTTGCGCCTTTTAGGTAAATAAATAAAAAAATAAATCATTTAAAAACTTTACCGCGTTTGGTGGGTGAACTTTTTTGACAACTGCGAAAAAGTAATAGCATTTTTTTATATAATTTTCAATGGCCTATTCGACTATGCTAGGGCCATTTTGATATTTGCAAAAAATTGCAAAAAGTTATATCCCTATTGAACAGTGGTACAGCTGGCGAAAAGTGCTTTTCCCGTCTCTAAATGATAACATAATTAGACAAAAGGACCGGCTGTGCAAAAAGCGCCGGAAAATCACTTGGGAAACAAAATTTTCAACGTTAGCAAAATGCTGTCATAACCAATAAATAGTTGGTCTGAAAATATATTTTATAAAAAAAAAATTTAAGAAAAGTTTATTTGTATTTTTTTGGTCCTGCCGTGATTTGAACCCAGGCCGTCCCATTGGCAGACGGCAGCTCTACCCACTGAGCTAACGAGACGTGTAATATTTTTTGGCTAAAAACATAAAGAACTGATAACAGCTGGACAACTACTGGCTATGCTAAAATGCTAACACTCCACTACATTTCGTTTCCAATTTTTAGTGCTTTAATTCCACTCGTTTCATTCATTTCGTTCCACTTGTGCAGTGTTTGAAATCAAATCGTTCCCCACTGATGTACATTTCATTTCCCAGTTTTAATTTTTTAATTCCTCTTTCTCCCCGTGCCATTTAATTTCGCCTCGTACCCTTCCAGTTCGTTCGCATAGTCTGGTGTTTTAATTCTACTCGTACTCCGTAATATTCTGATTCGTTCCACTTGTCTAGTGTTTCAATTCCACTTGCATCCCACTTCATTTCGTTCCCATTACTCAGAGTTTCAATAACAATCTTGTCAAGTTCCATTTCGATTCTCTCTTTGCGTTTTTTTTTCATTATTTACCAAAAATATTCTAATTCAAAGTGCCGTTTACAAACTAGGCAAGTTTTTTGCATTTTCCTATTCAGTGATAAGTCCTCTTTCATGTTTGGTTAATGTATTTACTAAAGTGTCATCAAAAAATGGACTTTTGTCCAACTAATTTGGCCTATACTGTGACCTGGGTCCAGCAAATGTAAAACATAAAAAATTTATTTCGTAAACTTCAGATATGTTTTTATAGAATAAGTTAGTTTATTCCCAACTTTTTACCCTTAAATGTGAATTTGGCCCGCTACGTAACATATGTGTTTTTTTTTTTTCTTAGGTACAACATATCAAATTATACACCCAGAAAACAGATTCAGTTCTGATAAACGCATTTGTAGCCCATCGCATGGTTCGGTTGTGGTAGCCAAATTTTTCAGTTGTGGCAACAGAAAACCAATTGAGACAGGACAAATTTGACTGTGGCAATCGAATTTTAGTTGTATGAAGAATAATTCGGTAGCCACAATCGAAAAATTCATTTGATGCAACTGAACCATTCTATTGGCAATAAATGGGGTTGTCAGCACCGAATCTGTTTTTTGGGTGTATTGAAATCCAAGACCACCTTTCTTGTGAGATCAGTTTTTCTTTGTACGATTTTTTAGAATAATTTTTGATGTACCTTCGGCCAAATTACTTGGAAAATGTATTTCTATTTTTTTTAAGCACATTTCTGATTTATTAATACCAATTTTTGCTATTTATTTCTGATGTTGTTGAGGAAATTGTTGACAATCAATACTCTCAGCAATTTCATAAAATATCATTACACTTTATTTTTAAAATAAAATACTTTATTTTAATATCCTTACATTTATTTCAAAATCCCAAATTTGTTGTCCTTTTACTTTATGCTTTATAAATATAGTTTATCATAATTGCAATAACTTTCATAAAGATAAACTGTTTTATTAAATTTGAAAAATTTTCTTTGATATAAGTACAAATATATGTACCTACATAGGTTATTGGTTTAAATGTAAATGTTATACTATATTAATTAAATGCACAAATATTTGCTTACCACTTTAGTCAAAGCTATTAAAAATGTGTCAACCTGCATTAAAATCATTACTTCAATGTTTTATACATAATTTCCACTCTAGCAGAAGGCAGCAATATGTAAAAATCTCTAGTTGATTTGTGGAACAAATGTATCATGTGTCGATAGTATTGCAATTTTTATAGTCATGTCCATGACACTTTGAGTTTGTTAAGAATATAAGTATATTTTGATTGCACCAAAATGCTCACACTTATATACATAAACACTGTGATTAAATCGTAACTGGAATTTCGTAATGAAATTTTTTTAATTAATTTTTTTCTTTATACTATAGAAATACTCAGAAGATGCCCCCACTAATGCAATGCATTGTGTTGATATTAAAAAAATATGTCATGGGAAGTAAGAAATATATAGAGAATTCGTTTATCAGTCGCACTAGCCGTATGTGGAATAAACTCCCCGCAGAAGTCTTCCCTGTTACTTACAATGTTGAGAAATTTAAATCAAAGATTTACAAACACTACTCCCTCTTTCCTCCTCCTCATAACCTATTTTTTACCAACACAATGCACTGCGTTAATAGGGAGTATCCCCTGAGTGTTGGTCCATCAAAAAAAAAAAAAAAAAAAAAAAAAGCACTAAGCAACACACTTCACATGGTGGTAATGACAGATCAGTGTTACACAACCCACATTCCAAAGATGCGGCAAATAGTAAATAGAGCTGGATACAATGCTGTCATTAATTAGCCCCGACGCCCTCTTTTGTACATGGTCAAAAAGCTAAAAAATAGACTTTGATGCTCCTGCCCATGTATGGGAGTTGCATTTCATCTTCAGCTGCACTTCATCTTCGGTTGTATAAATAGTGAGGAGATCAGAAGAAGTGAAGTGGTTCCTAAAACGGTTAAGAAATCCAAGGCACTTGAATACCCATTTCGACACTAGAATGACGTGTTTCCTTCAAACTGACATCACACTGGATTTTCATGAATAGAATATCAAGAGCTTCAGATTCCTAAGTATTGATACCACCCATGTACAGATGACATTTGACTCCAGGGTCCTATGGGTCAAGAAACACGATCTATAACTCTTTAGGAATTAACTCCCAAAAATGAAAGTGAAATAAATTCCCAAAATTGGGGACTTATTTTAATCTGCAAAATGAAATAAATCCCAACGTCAGAGACTATTAATTATAGAGATAGGAAATCAAAACTTAGACTACTCACCGGTAGAGGGCGCTGAAATTCAGTATTACCTAAGCAACTATTTAGTATCGGTGTAGTATCAGCTGAGAATATATTTTAAAATTCAAAAACTGCTAAAAACTGCTCAAAATGAGGAAAAAACAAGCGTGGAATATATTCAAATATTATAATTTGAGATTTCCGTTTGTTTTTTTGCTTTGTTGTTAATATTTAAATTTAAATAAAAAAAAGAAAATTGTGAAATTTTTGAACAAAGTGTCATCTAATAACAACGATATTTTTATAAATTATTTTTTTGGTGATGCCATACCCCTGCCCAACATAAATGAAATAAAACCCCAAACAAAAATTAAATAGCACCCCAATTTTGGGAATTTATTTCGTAAAGAAATAGCCCCATTTTCAAGTTGAATTGTTGCAACTTTCAATTTGTTTTGTTTCAGTTAAAATCAAGTTCACAACTTAAGGTAACCTCTTGGAAATTCTGTCTGCAATAAGTAACTTAATATAAATAATTTTAAAACTTCATAAAAATCAGGCATTTGAGTGAACTAAAACAAATAAGATTCGTAATTATTTGATTCCTGGTAAAAATATATTGGGAATAACAAAAATTTAGATCTAAATTCATACTTAATAGGGCAAGGACTCCATGCAAATGCATTATTTTTCAATAGTCCAAAACTAATGTGGACTAAAAACTTATCCGTATCATCAAATTTACAACAAAATGACATTTTGATAAAAATACATGTTTTTGCATACCTTGACAGGTTATTTTCGTCAGGTTCTTTTGTGTCAGTCATGTAAAAGGTTCTTCTGCGTCAGTTCTGTTACAGGTTCTCTTTGGTTAGTCCTGTGACAGGTATATTTACGTCAATCCTTGTGACAGGTTCTTTTGTGTCAGTCCTGTGACACGTCACAAGGGGCAATTGGCCCCCTCCTATTTCAAGGCAATGTAAAAGTTACTGGTCCTTTTCATATAAAAGAACCGCTCCAAGGACCAGTCCCCGTCCCCAAGTACCGGTGACGTGACGTGTCCGGTTCCTTTTCCCACAGGGCATTTTCTCCCGACAAAACAATCTTTTATGATAAAAAAATTAGCACAATTATGACTATTTTGATCGCGCAAAGGAGTCAAAAATTAGTGGAACATGATCAATAATTTCATAAAATACTATCCACTCAATTCATAAATGCTTTACAAAGTTATAGCACGTTTGCAAAACGTCATTTTCATATAAAATTTGTTCAATAAACCTCCTATAATTTTAAAAAGCGTTTATGAATTTAGGGATATATGTATTATTGCTATTATTGTCTTCCATTGCACATTAATATATGTATATTCCCAGCAAAATCTTTCATTACCAAGTAAGTGGTTATATAATGAAACTAAGCAGTCTAGCTCACGCACGACTACTTACTTAATTATAACGATAATGTATATTGGTACGTACTTATTTTTTAACCCCTAATAAGTAAGCCTTATTATTTAACAACTTGTAACCACTTATTTTTTAACTGTGTATCAGCATTCGAATAATTACTTATTTTGGTAACTACTTATTTGATAAATTTTTGTAATGCAGCGGGTAAGCGGGTGCACAAATTTTGTGCGTTTTTTTCATGCAGCGCATATGGACAACTACTTACAAAAACGACCTTGTCGAATAAAAATAATGAGTTTTGACACCGAATTATATGCAGTAGACCCTAATTCTACTGCTTATTATTTAGATATTAGTAATGAGCATCCATTACTCAGATTTTGCTGGGTTGTTATTATTTTTTGTGGTATTGTAATTTTTTTTGAAAGACTGAGGACAATAAAAACTTATGTCATACTTTCTTGTTGATACTTTTAATCATACAACTTGGTTATGTTTATCCAAATACCTTATACTTTTTGAGTATATTGTACTATACAAATTTCATTTTTTATCATATTTTATATTTATAGAAAATATTCAATTATAAATGGTAGTTTTGTATCACTTCTCTTTTACTCTTGAAATGATTTTATGTTTCTTTTTTTTTTTTTTTTTTTTGGTTTTTCAATAAACAATCATGTGACATTTACATACGATAGAGTGTAATATAAATAGTTAAAATTCCATTACATACAATCCCAGATATAGTAGTGTTGCTGTTATTGCAATGGATACAAGGGAATATATATTGCTGAGAGGAGTTTTACAACTACTGCATGTGAATATGATATTGAATCCACATTAGGGTTATGACTCATTTTTAACAAAAATTTTACCTATCACCACGTGATACGCAATACTAAATTAATAATAAAAATCGTGTCTGCGGGTCATTTTGGCAAAAAATAACCCTCCGCACCAAATGCAATTTCTACAAAATTTTTGCGTAATTTACATAACGAATTATTACAAGAATTATTGATAACGACAATAAATGTATCCAAAAGTCCCTCCAAAAAGGTTTCGTAATTTTTCTGTAAATAGCTTTTAATACGCATCGTTTGAGTTTCATTTTTTTTAAAACTTCGTAGAAATATTTTAATTAAACTAAAATAATATAGACCAAATTTCAACCCTTTTGGTACGGGAACTTTTTGACAGTAGCGAAAAAGTAAGATTGCGTTTTTTAATATTTTTATGGCCTGTAAAATTTGATATTTGCAAAAAAAATCAAAAAGTCATAACACTAATCCACATATAAGGTACGTACATATAAATGAATGGAAGACATTGCTGGATGAATGGATAAATGGTTATTGGCTAAAGTTTACTATGATGCATCATTTACAAAGTGTATATATTTGTGTAGCGGTTATGTGCATTTATGTGGTAAGACTTTTAAAACAAATTCTGTGGCATTGTCACTTATTTGACAGTGGTATACACTACATGCAATGAATACTAAACGAATGAAAATTTTTTGCCTCTGGACAAAAATGTAAAATATTCTAGAAAGACAAATAAGTAGTGACATGCTTCAGGAAATAATATTTAAAATGTTTTAGTTCAAAAGTGGTATTTGAATTTCCTAAATTTGAAATTTTATTATTTATTTGAGAGAAGATCGCAAAATTGTTTTACTGAATATTAATGACAAATTTTTCTCTATATAGACAGTTACTAACATTATTTCACTCATAGAGGTAAATAATGCGAAGTTGTTCGATCACAGAACTTGTCTCCTAAAAATTACGTTATACTACACAGAGAAAACAAGAAAAGTGTTTTAATTACGAAATTGATTATATGAATTAAAATTTTAATTAATTGTGCACCTATCAGTCAAATAAAACTATCAATTACTAAAAATTGTATACGATTAAGGGAAATACAATTCGATTAAATTATTAATAATATCAATTAAAACATTAATTTAAAATGAAAAAAAAAAATATATGATAATGACCTAAAAAAGCGTGTTTACCTCACGTTTATATATTTAAAGTATTGCATATCGGCACCTAAAATTCAAAAATTTATAACAGCAAAAAAATAGAGTTTTTGATTGATTATGATGCACTAGACTAAATCCCAGTAAAAACAGACATTACCGAGTAATTAAGCGAGTAAGTAGCACACAAAGGGTTTCACTACTTACCAGGCTATTTACTCGCAACATTACTTTTGTTCGCGATGTCCAAAAATCCATGGGTGGTCATTACCTTCTCGCTTACAAAAAAAGTGCGAATAATGAGTTACACATAGTGAAAGAATAAGTAGGTACTCACAAAGGTAGAATAAGTGGTTACTCAGAAGTTAGGAAATAAGTGGTTACCCTACATTGTAAAATAGTTGGTCATATTGGGAAAAAAAACTTTTTACCTTGGAAAATTTCCTATTTAGTTCAAAACAAATTTTTAAATAAAATTTAAATATAAAAAAATACTTAATCAGTACTTATTTAATCAATTACCAGTAAGTGATTACTTTGCACGAATATATAAGTACTTCTATAACTTATTATCGGTAAGTCATTATTTTGTATTGTAAAGTAATGCAAAAGGTTATTTTTTTTTTATTTATTTAAGTCTATGGAATTACATCCTTACAGACTATAATATATATTGAAATAGTACAACTAAATATAATGTTAAATCTAGGTATTTAAAAACAGTATTATATTTCGTTTTATAATGCCTATATCTATAGAATAATCGATAAAGTCATACATTTCAATAAACTGACGACATAATCTTCGGAGAGGATCAGCATTAGCATAGGTGGTTTGCACGACTTGAAGATATAGGGGGGTATAGTTGCGAGTTGACCGTTGGGGAACATTTATATTTATATTGCAGAGCAGGAAGTCAGAAAAAGTATTACCATTTAGCAGGTTGACTAGGAATACAGTATTGAGCATTATTCTTCGGCTTCTTAATGTAGGCAGCCTAATACTTGCTAATCTATCGGTGTATGGTGGAAGATCCTCCAAACGATTCGGAAAAGTGCTCCTTAAGCAAAACATAAGAAATTATTTTTGAACTGATTCAATTCGGTTACTATGAACTGCAGTATCAGGATCCCATATAATTGATCCATATTCCATGATTGGCCTTACCAGAGACGTATATAGTTGCTTAGTTATGCTAGGATCGATAAACTCTTTGGCCCATCGCTTTATAAAAGCAAGCACACCACGAGCTTTATTTGTCGTCATCGTAATGTGCTTAATAAAGTTTAATTTAGGATCTAGTAAAATACCAAGATCTAAGAATTCATCAACAGATTCCAGAACATGACTACCCAAAAAATAGAGGCAGAACGAGTTCCATTTTCATGTGAAACGCATGTGTTTACATTTTTTTAAATTTAAATTCATGAGATTATGATTGCACCCCACATAAAAACCATCCAAGTCCTGTTTTAACAAGATTCTTGCCGAAGATGTTTCAAATGTAAGAAAAATCTTCACGTCATCAGCATACATCAGAATATTACCATACTTTATCGCATTAGGGAGGTCATTTATGAAAAGTATAAACAATAACGGCCCCAAATGACTACCTTGTGGTACACCGGGGGTAGCAGTAATATTTTTAGAGGTGATATTGTTAAAATAAACTTTTTTTTTTCGTAGAGTCAGGTATGATTGAATCCAATTTAGCGTTATTCGAGTAAAACCCATTAAATATAATTTCCTTATTAGTAGATCGTGGTTGACTACATCAAAAGCTTTGCTAAAGTCAGTGTATATAACATCAGTTTGTTGTCGATTTGTAAATCCACGATTAACCAAAGTGGTAAGTAGCAAAAGATTAGTAATTGCGGAACAACCTTTTCTGAAGCCATACTGATATGGTGATAAAATAGATGAAGCTTGATGACTCACAGAATCTGTAAGACATTTCTCAAAGAGTTTAGGTATAGCACTCAATTTAGCTATCCCTCTATAGTTGTTTACATTTGATTTGTTTCCAGATTTGAATAAAGGGATTATAAAGGACTCCTTCCAAAATTGTGGAAAATAACCATACTTTATTGATACATTAAATATAATTGTTAAGGGGGTGGCTAAGGCAAGATAACAGTTTTTTAAAATACAGCTTGGAACACCATCAGGACCTCTAAGAAAGGACGATTTTACGTTTTTCATATACTTTATGATTTGCGAGGTATTTACTGAAGGAAATGATAGAGGTTGGTTTTCCCCAATTGGATATGGGTAAATTTTAGAGCTGTCATAGTGAGCATCAGAGTATGTTGTGGCAAAAAAATCAGCAAACAGATTACTTATAATTAAGTCATCACTTCCCAGTGTAGAAACGGTAATGACATATCATTATTTTTTGGACTACCAGTAATGACACCCACTTACCTTCTGTATTATTTTAAAACATATAATAATGAGTTACTGATAATGACATATTTTTATCATTATTTCTAATAGAAAATAATTTTTTAGATTTTTTTGAAAATTTTTTGAAATCTATTTTTAGACTCAATATTTTTTAAACACTGGTAAGGATATATGTAACCATATTTAATTTTTAATTTTAATTTTAATTTATTTATTTCAATCATTGGTACAAATAAGACTTAGAGTCTCTTAAAGCACCTCAAACATTTTAAGTCACAGTGATTAAATGCTTAAATAAGATACATAAAATCTTAAAAATAGATAGTAATAATAACAACAAAACTAAAAAAAAACAGAACAACATAAACGATTAATCTTTAAACAAATTCATAATTGCCATTTTAAAAAACAATACACGGGGTTCGGATTTAATTTGATTAGGTAAAGAGTTCCACAATTTCACAGCACTAACAAAGAACAATCTTGAGGATGATAAGTAATTATAAGCAGGCGTAATAATATTGCTTGTTCGACTTGATCTGGACATATTAATTTTCCGGTACAAATAATCAGGTTCCTTCGTATATATAATTTTGTGTAAAAATATTAAATTTCGAATGCTTAGATATGAAGTTAGATTACATCCCAAGATTTGAAGGGAGTATTGAGATATTCTATCATATTTTCTCTTGTTGAATACAAATCTAGCACAATTATTAATAACCATTTGTAATTTAGTATTAGATGTGGCATCGAGGTTTCCAAAAACAATTGCTCCATAAGTCAAAATTGGTATAAGTAACGTTTTCACCAATTTGAGCTTAGTGTGACTCGGAACAAACGCTGATGCATACCAGAGTTTCCGTAGAGCACAATACATTTTAGTAATTGTATAATTAATATGATCCTTGCAATTAAGCTCAGAATTAATTAAAAATCCAAGATTTTTTACCACTCTCACATATTCAACTACTTCATTCTGCATGGTGATATCTGGCAATATTTCAGAAGAGCAACTGCCAATTAATAGGGCTTGAGTTTTCGAAGCATTAATTAACAGATTATTTTCCAACGACCAACGGCAAATTTCGTGCAAGTCCTCATTAATTCGGCAACCCAAATCTTCCATAAGTCCAGGAGGGCGCGAAAGATATATTTGGGCGTCGTCTGCATATAAGTGAATATTAGAGCTTTTACAGCAGTATACTATATCATTAATAAAAATACTAAACAGAATAGGACCAAGAATTGAACCTTGAGGTACTCCTGAAAAAACAGGTTTCATAGTTCAGAAAGACTTTCTACAACTAACCCTTTGTGACCGACCTGAGAGATACGATCTGATAAGATTAGAGGCAAAATTACTGAAACCGAAATACTTAATCAGTTTTATCAATAATACATCATGATTAACGGTATCAAATGCTTTAGAAAAGCTTATAAGAACCATGATAGTGAGATGGCCTCGATCAAAAGATGGACGAATGTCCTCTAGGACTTTAAGTAAGGCAGTACTGCAGCTTCTCTCTGCTCTGTAACCAGATTGATTTTCAGTAAGAAGGTTATTGCTTGCCAGATGTTTGATAATTTGTTTCGAAATTAAACGCTCAAATGATTTGGAAATACTTGATAAAATACTGATTGGCCGGTAGTCTTCAGGTAAAGTAGGTTGATTCTTTTTACCAACAGGGATGATATTTGCAATCTTCCAAGATTCTGGAAATTGTGACGTCGTTATTATGTGGTTAAAGATATGGGTTAAGGCAGGCAACACAAAGGGTAAAATAAGTTTAATAAATTTAATATTTATACCATCGTATCCAACAGCAATTGATTTCATTGAAGTAATAGCTTTTCTAACATCCTCGACAGTAAATGGTTCAAAATACAGTAAATTACCCTGATACAGCAGACTGGTATTCTCATTAAATGAATTTGCATTACTACTAACTGTAGATTTCAGGAAAAAGCCATTCATGATTTCAGGGCAAATATCGCATTCAGTTTTCTTTTTTCTAACACCAATTTGGTCAAGATTTTTCCATAGCTCACTAGCTGGAATATTCGCATTCAGTTTACTCTGATAGTATAATTTTTTCATGTTGTTAGTAACAACATGTACTTTGTTCCTAGCCACACGATAATTTTCCCAGTTGTTGTCGTTTTGCCTTAATTGCCTTATTTTTTGATTTTTTTGTATGTTGGCGAGTAAGCTAACTTGTGTGCAGTAAGTCAATTGTGTTTTTATCAATTAAATATTACATGTTGATATAGCTCAGATGGTAGAGCTGTTGACTGGCAATCTGTAGACCCAGGTTCGATTCCCGCATCAGCAAATTTTATTTAAAAAAAAAAAAAAATACAATAAAAAATATTTTTTTTTATATAATTTATTTTTTAGAAAATCTATTTTTAGACTCATTATTTTTGTCAGTACTGGTAAGCACATAGGTAACGATATATTTTTTGATTTTTCGTATGCTGGTGTGTAACGGCAACTCATTATTTTTCGCGACATCGCCATATAAAGGTAATAAGAAATGTAATAACAAAAGTAACTAGTTACCATTACCAAGTATGTAGTTACATAACAACATATCTGGTAATGTTTAAAATTAAGTTTCATGTTATCCAAATAATTTGAATACAATTTCGTATTAAGTAGGTTGTACTCAGCACGAGCAACAGAATATTTGCCATAGGGACGAAGTGAACCAGATTTTTTGTAATTTTTGTAATGATTGTTTTTTATATTTTTGAGCCTTGACAGTTGTTTTGAGCTCCAGGGAGGGCCCGAATGTTCAAACGCTAATGCTTTCGGAACACACTCGTCTAGATAGTCCATAATAGTTTTGTAAAATATATCAATCATTGCATCAATTTCTGAAGGGATCCCATTTGAGATTGATAACAGCTCTAACCAGTTTGTATTGCTGAGAAAAAAATTTAGATGACCTATCATTACTTGGTAATCCATATGGTAATGACTTGTCATTACCATGTTTTTGCTGGGATTATATGTCCCTACAAAATTTTAAGTTTATATATAGAAATATGTCTATAGTCGTGTTTTAAGAAAGAGAAAAAATATGCGCTTTAAAACTAAAATATCTGTAATTCTATTACGCCCTTTAGCATTTTAAGTGACGATAGGTATGTATTTGTTTGTTTGGGCACTTGTTCACTGCAAAGTACAACTTACTCGTAATACTTAAAATTTTCTATTTATGCAAAAATTTCAGCAACTTTTTAATTTTTTCCACAAGGTTGGTTGATTTCGGGTACAATCGGTCCATCTGTAGATCTTGCATATTCACTGCATTTTTGAATTTGCCTTAAATCATAATTTCTTAATTATTGGCAAATTTTCAGCCCGTTAAAGTTACAGATTCGGACTTTAGTTGATTTTCAACGCAGATCACGAATATAACCCTAGAATTTTAAAGTAACCCATAGTTTAAGAAATATTTGCAACACTCTATTTGTAGAAATATTCAATTTTGTAATAAACTTTTTACAAAAAATTATGAAATTGTAAGTAAGAACGCTATTTGATGCAAAATTTAAATAGGATTAAATATACATAAAATGGAAGACTCACATGGTTTCCTATGCCGATTCACAATAATACATGTATATTTTTTTGGTCCCCTCTGCCAAAATCAGTTGTCAGAACATTGTTATAATTATTTTTTTTTTTGTGTTGTGCACTATAATTAGCAGTTTTCTTTCCTATTCAGATTTACAGTAAAATAAACAATTACACAGCTGAAGGTAAAAAATTATCCAAAACCGTATGAAATTACACAAAATAATTCGAATTTTTTAATGTTATTTCAAAATAAAAATGTAATCCTAATTGACTTCAGCTGAAATCGCAATTGTAAAGTTTGCTCGAAATTTGGCTAAATTTTTACTCAAATGAAAGAGCGTCCATATTTGGCCTACCACAATTTTTAAAAGTTCGCTAGTTTTGAAGTAATTTTATGATTTTATGTGTATTTTTTTTTTATAATATATTTGTATTTATTGAGTCTTTCTCTTAAAGAAAATAACAATAAATTTTCAAATCTTAAATACTACCTTATACTAACTGTACCAGACCAATGCCAGTTTCCAAATGATTTTAGATTTTATTATACATCATTCCAATGCCAGTTCTAGCGTGTCTTTTCTCTTCAGACGCATTTGACCATCGCTAGAAAGTATGTTGCGGGCTAGGGGATTTGGATGCTCAATAATTTTGTTTACGTATTTTTCTTGTTTGTGAAACATTTACAAGCTCATTTGCAAATGTAACGAAATATTGAAATTTGCGTTTGTTATGATTAAGGCAAGAAATTTTATGTACTTAAAAATGGAAAATATGCGCCTATAATATGCGGCTAAAAAAGAATAATTATTCAAAAAGTGGCAACACTGCTTTCGATAGATTGAATAATCTTCCCAGCAAATATATTCAACACTACTTCAAAAGGCGTGAATATTTTATCTACAACCAATAAAATAATAATAATAAATAATATAACATATAGGAACATGACGCAAAAACACAAATTTTCTACTGAAAACTTCTTAGATTTACAACAGTATCGGTTCTTTCCTATGACCCACGTATTAAATTCATTGATGGAAATGCCAAATTTAAACTACTTTTGTTTTTGAGTTGAATTTTTCTTGTAAATTTAACATATTTTCAGTAGAAAACTATGCTTGTGCGTGATATTTGTATGTGTTGTTGTATTTGTGGTATTTAGTTTTTGACCTATCTTATTTTGAATGTAGAGAAAAAAGTCATGCTTAAAAAAGTGAATTCTCTTGTTTTTTTTGGTAGATTTGTTAAATCGGAAATCAATTAGCTAAAATTTAATTTTATTAATTTTAATTAGGGGGCGTAAATCAAGTTTCTGCCTCGTTTTTAGTATGGCGCAATTCGGAGTCGTGTAGTGTTTTGAAGTGATTTCACATATATTATTAACAACTTTTAATCCGCTGCACCGATATTGATAATCTTTAACATAAAATCGTAAGGAAAAATACCAAACAAACTAAGTGAAAAGAAATAATAGCTAAGATTAAAAAAAAGGGTTTTAGGTCCTTGGAACTATATGTTTTAAAATATACAGCAAGTACAGCATTCTGAGTTCCCGAATTACCCTTTCCTATCCGATTCGTGCAGTCTTTTGGATTTTGCAAGCAATTGATCTTATGTAAATAGAATTAAGCAGTCTATCCTATCGATATTTAAGGTATTCTAAATATGATAAGATTTAGTTGTTGGATTGGATGTGTCAACGATACCAATTTTTCTATATCATATAGTAATTATTTTTAATTGGAATATAAATTAAAAAGTTTTCATATAGAGACAATTTAACAATTTAAAATACTTTAATCTATTGACACATAAACTCTCCACGGACAAGCCTTTGGTTGAGATGAAACTACGTATGTCTGATTATTCCCTTATGTCTGTTAAATTTTCAAAAAATTACTCTGTCTTAAAATTACAGCAAAACGAAATTCAAAAAATATTCACCGTTTTATATGAATGTATTTTTAAGTGTATTGGCCAAAGTTTAAAATATTTACAATTATAAATAACTAGGCAACAAGTTTCTTTTTTTTTTTTTATTTATATACATTAAAGTGAAAGGTAAAAAACCAAGTAAAGCGAAATTAAAAAACTTTACAAAGTTTTTCTTTAACACTTTCCATAAAAGGAGTTAAATGCAGATAGAGACAAAGAGTATGGTAAAACGAATCATGTTAAGGTGAAATTTAATTCTACATACATAAATATTTTTATTTACCATAAGAACCATGCACTCATTTTATGTACAAATATATTCATGTTTTCTTAACTTACCGGTGAATACAATAACAATATGTAGGTGTGGGAGTATATTTGAAAGTGATCGCTGGGAGGAAGGAAGGGATTTTATTTAACGCACCTACATAACAAAGAAGAAGCAATAAGTT
Source organism: Leucophora obtusa (assembly GCA_949987735.1). Lineage (NCBI taxonomy): Eukaryota > Metazoa > Arthropoda > Insecta > Diptera > Anthomyiidae > Leucophora > Leucophora obtusa. Next base: position 118,229,663 of record OX465298.1, on the reverse strand, counting down.
TTAAAACTTTTTAAAAACAACTGAAGCATAAATTTTATTTTCATTTCACACTTTCTTTATATTTATTTATAAGTAACTTATATTCAAGAGCGAGAAGACAATTTAAAAGAAGAAGAAGCTAAAAATTAAGGTTGCGTTAATATTTAAATTATTTTTATATTTAAATATGTAGCTAATGTTTAATGTGCACAATGGCTTGGCTTAAAAAAACATAAATATAAAAGATGGTGATTTTTAGAATTCGAAATCCCGGGTAAAAAATCTTAATACCGTGTCATATATAATTATATCTTATTTGATAAGTCCCCATATACAACGACATACAACTTGATCCGAAAAATGGGTCATCTACTTGTGTCTAATTATATCAAATTAGATATAATTTGATACAGTTTGATCCGAGATTTGTCCATATCCAGGACATCAAATTGCATCTAATTCGATATAAAAATATCTGATTTTATATAAATTTTGTCCAATAGTAGGTATACTTTTTATGCATACCGGCTATTAAATTGATATTGAAATTACTATAGCTTGAACAATTTTAAAGACCCAAATTTTATAACATACAATAAAAATGTTAAAGTTTTTGTCTTCTAAATCGTACGCATCATTTTTTAATATATTTTTATATGCAAAAAAAAAAACACGTGAAAATTATTTGGCTGTGGAGAAATTAACTATTAATTTATATTAATTTGTATGAGATCATATAGAAAGTTATATAAAATTACAAGAATATATTTTTAGTATGACGATACATACAGTGTTATATAACTTAGTATCGAACTATATATAATCATATCGGTCACTACATATATTTTTATTAGTTTTATATGCCTTATGTAGTTATATGTGGAGTCAGATTTGGGGATATGTAATAATATTAATTACCGTACAAAAAATTCATTGAAAAAATAATATCAGATGTAGTTGTATATAATGATATGTGTCTTAATGTGACTCCATTCACCGTCAGATATAACCCAATCACATTATGTATAATAATATATAACTATTTTTACTCGGGATTACACAATTCAATATATTTAAGGTTTGGAAGAAGAATCTCTTCTTGCATTATATTTTTTTTAGTATGTTAGCTACACACAAAAAATTAAAAACTAATTTCACTTCAAAATACATAATATTGATTTAATTTTAATTAATTTTTCACCTATCCAGCAAATGACCCTATCAATTACTAAAAATTCTGTACGATTAATTGAAACAATTAAACTATTCAAATGTTTAATTGATTAAATTAAATATTAATTTAAAACATATTTTATTTAAGACAAATCTTTAATCAGATGATTTAACCAAGAAAAAAATTTGCAAAGAACCCAATTTCTAAAGATCTTTTAATATGTTTCCTGTAGCCCAGTTTTGTTAAAACAATTAAATTGAAACAACAAAAATGTAACTAAAAAATTAAAAAAGAATTAAAGTTTAATCGAACAAAATTTTCAACATTTAAAATATCACAAAAAAACGACGAATTTAAGAAAATTACAAACTTAAATAGAAAACTAAAATTAAAAAAAAGTGCTAAAATATAAAAAAAAATTAAGAAAATTTAAAACACTTGTCAAATTGAATAAAAATCACTGCACCTAAAACATTCGACAAAACTTAAAAATTAATCGCCGAGGATAAAAAATTACTGAGATTTAAAAATATGACAAGATTTAAAAAATTGCCAAAATTTTGAAATATCGTTAAAATTAAAACTAAATGTAAAATTTAAAAAAAAATAGACAAAATTAAAAAAAAAATGTCAAATTGAAAAAAAGGACGATGATATTTCAAAAAATTCACAAATAAAAGTGGCAAAATTGAAAAAAAATCACTAAAAAAAAACAATTACTTCAGTTTAAAAACGACAAAATTTAAAACACCACTTAATTGAAAAAACTTTGATAAAATTTTAAAAGTTGTCAAAATTTAAAAAATCTTTTAAATTATGTGCAAAAACTGCTTTCCCGTGATAAAAAAAATATTTTGTATCATATTTTTTTTTATTCGACATCCAACCACATATATTTATTATATAAAATTTAATATCCCAGCTAAAAATCGACATATATGAATACATACAGGTTAAATGTATGTGCGTGCATGCTCATAAACATGCATTCATGACCATACATGGATACATAAATCTCCATACATGAATCGTATATGACCATACATGTGCATTAACGAAATTTGAGGTAATATCTACATGTGTGATCATGCATGCTCATGCGTTTTCATGCGTGTTCATGTATGTTCATGCATGTACACACATGTAGATATTACCTCAAATTTCGTTAATGCAAACTTATGGTCATATATGATTCATGTATGGAGATTTATGTATCCATGTATGGTCATGAATGCATGTTTATGAGCATGCACGCACATACATTTAACCTGTATGGATCCATATATGTCGATTTTTAGCTGGGTATGGAAAATGGATTTATGAAATTGTACATATGTATATAAACGAATAAAAAAAATATTTGAATTTATACAATTTCATTCAGAAATATGTACATATTCAATTATATAGCCCATTATCAGATAAGACCAGTATTTTGTTCACAAATGTAACAAAATTCCGGTCTGTGTTTGTTGCAAAAAACTGTAATATAAACTTTAAAATCCACAAATTTTTAATCGCCTTTAGAAAGCAAAACCAAATGTCACTTTTTCGCTACATTTTGAAATGGTCCCGTGTATTAAATTGATGCAAAAAAAATTCCACCGCAATTTCGCAATAGTTCCACGAAAGTGAAAAATTAAATTTTTTTTACCGATTTTGACAGCTTTTTTTCGAAAAAGCACAAACAAAATAGTGCGCTTTAACTGGTAGGTACACAGAAAAAAATATAAATAAAGTAGAAGCTGCATTAAATAAAATATAAACACAAACTAAGGAGGATATTTCTATTTGAGAATCGTTGTGACTGTTATAAGACTATTTTAAAGGCTGAAATTTACAACTTGCCATATAAAACAACAATAAAATTCAAAGAATTAAAATTTTAGTTATGATTGTGTCGATAATGAATGCGAGGACCCCGTCTCCGCTTCGTGTGCTTGCTCAGAATGTTGTAGTTATTACAACTCCGAAGGCTGCAGTTGGTATAGAGAGTTTCTTGGATCGTAGAGACCATGACTTTGTTGAGCTGTATAAATCGAGTTATCCCCGTGGTCTTACCTTGGAGGCCGTTGGATTTATCACCTCAGGTCAGGGAACAGCCACATGTGCTGTTACCCAGTGTAGAAACGGTAATGACATATCATTATTTTTTGGACTACCAGTAATGACACCCACTTACCTTCTGCATTATTTTAAAACATCTAATAATGAGTTCCTGATGATGACTTATATTTATCATTATTTCAAATAGAAAATAATTTTCTAGATTTTTTTGAAATTTTTTTTAAATCTATTTTTAGACTCAATATTTTTTAAACACTGGTAAGGATATGTGTAACCACATATTTTTTGATTTTTTGTATGTTGGCGATTAAGCTCACTTGTGTTTTTATCTATTAAATATTACATGTCGATATAGCTCAGATGGTAGAGCTATTGACTGGCAATCTGTAGACCCAGGTTCGATTCCTGCACCAGCAAATTTTATTAAAAAAAAAAAAAATACAATAAAAAATATTTTTTTATATAATATTTTGCAAATCTATTTTTAGACTCATTATTTTTGTCAGTACTGGTAAGCAAATAGGTAACGATATATTTTTTAATCTTTCGTATGCTGGTGTGTAACCATAACTCATTATTTTTCGCGACATCGCCATATAAAGGTAATAAGAAATGTAATAACAAAAGTAACTAGTTACCATTACCAAGTATGTAGTTACATAACCACATATCTGGTAATGATTTTCTACACTGGGTAGGTGTGTTGTCTGCTGTTGGTATTGTAGCTGTTAATGTTATTGTGGTATATGTCAGAGCCTACGATGTCGCCGACGTTGACGACTCTGATAACAATGAGCTGCTACGTTGGCCGGTACAGAATGAATCCACCTAGTTTTCGTACCAGTCCTTGTGGTTCTTAATCCACAGCAGTTTGTAATGCTCTCCTTCCTGCGGTGACCCCACCTGTCCTGGCAAACTGAGCAGAACCATGGTTCTCGGATTTCTTCCGGTACAAACAACCGAGTGTCGTGCGAACGGGATAAATTGTAATTCTTTTTGATTTTAAAAGATTTAGTTTTAAAATAGAAAACAGTTTACGGTTAGATATTATTTACAACAAATCAAAAATAAGTATAGTGAATCTAGACCGATGGCTACTAACTAGGGTACTCAATCGAAAAAGCTTGCCCAAAAATTGCTAGAAATCAAAACACAAAAACGTTAGAATTAAAAAAAGCTAGTATCGACAAAACGATATCGGACCCAAAGAAGTGCGCGAGCTTTTTTAGCCGGCAGTTTATAGAGCACCCCGAGAGAGACAAGGTGAAAAGGAGTATCGTAAGGAAACTTCACGAACTCCGATTCAGTGACGAGCCAATAACTTTTGCGCAACTGGATATGCCGGGACAGAGGTCTTAGACCTATCCTTATCGACCCCAAAGGGTGGAGGTCTGGAAAATTGGCAAAGTTCATCATACAGACCCATCTCGCTATTGTCACCGGCCGCTAAGACATTTGAGGCATTACTCCTTACACAGCATGTTCCGCTTTCTCAGCATCAGCATAGCACAACACAACAGCTTTAACCGCCATTGCCACACAGATAATGAACGGACTGAATCAGAGCCACCCTTGCGAAAGGGCGTGGCTTGATCTGTCGAAGGTATTTGATGCGATCAGCCACGTGACCCTCTTAAGAGACATTGCCGAATCCAGTCTCCCAAATGGTACGAAGAGATGGATAGTAAATTAAATTAATGAAAATATGTTTTTTTTAAAAAGTACTTATTACTGGATAAAAGGGTACAAAATTCTTCATCACTACTGAAAATTTCAATGTTATATGTTGTTTTCTTTTCCTGCTGCATATTCTTAAAATTAAGAAATTATTGATTTTTTCGCGAACAGTTGTAAAAATTAAAATTTGTCATATTTTAAAGTTTAATATTTTTATTTTGATAAGTTAAAAGTGATACTTCTATTATGGAATCTTCAACTTCAGGTATTTTAGCGTATTTATGGACAAAATTTGTTAACAAAAGTTATATAGAAATATTTTTAAATTTTTTTTGTATATATGCCTAAATTTGGCTATTTTTAAAATATATGTGGAGTTTTAAATGGAAATTGAGTAGTATTGGGTAAGAATGTAAATTTTGTATTAACCCAATAAACCAAAGAACGATACGATAGCGAAATCGTTATCACCTTAAATATCCGAAAACGATATCATATTCCAATAAGATTATAATTTGTATCCTTTTCGATAAGTTTTAATGATAATGTATACTTGAAAATATTCATTATTTACAAAAATTCAAACAGTTTTCAGAAACAAATAAAATTTATAAAAACATGCAATTTTTACTTCATTTGGATATTTATACTCCTTTTTATTGGACAATTATAGTTGCAAAATCTACTTTTCTTCTGAATATGACGATTTCGTTATCAATCTTTCATTATGACTTCATTTCAGCTCATTTCGAAAGAATCCCGATTTTGCTATCATATATGATATCATTTTCGATTTCGAAATCGCCTGGAATAATGATAGTGTTTCGATTCTCGACCACATTTTGGCGATTTTACTATCGTTATTCCAGGGAATTTCGATAGCCTAAACGATATCATAATTCCTTGGAAATATGATATCGTTATGAAAGGTACATTTTAGAACAAAAAGTCTATCGTTTTCGTATCACAAGTGATTATCATATATGATAATAAATATCACCTAGGTGATATCGTTTCGATATCGTGACGATATCGTTTGGTTTATTGGGAAACTACAGTATGTAGGCTTCCATATTCAGCAATAGTATGTTGCGCGTTTTTGCGCCAATGAGTTTTATTAAATAAACTGTAAATATAGTCACTCTTAAAACAGCGAGTGTTTGTCCTTATTTTCTTTGTTTTGTCCTTATTTTCGTTGTTATGATTGTTAAGATTGTTATTGCTGTTATTGTTGTACTGCAGTTTTTTTTTTGTTTGTTGGTAGTAATCATGGATGATAAATGGGATTTTTAAAATAGTACCAACCTGCTTAAATATTAGTACTTTTTCGACCCGCATAATACCATTTTTTATTATAAATTAATAAAAAGATGTACATATATAAAAGTTCCTTGTACATTAAAACAAGATTCAAAATATAATACAGATGGTTAAGCTGGATTCACAGTATTGGAGTACTCCACGCGGCATAGTGTATTTTGTTCTTTCTTCTTCCCAATTACCTTTTTTATATTATTCTATCGCTTTTGTTCTTGCATCCAATCTTCAGCAATGAGTATTATTTTAGCGTCCCAGTCTCATCTTTGATGTTAAAAAAGCGGGATCAAAAATTATAAAATTTGAATTTTTATTTAAATTTTTTACAATTAAAAAAAGAACTATGTTATATTTATATGCACTGGAGTACCATAGTACTTTTGAGATTCTAATAGTACCATAAAAAAGTACTACAGTACCAACTTTATCAGTCCTGATACATGGCCTATAAGTTATTTCGCACGCTCCATTGCTGATTGGCCAACTGTCAGAGAAAGCCCAAGAAGCTCGAACTAAGGATTTTAAAAATTACAGAGATATTCTAAATAGGTTCCTGCACAGTAGGAATTTTTCTGGACGAGTTTTAATGAACAGTTTCAGTAAACTAATGAAGTTTTCGTCACAAAGTAAATGAAAAGTTGCTTAAATTTAATGAGAAAGGTTCATAAATATATCCTTTTTTATTAAGTGTATGAAACTTTTAATAAATAAAATGAAATTTTTCACCATTTTATGAAAAAGTATATTAATTCAATAAATTCAATTTCCGAGATCCAGTGAAACTTTATTGGTTTTATGCAAAAATTTATTAATATCATGCAGATAATTCTCTCAGTGTACTAACTTCAGATACAATTATTTCTGGCAAAACAAATTAAACAGAAAAAACTACAACTCCTTCCAAAATCAGCTCTAATAGCTTAATAGCTCTACAATTAATTTCGCTTTCAATTTTGCCGAACGTGTCAACAGAAATCACTAATGATATAAAGGGTGGTTAAATTTTAAGCGCCGATGTTTAATGTGAACCACACCTAAACGTCAAGTTTTTTCTGCATTTCATTTGACATTTCTCAATTTCAGACTAACTCAATTTGAACCATGGAAAGATACACAATCGAGCAACGCGTTAAAGTTATTCAGGTTTATTATGAAAATGGGCGTTCAAATCAAAATGCATTTCGTGCGCTTCGTGATTTCTTTGCTCAGCATAATCGAACAAATGTGTCCACAATCGGGAGAATTATGCACAAATTTCAGCAAATCGGGTCTGTACGAAATGTGAAAACACCTGTTTTTGTGTTTGGTGCGGTTTATGGGCTGGCGGCGTCATCGGGCCGTACTTCTTGGAAAATGAGGTTGGCCAAACAGTTACCGTGAATGGTTTTCGCTATAACGGACTTCTTGTGGCCAGAAATTAAGAATGTGGACCTCGACGATATGTGGTTTCAACAGGATGGTGCCACTTGCCACACAGCCAACGAAACAATGGCTCTTTTGTGCGAGAAATTCAATGGCCGTGTTATCTCACGTGGTGGCGATTTCAATTGGCCGCCAAGATCATGTGATTTGACACCGTTGGAATTCTTTCTTTGGGGTTATTTGAAAGAAAAGGTGTACGTCGATAAGCCAGCAACAATTCAAGAGCTAAAGGATGAGATAATTCGGCACATTAACGGCATAGAACCTCAATTATGCCTCAGCGTCATCGAAAATTTGGCCCATCGGATGGAGGCGTGCCGCCGAGGTCGCGGCGGCCATTTGGCCGATATTTTGTTCCATGTATATTTGAACCATACCAATATTATCACATAAAAAGAAATGACAATAATTTCCTAAATAATTTGTGTTTTATTCAAAATCAACATCGGCCCTTAAAATTTAACCACCCTTTAGATGAAGATGATGAGTATAGCGGTGTCGATGGATAGGAGTCTGACGAGTTTGGGCACATATTCTAAAATAGCAGGTTAGAAACATTTATTTTACAAAATAATTATATTAGATTTTTATACTTTTACAACAAAAAGGCCACAAACACTATTTTGAATATATAGGAATTCAGTTAAAAAATGCAAATCAAGAATAACATCAAAAAACTGACTCAGTGACGATACAATTCTGGGACAAAATGGGTTAGAGATCTAAAATTTTGTCACTGTTACTTATTGATAAGGGAAAACATTCACCATTTGGTTGATTTGAGGTAGATTAAAACAATTTCTTTAATTTTTTATTATTGAAAAATAGAGTGAATAAAAAAAGTTTCCATGAAAAGTATTCTATATTTGTGTTTTGTCTTTATAACTTGTGTATAGTTATTCCAAAAAATACTACCTAATCAATTAGACCCTTCCTTGAATAAATCTCCATTTTGGGGGTGTCGAACCCACTGTGCGCTGTCTCCTGCACGGATGCTGTTGTTTCTACATCTGTTGCGTGTTATTGTTATTGATGGTGTTGCTACTTGTTGGGTTGTTATTGTTGATGATACTCGGTGTTTCTACGTTCTTATTAGGGATGTTGTAATTATTTGTATCGGTGTTGTTTTTAATGTTAATTTGGTTGGTATTATTGCTATAAAATATTGTACTGTTGCTGTTTGTTGCGTATCTAGAGGTTGTGTTGTTTCTTTAAGGATTCGTGGTGTTCGTTGCCAAATATCATTGGTTTTTTTTCTAAAACTTTTAGTATGCTGTTCTGAGTTTGTTGTAGATATTTACAATATGTAAAAATTTGTGGAACGTGTTTTATGTGGAATATAACATTGAATTAGGCAACTGGGTATTGGCTTTCACGACTCAAAATATAAGTTAGTATAAAAAAAATTGTCAAAGCCGCCATAATTTGATTGCCCAAAGATACGTTGGCTATAACTGACACTCATTTCCAAGTGTTGTAACATAAAATTTTGTAGCATAAAATTTCGGTTGCAACAAATTAGAGATCTGTAAAGCGTTTTCTTTTTCATTAGTACATCCAAATTTTATAAGATACCGCTATTTTTCCATATAATGTTTTTTTTTAAATTACCTATATCTTGAAAACTAATAGGGACATAGCAGCATGAAGGAACATTTTCATATCTTGAATACTAAGTGACAACTCATTCGGAGAATTTCCGGCCGGAAATTCTGCTACTAAGTAATGTATTTAGTATTTGCGTAAATTTTAATTTTTGCACATTATGGAATATTTCTTAATTTTCTTTTACTTTCTTTGTCAACTTTGTCTTACTTTTTCTTCTTCTTTTTTTTAATAACGCTTAAATATATGTCATGTAATTACGGCCCTATGTTCCTTATAGAAATTGCAGGGAACAACATAAATGTATATACATACAGTTGTGACCAAGCATTTAAGTCAATTCAAGTTTTCTTCTATTTTTATTGTTGTTGCCTTTATTTTTAAAGATCAAAATAGTGGCTAAATTCGCCACGAAAGGCAAGGAAAGAAAAGGAGAAAATTGCACAGAATTTTAACGTAATGTTTGTTTTTTCATTTTGTCACTTGTTTTAAGTGGGCGTGGCTTTTAACGAAAAATTAGCGATATAAACCTCTTATCAAATTACATAGTAAAATTTAGGCAGTTCTTATCGGTTCTGTACACACTGTATATTTTTGGAAATCCTATAAAATTTCATTAAGTCTTGCATTATTTTTATCTACAAACAGTAGCCAGACTTAAAATTGCAGCACTTTAAATATGACCAAATTTTTCTTTGTTTTTAGCGATTTTAAAAGAAAGTTAACAACACTGAAATTTTAACATGAAATGGTTTTTACTATAACGATAAAAAATCTTGACTGATTTGCTATATTGTGGTAAGAAAAGCATAAAACTATTCACTTTAAAATTTCAGTGCTGTTAACTTTATTAAAAATCGCTAAAAACAAAGAAAAATTTGGTCATGTTTAAAGTGTTGCACTTTTAAGTCTGGCGACTATTTGTAGATAAAAATAATGCAAGACTTAAGGAAACAACAATTAACAACAATTAAGTAACAAACATTACGTTAAAATTCTGTCCAATTTTCTGAACCGTCTCCTTGCCTTTCGTGGCGAATTTAACCACTATTTTGATCTTTAAAAATAAAGGCAACAACAATAAAAATAGAAGAAAACTTGAATTGATTTAAATGCTTGGCCATAACTGTATATCATGTATAATAATTTGTTGTCAGTTATTTTTATTGCAGTTTTTAATATTTCTCTTATGCATATATCCAGTCAAGTCAATCTTTAATATATGGATATTTAAAATTGCGTAAAACATTTAAGAACATTCATTAACATTTCTGCAAAATGCTTTGTTTTTAACATTTAAAAGTTAATAACGATAATCAAGATTATAAATTAATTTTTCTGTATCTCATTCACATGTCCACTTGTCTGCCGTAAGTTAAAATGATGTTAATTGAATTCCAGTAGCTTTGTGCAGTGAGGAGCAAAAGTGTTACAGAATTCACTTTGTTCAGACATATTGCTCTAAACTATTAATTACGGCAGAAAATAAATATATTTTGTAGTTTATTTTGTTTATTATTTTATATTGGGAATGTAGAATATGGGGAGGAGGAAAGAGGTGAATATTTTATTTGAATATTTGTAAATTGTAGGAATTGGGAAGGTTCGTGCAAGGAATTTATCCCACATATGGCTAGTGCGACTAATAAATCAATTCCCTCATTAATTCGCTGTGCGATCCACTAGACAATCCACAAAAAATGGATGCGCTGTACTTGATAAGCGAGTATAACGAATAAAAACTCGGGCTCTGGGGCAAGTTTACTTATCTCAGTGAACACCTCCCATGGTAATTTCGATGGAACAGAGTCACACAACTCACATTCCGACTATGATGCAATGAGTCAGTAGAGCTGGATAGCCTACTGTCATTGATAAGTGCCGACGTAATATTATGGTATGGGGGGTATTTCCTGGCGTGGTGTTGGGCCTATCGTAAAAGTAGAGGACAAAATGGACATGTTTCAATATTTCAGTATTCTTAAGAATGTTATGGGGCCATTCGCCTATGAAAATATGCCAGTTAAGCGGACATTTATGCAAGACAATACTCCGAAGCATTCGTCGAACATAGTGAAGAATTAGTTTTTACGAGAACAAATTAAGGTTTTGGACTGGCTAGCCCAAAGTCCGGACCTTAATCCAATAGAAAATTTATGGAGTGATGTAAAAACAAAGGTTTCGCAAAACAATTACAAAAATTCCACTGAACTTTGGGCTGGTATTCAAGAAGCCTGGTATTCTATACCAAAAGAAAAATGCTAGAGATTAGTTGAGAGTATGCAAAGAAGATGCGAAGCGGTTATTGATAATAATGGATACAGCACAAAATATTAGTGTAATATTAACGCTAAAAAAATAATAATGGTTTTAAAAACCCAAAAAATGTACGGTTTTTTGTAAAAATATAAACTGTGTTCTATTTAGAAGTCCAGGTATTTTTATTAGTTTATACATATTTACCAATATATATAAAAGAGTTGAAGGATTTTTATTTAAATAAAGAATCAATTACAATCATCAATAATAACACTTTCCGTATATGAAATAAAAAAAATTATTTTTGTTTTATTTTTCAAAATAAATAATTATGTTTCGTAACACAAAATAGTGTCCTATTTCCATGTCCATAGCTGTATATGCAATATTGTTTACCCAAGCTGCTACTATTTGATAGATTAGTGGTTGTGATGCTTGCCTTTCACATGGGCTGGTCAGGTTCAATTTCCAGCCAAAGTGTTATAAATTTTTTTTTTTAATTAGGAATTTATTAATTCTATCAAAGGAATTAAATATGCTAATTTATTAATTCTAGTTCGAGGTAAATTTCATTATTATGAATTAACATAATAAATACTTTTTCCAAAAACGGATTCTTTTTATTATTTAGAAGTTTTTCTTCCATATTAAAAAAAAATTGTGTCAATTTTTATTTACTAAAAAATAGTAAATACTAAATACCAGAGCCAAATATTATAAAACTAAATAAAATTTTATAAAAAAAACCAAAAAAAATTGTGTACCCCAACCGGGGTTTGAACTTTGGACCTTCTGCATCAGAAGCCAGGATAGTATCCCCTATACCACCGAGTTGCGAGCTTGCTGGTAAACAACATTGCAGTATATACACATAAAAAAACACCGCCACACTCTACCCCGTAAATTTTTTGCACTTTATTAGGCTAAATTTTTAGAAAAATTTGCCCTCTCAAAATCTTACCAATAATTTAGAAAAGAACAGAAACAAGGCAATTCAAAAGCTAGTTCATAAAAAATGCAACATTTTTTTCAAAAAAGAAAACACCAATAGTTAAAAAAGCTATAAAATTAAATTTTATTCATACAGTCACAATATTTTATCGTTAAAAACAACCTAAAATACATATTAAATTAATTGAAAACACAATTAAGAAAAGGACTAATGATTTTTCATTATATTTAAACCATTTTGCTATTTATTTTCAAACACTGTTTAAACAATCCATAAAAAAATAAAAATAATTGAAAAGTCTGTTAAAACAATTATCAATTTTTAACTGACAAAACGTAAAAAAAAACGAAAAAAATTTTTTTTGAAATGTTGGTTTTTAATTTTTATTTTAAAAATAAAAATTGTTTTTTTTTCGACCTTTTTAACTGATTAATTAGAAATTTATTAATTCAGTTCGAGGCCAATTTCCATATTATGAGTTAGCATAATAAGTACTTTTTTTCAAAAACTGCTATTTTTCTTTATCAGGATACTCTCCTGGCAAATACTTCACAGAGTTTTTGCTTTCAAAAAACCTCTACACTTTCAGGAATGAAAAGACGAACGTTTCGGGGATTTTCCAGGTCCCCTTCATCAGTTTTCTTTAAAAAGTTGTGGCATTACTGCAATGCAAATTAAAACATCAAAATCTCGTATTAAATGTAGTCTTTTACATCGACAAAATGCGAGTGAAGCAAACAATAAAATATGTTTTCGAATTCTTCTGCAAGGTATAACCAACAATATAAATATTATGAAAGTTTTTGTTTTTGTATTTCATACCATCGGTATAAATAAATTCAAATTTTATTTTACCTTACTTCTTTGTTAATACAAAAAGAGGCAAAACATTTTTTTCTCCGTACTATATAATAAAATCTATTAGTATTGAAAATACTTGTAATTTTAAGAGAAAACATGACATCTTACAATCGTGTATGCTGGGTCTGAAAGGGTTAATTAAATTTGTTACGGAGAACGAAATATTATTTAATCATTTGGTAATCCCAACCGAATTTATGTATTCAGTGGGCCCAACCGGTTAAAAAAAACTTCCTACCATAAAAAACCTAAATTTTTTTATTTATGAGGAAAGAGTTTTTAAGAAAAAAGCATTGAAAAAGTTTTTTTCGTAGAAAAGTATTAAGAAAAACTTAGATTCGGAAAATGCCATTTTGTAAAGGAAAATTTTTAGGATTTATTTCAGGTCTTAATTTTGGGAAGACATTTAGTATTAGCTCTTGATTTCAATTCCGAGTTTTCCGTGTCTTCTCGTTTAAATTATTGGACTATCGCATAAAAATTTCCTTTATTTATTGCCAAAATGTATTTCACAAAAATACCGCTAAAGTTTTCAATTAAGGGTGAGTTACCCAACCGTAAACGTAACTGTAACGAATCAGCTGTTTCGAAACCACAAGAAGAACTGTATACAAATGGTTGCTAACCCGTAGATGTAAATGTACTTGCCGTATCATTCTGTTGAAATCAGAATTTTATATCCGTCTTCGAAACAGCTGAAAGATTCAATCAAAAAATAAAAAATAAAAATTAACAAATAAACAAATAAATAGTAAAATTTAGAATAAAACAAAAAACCACATGAAATAGATGCTAAATAGTAATGTCGTTTACGGTATTCTATAAGTGTACTTTTTAGCTACGGCACGGTACAGTTACGTTTACGGTCCCATAATCCGCACTTTACTTTTATGTTTAATGTGTTTTTATTCCTTTATTTGATTTTAAATGTTTTGAAATTATTAACTTTTCATATATTTAGTGCGAATATTTTTCTACCTCAAGTCCAAATTCTAATTTTGTCTATCATGAAAATGATCAACCTTTTTTGAAACAACAAATAAAATCTAATATGACAGTCATATTAGAATTTGGACTTGAGGCAGAACAATATTTTAACTAAATATATGAAAATATGGAAAGTCCGAAAAAAGAATTTTTGTATTTTTTAATGCAAAAATTAAAAATAATTGTTGAATCGAAAGCATACCACGGATGTCTCAATCAAAATATTTATTTTGTTTTGTGGTAAAGTTTGTTGTTTTTACAAATGTTATTGACAACGAACACACAAACATACACTCATACAAATAAGTCCGTAAAAATAGCAGAAAAAGTTACTAAAAATAAGTAAAAAATGATGCTGCAGAAAAAACTGCTAATATTAGCAGAATCAGTTTGCTAAATATTAATATAATGAAAATAGCAAAAAAAACTGTTAAATTTACAGAATTTTAGCAATATTTGAGCTAAATTTTTGTTAATTGCAAATAACAATTTAACTTGCTGAAATCAGCAAAAAATTGCTAAATAATAGTAGAATGAAAATAGCAAAAAAAAACTGTCAAATCTACAAAAATTTTGCTAAAATTTTGTGAAATCAACAAAACTTTTGCAGATTACTAGTGGACTGGAAAAGGTAAAAAGGAGCGAATGAAATGAAAATTAATAAACAAATAATAAATGTGTATTTAAAAACATACTTGGGACCACCCAGTAAAATTTTTTATAATCGGTTGCCAATCAGACCAATTCTACAACTGTTTCCACTGCAACCGATTCCATGGAACTGGTTCCGGAACCAGTTCCTGGGATCCCATATGGAAGGTATGACGGTCGTAGAATGAATTCTATAACTAGTTCCAGAACTGATTCTAGGGCAACTGGTTCCACTTTGGAGTTATAGAAGTGGTTGCTTTTGGGACCATTTCAAACAAAAATAATCGGTGTTAGAATTGACAGTGGAAGGGGTTGTAGAGGAAAAGCAGCTATTGTGCAACCGATTCTTTGGAACAGAAATTTTTCCTGGGCAATTTATTGAATGTGTCAATTAATTGAAATTTTTTCAATTGGTATTGTTCAATGCCTAAATGCCCATTTATAATTGATGAAAGAAGTATTTGTTTTCATGTTTTAATAAAAGAATAAATTAAGAAAAAAAAATAAAAATTCGCGTATTTCTTAAATTTTTTTTATATTACAATGCTTTTTTTCAATTATGTGTACATTTCATACACATTGTTTTCATCAATGCTAATTGAAAAAAATTTCATTGGCATTGAATGGTGATGAAATTTGTTGGCATTGACATTGAAATAAAGTAATGCCAATTATATTTCAATGCCAATGAAAATTACCTAAGAATGATTTTTTGTAAAAGTGGTAATATTTATAGACAATAATATGTTAACCATAACAAAATGTATTTCAGAAAACCTTCTTTTGATTTTCATTGTTTGCTGATCGGATATGTACTTCGGAATTTATTTGAGTTTCCATTTTCACCTCTAAAACTTCACCCACAGGAAACAAGGTGTGGCCGATTAAAAATATCGTATTCTTTAAATAAGCTTAAAAAAAGTACAATATTGGGGGAAAAATTAGGGTCATCCCCGTAAACTCCACTTGCTCCCAAGAGATACTTTTAATCACAATTTTCATATTAAAATCGTTCGTCCAAAATAAACCTTGATCTTTGAAAATTAATGTATTACGATAAATAGAAACTTTTCTCATAAATTTTAATAATTTAGATATTTTATGAGTAGGACAAATTTTCAACCATTTCAATTTAGCTTTATTTAAAAACTTTTTGCATTATTTTTGTCGAGTTAAAAATATGCAGTAATTTTTATGAGTCATTTAACATTCTGTTTATAAGCGCTCCAAAATTGGTGGTTTAGTTTACAAAAAATTTGTAAAATTAGCAAATCTTCTGTTAAAAATTAGTAACTAAAATCCAGCAAAATACTGTAAAGTTAGCAAATTTATTGTTAAAAATTAGTAACTAAATTCAACAAAAAAAAAATAGCAAAAAGTTTGTAAGTTAGTACTGTGGAGGTAGCAAGAAAATTAACTAAAAATTAAATTTTAACTAAAAATTAGTTAAAAGTTTGTTAAGTTGAAGTACAAACAGTTTTACTAACTTTTCTACAAACTTTTTTCTATGAGTGTACAAATAGTACCCAAAGGGTAATGTTGTTGCTTTCAAAAAGGAATTGATTTATAGCTGGTTTTACCAAATCAGACAGTTCATATACGAAAGTACAAAATTCTCGTCCCGTTGAATTTTTGTACCTTATGTAATGTCTCGGTTTGTGTATTAAAGCTATCATTTTCTTATTTTGGACAACTGAAGACTTGGGGTGATGCCCACGAAACAATTGTTGTATTGTCTATCATGAAAATTATCAACCTTTTTTGAAACAACAAATAAAATCTAATATGACAATATCATATTAGAATTTGGACTTGAGGTTGAACAATATTCTAACTAAATATATGAAAATATAGAAAGTCCGAAAAAACTATTTTTGTATTTTTTAATGCAAAACTTAAAAATAATTGTTGAATTATTAACTTTATTTTTTTGTTTATTTTTTTATTTGACAATCTTTTTACAGAAGTTGCTTCAACTATTTATATTATTAAGTTTTTGTTGTTATAACTGAAAATCTTTTACACTATTTATACGATGCATTATCAGAAATGGTTAATATAACCAACAGTCAGTACTAAATTCATAGCCGGTAGTTAATTAACTGTATTTGTTTCAAATGCGAAGATATTGCAATGAAATTTAGCTCACTGACTCACATGATCCCAAGGATAAAGCCTATTGATTCTAGATAGGATCGGTGCATATTTGGACCTATCGCTCTTATGGGCTATATTTCCGATTTTCTCTTATTTTATAGAAAATTTTGACTCAAGTCCATTTTAACCCATTCGAATTTCGGATACAAACGTTAGTTGGCTTTAAACCAGACTAGTGTAGGGTATTACATAGTCGGCATGCCCGATTTTAACTTTTTTTACTCGTTTTTACCTTAATTGGTTAGGAAGCCTAATCATTGTTGAACAAATAACCATTATTTTGTTACAATTTAAAATTTTTTGATATAAACTCAGAGATGTTGCTTAGAGAACAGAAATAATTCAATTGAAATTTTTATTTCAGTGGTAAAGTCATGGCAATTCTAACAGATTTCTAACTGATTTATTTTCTGAGTGTATAAGACAACAAATATACACCTATGAAAAAAATTTATAGTCCCAACGGAATAGTTCGGTTGCTGCAAACGAAAATTCGGTTGTAACAACTACGGGTTTTAACCCGAGAATTTTGCATATTTTACACCTCCCGATTTCAGGGAATTTTCCTTTTAATTTAAGGGAATTAAAAAAAACTGAAGCAACCATGTATTTTAAGTTGAAAGTCCGAAAAAGCTAAAAAATTTGCATATCTTAAAAAGTCTTTATATAATCTAAGTATACTAATCATATAATTTACATTGAAATTAAATGAGAAAAAATTTTTATGAATTTTCAGTTTTCGTTAAATTAAAACACTTTACAGCTAATTTATCTGTTACGAACGAAAGTTTTTTTTTCGTCTAAATCACGAACGAAATCAAAACTTGGTTTATGTATCACGAAAAATCATAACAAATGGACGAAAACGTAATATTGAAGTATTTTTTCACACAATTTTATGTTTACCTAATACGAAATGAATTGTCCGAGAATTCAAAGATTTACGATAACTAAATTGCTTTCGTTTAACAAATTTTTCTTCATTAATTTTACTTTTTTAATTAAAAACACAGCAAAATCATTGAAAACATACCCATAAACTCGAAACTCATATGTTTTTCTTTCGGGCCACTTATTTTTCAAGAATCGCTTTTCTTCGTCTCTAATATGTAAATAGCACTTTTTTAGATTTAAACTGTGTATCGTTTTCGTATATTTCGACCCAGCACTTTCCGGAACAATTTTTACACATTTGCAGAACTTGCTCCGTATCTTTTGCAATATAAATTTTGAATAATTACAGATACACTCACAATATTTTATCGTTAAAAACAACCTAAAATACATATCAAATTAATTGAAAACACAATTAAAAAAAGGACTACTGATTTTTCATTATATTCAAACCATTTTGCTATTTATTTTCAAACATTGTTTAAACAATCCATAAAAGAAATAAATATAATTGAAAAGTCTGTTAAAACAATCATCAATTTTTAACTGACAAAACGTAAAAAAAAACGATTTTTTGGTTTGTTTTTTCATATTCGAAAGTTTTTTTTTTTTTGTTTCAATTTTCAAAACACTGCACACATAACACACAAGTTCTTTGTTTATTTAATTTCTCTTTAATTTAATTTTCTTTCGTTTTAAATTCAAAGCAATTTTGTTTTGTTCCAACACCAGACACGATTCGAACCAACGACCTTTGGTTTAGAAGTTCATCGCCTTTCCCCTTGAGCCAAACTATATTGATACAAATAGTTTCATAAACATTTTTTTATAATTCAAATTGTTTTTAATTTATTTGAATCTATCTTTTTAAATTTCAAATTACCCATCACACATAAATATAATAGTTAAAAGAAATGCCCTAAATGTAACAACGAACATGCTGCTCTTTTCAAATTTTTGGTATATAAATTTAATGCTTAATGCAGAAAAGCCCTAACTGGAATTATTATTCCATTAGAGGAAATGGAAGTCTGAAAAACTTAGATTATACTTTTTATTTTATTGTTTTTATATTAATATAAAGTTTCATTCTGAGAAACAATATTTCCACCGCTTTTATATTTTTATTGCCCTCCCCTCTATAGAAATTAAGAACAAAGGTACACTGAGAGAATTATCTGCATGATATTAATGAATTTTTGCATAAAATCGATAAAGTTTCACGGGAACTCGTCCATTGATACTTTTCATTGAATTAATGGAATTTTTCATAAAATATTATCAAAAATTTCATTTTATTTGCTTAAAGTTTCATACGCTCTATGAAGAAGTTTCACTTAAACTATATTCATAAAATATACGAAGCTTTTTCATGGAATTTCACAAATTTTTCATTTATATTGTGAAGAAAACTTCAACAGTATACTGAAAAATTTCCCTAAAACTCGTCCAGCAAAATTCTCTGTGTGTAGCGTCTTTCTTTATTAAGCCATCGATATTAAACTTTGGAGCAAAATTGCACAAAAATATTTTTATCATAAAATTATTTAAGATTTTAAAATCATCCTGTTTGACGACAATTATCTTAAAAGTGACAATATTGTCACTATATACTCTCTGAATTAGATGAGAATAAGATTAGTCGACTGACTAGAAATACCAATTTACATAAATCAAAGTCCCTAGAATTTTGTGTTTAACTGCAGTTATAAAATTTAATTTTAATTAAGAAGAACTTGCGTTATATTTACTTTTTTTGATTTTTTAAGTTAAATTTTCATTTGAATAAAATTTATAACCCTGTATTTATTTAATTTCTGATATGCATAAAACTTTTTGAGAATAAAAAAAAATTCATAAAATATAAAATCTTTCGTTTTTACTTCCACACAAAATTAAAAATAAAAACTCGGTAAAAAATTCCCCTCAAAGGGCATTATAAAAAAGCTTGTTTTTAAACTTTGTTTTAGTATTTTATATTTTTAGTTTTTATAACGATTTGTATGGTGAACATTTAAAACGATTTGTATGGTAAATATTTTAGTCGTATATGCCGACCCTATTGCTAGCAGCTGACATCATCGAGATTTCTTCACATTTTTACAACCCGGCAACCCCGTGATTATCAAATCAATTTAAACATTTTTACTAACAATTCAAATAAATTTGGCAATCAATTTCGATAATTTCGTTATCGTAAACACTGATTGAATTCATATTATTTAATATTCAACTATTTTAAGTTAAAACAAACAAAAGAATTTAGATATAAAACGAAGTTCAGTTTTTCTAGTTGTGCGATAGATTCAAATTATTTTTTTAAATTCAAATTGTGTGTTGGGTACATTTGTTTGTTTAAATTTCATTTTGTTGTATAAATAAATATTTCAAAATATTTTAAATTCAAATTTAATTTATACAATTTTCAAATCGGTTGTGGTGTAGATGTCTGGAAGGTGAGGCATTGACAAAATTTCAATTTTTGAGGTTGGTGGTTCAAATCTCATCCCAAAAAAAATTTTTTTTTATTTTTTCTATAACTATGTATACACTTAAAATATTTTATCGTTAAAAACCACCTAAAATACATATTAAATTAATTGAAAACACAATTAAAAAATTAAAGGATAATTGAAAAGTCTGTTAAAACAATCGTCAATTTTTAACTGAAAACCGAAAATATTTGAATTTTTTTGTTTTAAAACAGAAAACAACGAAATTATTTAAATTATTTTTTCTAAAAATAGAAATCTAAAAATAGATTATTTGACTGAAAATATCAACTCCTACAGACGATAAATATTTCTTGTAGTTTGTTTTTTATTTACGAATTTAAAAAGTTAAACAATATGTTTCAATGTATTTTAATTGATTCTTCAATTGAAAACAAACTTTACCTATTACTTTTCAAATAAACCTCAATCGGTTATGGAAAATATATTGTGAGTGTAACATTCAATACCAATATTATTTTTTATTCCCGTGTAAAAAAGATCAGATCTGAACAGATCTCAATAGATCTTACCAGATATAATTAGATCTCAAAATTGGGGACAAATTTGAGATCTAATTAGATCTGATCAGATCTAGGCATATTTGGCCAGATCTCAGTAGATCTTACCAGATCTAATTAGATCTGATCAGATCAGATTTGGCACTAGATCTGATCAGATCTTGCCATAAGGTATTATCACATATGACATATCTAATCATATTTGATGAGATCTGGTGCAGGATTTAATTAGATTCAATCATATCTATTTAGTTCAAAAAAGATCTGATCAGATCTAAACTTTTTTACACGGGTTATTATTTTTTTATTATTATTTTTTTATTATTATTATTTTGTTTTTATATTTTCTATTTTGGTTTTTTTATTTTGTTTTGAAATGTAAAAAATATATTTGTCAATATGTTCGTTAACCTATCGTTCGTTTAGTTTTCGTTTCTTTTTAGATAAACAGGCCTTTAGTGTTTTTTAGTTAAGTGTTTGTAACCGTCGCATAGGGTAATCGTAATTAATATTATAACTAATTACTAAACAAGTTTTTTCTAAACCTGATTTTACAGGAAGAAGAAAATATTTTTATTAAAAACTTAACAGTTTTGTTTTTTCTTTTAAAAGATGAGCAGGAAATTACCTCATCAATATTCCCGACAAACTTAGGGAATGTTACAAAAAAAAATTCCGATTCCCGGGAGTTAAAAATTTTCAAGAATTTGAAAACCCTAGTTACGCCAATTTGTTCGACACAATCCTATTTCGATTGTCAAAACCCTATTTCAGTTGGAACAATAAATATAGGGTTGTGCCAATAGAATTATCGGTTGAAGCAACCGAACAATTCGGTTGGTATAACAATTTTTCCCTTTGGAGTACACTTAAACGACAAAAACTTTTTTAAATGTTTACTGATAATTTTCACATCATAAATTCACTTGCATTTAATTGAAAAAATAAGCTTCTTCCTTTCACAGTTGTTACCAAAATCAGCTCAAAAATATTAACAGAAACTCAATTTAAAAACCCATCAGCATATTGTGTTATTGGTTGCATTGGTTGGTGGAATTGTTTCGTGTATATATAAAATTGTATGAAACATTAATCACTGTCAAACAATGCTGTTACTACTGTTATTTCCGTTATTTTTTGCTCAAGCTACAATATTATTGTGTATTTACCGTATACAATACAAATGGAGAAACATGAGAGTAAAATGCGTAAATACAGGTATGTCTCAGCATATTGAAAATTATATTTAGCCAGACTCACTACGGTACAGAAAGGGGATACTAAAATGATCGGTATCATTAAAATGGTTGCAATATGATTACGGCTACAAAACTATAATTTCTACTGCCATAGTTGGTAGTTGCAATAAAATTATTAATATATTTATCTTACTTTACCAAAGATATGGTCTCCACAATCATGTTATAGAGATATGTGGCTATTCTTCCAATTATCAATTTGATCTTAGATATGCGTCTGAGCTACACACAGGAAAAAAAAGTTGCAAACCGAATTGCTAAGCCTATTTTGATTGCTACAACCTATAAATTCGGTCTTGAATATTAAATTTGCGTGGCAACAAACTCTACACAATTTTCACGTGAAACTCGTTACCGTGAAAAATCATTTTTTTATATGGAGTACTTATAACAGATTTGTCACGTGAAATCGAAACAACTTACGATGCTTTAATTTCAATAATAGAGGTGAAAAAACATAAAGTCCATAAAAGCCAAGTTTATTGCATTCGGAAAAAATATGTTTGTTCATACAAAAAATATGAAATTTATACTATTTTATATTAGGGGTTTTCATATATTGTTCTACTCTTAAATGTTGTAAACCTGGTATGTATATAAGTTTAATGTCAAACTACATACATAAAAGATATGGTTTGTATTTATTCAAGGTTTACAAGGAATTTACGAGTTTATATGAAAACCCCTATCAAGTTTATATAAAAATAACCCAAAAAATTTGCCATTGTAATGTTAACAATTAAAAAACAAATTTTAATGTTTTTTGTGCTTCTTCTTCACTGCTTTTTGTATATTTTTAATAGAGATGTTGAATGATTTAATAGCTGTAATCGATAATTTTTCTCGTGTATTTTAGAATGTATCAAATACTAGATGATGAAAGCGAAGAATCAATGCCGACGAAATTAAGCACGTATTTCCGAATAGCCATGAAAATCTCTTTTTTGGTTATCATATTATTCTCTAGGCTTCAGTCATATACCCAGAAAACAGATTCGGTGCTCACAACCGCATTTGTAGCCAATCGAATGGTTCGGTTGTGGTAGAAGAGTTTTTCAGTTGTGAAAACAAAAATCCAATTGAGACAGGACTAATTTGACTGTCACAACGGTATTTCAGTTGTATCAAGAATATTTCGGCAGTCCCAAAACTGCATTTGATGCAACTGAACCATTCGATTGGAAACAAATTGGGTTGACAGCACCGAATCGGTTTTCTGGGTGTATTCCCAGCAAAAAAATTTTAGTATTTTGGAAGCAGTAAAAATACGAAGCGCTTAAAAACGCGCTACAAATTCTGCTTTACAGAGTTGCGCCACTTTATGCGTATACAATACATAAAAAATTTTGCAATTTGTTTGTATACCCTGCAAAACTGCCTTAAACGAAGCAAATCGTAAGCAAGTTATTTAAAAAATTATAGTGCTACGCTATTCCCTTACGACGAAGCAGGTTGTAAGGGAGTAAAATAAAATGTAAGTTATCCAAAGATTAATGCGCACGATATCTGAGTCATCTCAATCGTGTTTTACCCTTCTTTAGTAGAGTTTAATGTATAGACGCCACATACACATGAGTCAGTCTGCATTTTGAAGTCGGCAAATGAATGCATTTATTTTCATAAGAAGTCGCGTTTAAATGCGCTTAATGAAAATTATGAATTTATTGCATCTTTTCAGCAGCAAAAAAAGCACTTTTTCCAAAAAAAGTGCATGAATTTATTTGCGGTTAAATGCACTTACGAAAAACATGAATTTACTCCAATTTTTCAGCAGCGAATAATGCGCTTTTTCTCACAAAACAATGTGCTTCCAAGCGGGCCCTTTGTATGGAAAAATCATGCCTTCCGTAAGCAGCTTTGTAAGGGATTAATTTTATTTATTCCTTTACAAAGCTGCATCCACCGAAGCAGGTTTTTTGCTGGGTTGTTACATTTTTACCTTTTAAAAACGTTGGTTTATTTCTCTTAAATAAACCGTGTTCTTTTCTATTGCAAACAAAATAACCAATTCCACTACTGAAAACAATTATTACGTTTTACTTTTTAAAACGTTCGTTTATCTCCTTAAGATAAATCGGGTTGCTGGTGATTGCAATTAAAATAACACACACTCTTTAGTTTGATACTGAGCTTATACACTTATTTATTAGCTCTCTATTACTTTGTACACAACAGTTTAACACATACACAAACTCTAATGATTTTAATACAAAAATTCAATTAACAATATTTTTAATATTTTATTTTTTTATTTAAAAGGTATGTTATTGTAGTATTTTACAAAAATATCAGCTTTATATTTCCCCAGCCAAAATCGGCAGAGTTGACACTTCCTTACTTGACTTTTTTAAAAAAGGCAAAATCGGCTGCCACTGTGAAGCCTTCACTAATTATCGGAAAACAAAAATGTAAAGTGATTCAGATAAATTCTCTAGTCCTGATCGTGGCCCGATTTTTATTTTTAATTGTTTTTTAAACAAAGTTGCCATACAAACTTAAAAATTAAAAAAAAGGGCCACGATAGTGACTAGAGTTTTTTGTTGCCTACGAACGAAAAAACTCCGAATCGAAATCGGTTAATCCGCCTTGGCTGTACAGTGACAGCCGATTTTGAACTCTGGGTTTTTTGGGAAAACGCGTTTAAAGTTTAAAATTAATTTTACGCTAAGAAAACAGCAAAATTTCAAAAAACCGTGTATAAACAAAATTCATATCTCGCAGTTTTATACATGCGCACCAAATTTGGGATGAATCGGATAAAGAGTATTTTATATATTAATCCAAATATTCATAAAAACGATAGTAGAGAATTTTTTTGACATTTCCATTTGGTTAAAATGTTTTACTTCGTACATCTTTAATTTGTTTTTTTTAGTTTTTATATACATTGATTAATTTTATGGCTTATAAAATGTCATCAGTACCTGCATCATATAACGTACCTTCGCCCACCATTGAGGAATCGTCATTGGCTTTTCTTTAAAGACTGCGTGCAATTGTTGCATCTTTGGATTTAATTTTTCCTGCTGTATTATGCGAAATGAGATTTATAATAAAGACAATGATTTGTGTACAAATTTAATACATAGAATATTACTTTGTGGCCAAAAATATATTTTACAAAAAAAACATGTGGAAATTTTATTTCTTCGAATTTATTATTGATATTTTCTGAGCATATACTGAAGGTTCTGCTCTATCCAAATAAAATATAAAAAAAATTCCGAAATAAAATTTTTCCTAGAGCCGATACCCCCTTAACAAGGGCAACTTAATAGCACAAATACTAATAATCTACTTCACTCCACAAATGTTAATTGCGCTACCTCCAATTCCTTCGTTAAGTGTGGTCTTATATAGCTTAACGGCAGTGAATGTAGAACATAATAGAAAATTCCAGTGCTTCTAAAATTGTATCACTTACGTTATTCATTACAGAACGCCCAACAACTCAACATTATGCTGATTATCAGGGCAGCGACTTTCATGCAAATGCAAGTTTGTAGTCATTAATTCAAAATTTTGACCAAACACTTTTCCGAACCAAAGAATTTGCAACAAAATGGCATCGGTTTGTTGTTGCATATTTTTGCATATTTTGTTATAAATGGATATTTTTGCATATTTTGCTCTTAAGTGCATATTTTTTGCATATTTTATTATTTTTAGTGCATATTTTTGCATATTTTTCATTAAATTGCATATTTTCTTCATATTTTTGAAAAAACTGAAAATAAGATTTAATGAAAAATAAAGAAAAAGAAGAATTTCCAAACCTTAACGCAGCACTTAACTAGAAGGAAAACATCAAGTTGTCATCTACTTAGACATTTATGTATATTGGATTTAATTTCTAACCAAACGCTCCCGAGTAATAAATATGATTTTTAAAAATAAATAAACTTAAAGCGAAGTTTTTTGTTTGAAGCGTTTATTTTTGGATTATTAGTTCATATTTTTGAGCATTTGCATTTTTTACTGCATATTTTAAGCGCATATTTTCGAATATTAAGTGCATGAAAGTCGTTGCCTTGCTGATTATACTTGAAAGCATCGTTGCCAGTTTTAACGGTTTAGTAAATCACGCCTCTCGGCACATCTTTCTTCCAAAATTGCAAAATTTTTCCCTACTAGGATAATCCAATTTCGTAACAATATATTATCTGGATAACCATATTCCTCTCTTTTAATTACAATGATGTTATTATCTGAATTGGAGAGGTCATGTTCACAATCATTGGTATATTTTCACAAACTATAAGATGGCCAGAATATCATGAGCGTCATAGCTTTGTTAGCGTCATTCTTCACAGAAAGAAGTTACAAAATTCTAATTAAATTTTTAAACACCTTTCTCACACCAAATTTGTAAATGCAAAAAAAAACTTTTTAAAAAAGCACCAACAAAGAAATTTATAGATCCAAAAAAAAAAATTCTTTATTTTTTTGTAACTTTGAATTTTTATTTTTAAACAATTTTTATATGAAAGACAACAATTTACAAACAAGTTACAAATATTTCAAAGAAAAAAATTTTTGGGAATAAAATTTCAATTTAAAAGAAAATGTGATTGCTTTTACAAATCACATTGTTGGTGCCCACAGTTTTTACTGTGTTGTTTGAGATTTTGTGAAAAGCCGTTGTAAGAAGCAGTCAAATAAAATAATACATATGAAACAAAATGTATAAAAAATTTAAAAATGTATTGTTGTTATTAATTTTAATAGTGACATTGTTTGTAGAACAACAAATGACGAAGTCTGGCCAAAATGTAGATTTTCGAATAACCTTCAAATAATACTATAAGTATGTCCTATTTGGAAGAAAAAAATGCACACCTTTTTAATTCAGCGTCATCACAATGCTGGGAGAATAATACAGGGATAATAGTGCGATATATAGGAATATGTTAATAATAGGACCATTTTGAAATCATAGTGTTATATTTTAAGAATAATATTTTGATAATATAACAAGAGTATGATTCTCATGGCTATTTGGAAATATGGTTGTCACAAACATAAAAATATTTATACCATATTCGGTTGCTCTCCGAAACATATTTTTGTTAGCACGTTTATGAAATAAGACGCAAAACAGTTTAAAAATGCATTTGAGCATAGTTTGGTTGTCTGAAACTATACTTTATGGGAATTTTTTGTAGGATATCTTAACTTTATATCTGCCTATTTTATGGATAATTTCAGTCAATACCATAAACGGGCATTTTAAGGGTTAAAATGTTCCGTAAATATGCTCGACTGCATATTTCACCAGGGGTTACCAAAGAATAAAAATACATTTAGGTATGCTATATCACTAATTGTATTTTATCAATTGTTGTCTACTTTACAATGTATAATACTGTGCAACCCTATTTTCGGGGAAAGGAATGAAAGACGCAAGACAAGATAAACATAAATGGGCGGAAAATCTAGCCGCTGAATCCCAATCCGCACCTAACCCATAGATCAAGGGATTTGTACAAAATCACAAAACAACTTACTAGTCGGTCTTATATCACACATCGGCATTTGAAAGTCAATGGCATTTTTATTACATCTAAAAATGAGCAATTTAGGATTTGGACCGAATATTACAATAGTGTTCTGACAGTAACAGCCACACCATCCGAGTGTGCCTGTTACTGGCAGAATTGTCCCAACTTAACGGAAATTGAAAACGCCATAAAATCTCTCAAGAACACAAGTTTATGCCAACCGAGCTAACCGAGAGCGTCATAATAAAACTTCCAAAAAGGGGAATCTTTTGATTTGTAAAAATTGGAGAGGAATAACACTGTTGAGTACACTCATAGAAATAAAAAGTTACTAGAAATTAGTTAAAAATGATGCTTCAGAAAAAACTGTTAAAATTAGCAAATTATTTTTGCTATATATTAGTAATATAGGAATAGTAAATATAAAACTGATAAATATATAGAATTTAAGTTATATTTGAGTTAAATTTATGCTAACGGAAAATATCAAATTAACCTGTTGAAATCAGCAAAAAATTTTGCAAAATAATTAGTAGCCTAAAGAATCACAAAAAACTTTAAAATTTTCGAAGTTTCAAATTGATTATTTCGCTTTCATACAATGAAAAACAAAACTTGTTTGTTCGAACTTTATTCAAATTTTGAAAAACTAATATGCACGGTTTTTATTTAAATAAATAAAAAATATAAACTCACCATTTTCGAAGCTTTTTTTCGATCTTTTTTTTTAAATGCAAATAAAAATCAAGCCTTTTAAAAACAGAAGTTTACAATTGTTTTAGCAAATATTTCTGCAGAATTCACTCCTATTTGCATTCAACAAAATTTTGCTTAAAACTAGCAAACATTTTGTAGATATTACATTTTATTCTTACTATTTTGAGTCTACTAATATTTAGCAAAATTTTTTGCACATTTTACAGTACAATTTGTTATTTTCAATTAACTAAAAGTTAACCTAAATATAACTCAAATTCTGTGAATTTAACAGTTTTAATTTTGCTGTTTTTATTTTAATAGTATTTAGCAAAAAATCTGCTAATTTCAGCAGTTTTTTCTGCAGCATCATTTTTAACTAGTTTTTAGTAACTTTTTCTACTATTTTTACATATTTATTTCTATGGGTGTACGATAAATAAAACCATAGCATGCATCATTTACACCAGACTCACACTTACGCTAATGAACTCAAGATGTAAACAAGCAGGCATTAGACCTGGCCACTTATACGTTGATCAATTTAATAGCCTCCTAAACATTGTAGAACAATCTGTTAGGTGGCGCTCGCCGCTATATCTGATATTCATAGATTTCGAACGAGCTTTTGAAACCCTCAACCACAAAGCAATATGGAGGGTACTTACTTGTGGAGGTATCCCAGAAAGGTTAATATGACTGAAGAAGATGCGTTACAATTCAGCTAGTTGTCGTGTTTTACACGAAGGTCAAATCGGTGACAAAATAACCACACCAAGAAAACAGTCACAGTTGTGGCCACCGAATTTGTTGCCAATCGAATTCGTGCGGTTACGACAACTATCTTTATATTAAATTATATTTTTCGTCGTGAAAGCCAATATTCGGTTGTCTAATTCAATATTATATTCCACATAAATATTATTATGTTCCACAAAATTTTATTCCAATTAAAAAACTTTTTTTGATTTCTCTGGTATTGAACCCGGTCATTCAGATTAATAATCCACACTCTTACCCACTGTACCACAACTACTTTTAATTTTCTTAGCCGTATTTACTTTTTATACTTAAGAATATTTTATTTTTATTAAAAAAACAACATATAAATTTTTGTCTTTTCCGGGATTTGAACCCGGAAATCTGCTGTACTAGACCAACTCCTCACCCACTAAACCACAAACACTTATTAATTTTAATCTCTAATTTTGAATTTATATGTTTTGTTTGGAAAACAAATATAGTACAAACTTCGTTTACCAATTCCAATTAATAGATGCGTGTGTTATCAATACAATCCACAATTCGGTTGGTTCTACAGAAATTCGACTTTAAGGTCATATTTGATTAGGATACCCGTATTTGTAGTTACCACTTTGGAATATTAAAATTTTTTTAATAAAGGTGATAGATAACACCAATTTTCTTGTATATTCACTAAATAAATGGCTGCTTCTACTGCATAGAATTACTTAACTGATACTAATTTTAAAATTAATTGGAGATACCAATAGTTTCTAAAAGGATTGTTTTTTAGCTTGCTTTCCCTATTTTAAATACCTAGTAAAATATTTTTGGTATAGTATTCAATTATAGGTAACTCCAAATTAAATAACGTCCTGGCAAATTAATTTTAATAGTTTTGATCGAATTCCAACCAATCTTTTTCCTGGGTGCATAAATGTTGGAGTGCGCCAAGGTTGCATTTTGTCGCCTCTTCACACAGAGAATAAATCAGTTGGAAATCGGCTAGACTTACCATGGATATACCACTACAATATAATTTTAATACCAAATTAAAAATATCAATTGTGCTAATAAAAAGTTTACGTTAATAAGAGACTATTGGAAAATATAACTGATTAAATATTATTTTTTATTCAAAATTCGGGCTTTCCAACCGATTAAGTTCAAAATCAAATGTTTTACATCCATTCGATAGTGCCAATTACTTCAAGAATCCTTTTTAGTGCAATTTTGGCAATTAGTTAGCTTTTGCAATTAAGAATTGGATGTAATAACGAAATTGCAACATATTTATTTTTATTAGTTCTTTACTAGCAATTTTGTACTGAATGTTGGCCACATTAACCAATGTTTATAATACATCGGAAGAATCTTAGTAGATTTTCTGTTATAACACCCAAAATAAAATTGCTGAAGCAACATTGGTGACCACAACCGAAAAAAATTACAAATTTAAACAATTTCGTGAACTGTAACCGATATATTGGTCATTAAAAAAATATGAATTTTTAAACGGCAATAATAAAAAAATAAATCATTCGAAATTTTGTAAATGTTTCTAAACAAAATCAAATATAATAAATAATAAACATTAAAATTAAAGCTCTATAATGGCTCAATGTTTTATTTGTGTAAAATATAGATAATAATGGAATGAAATACCAACATTAATTGCATTAAAGGAATTAAATATGCTAATAATACAAATCAAATTCAAAGACGCCAGATGGAAAAGGTAATTAAATGTTTTTTTTAAGAAATTACGGGACTGAATTGCTTTCCTAATTTTTTTCAGATAAATATTCAATTTGTGGTTGTTAACAAAAAGTCTAAGCACTTCCATTTACTGCAGGTTTTCTACAACGATTCTATAGAAAATAAGATATGTATATATGAAGATGTGTTGTATGTATTTATTTAAAAGTTAAAGTTTTTTATTTATATTATTGTAATATTACAAAATAGTACCAAGATTATTGAAATTAAAAATAAACAAATAAAAAAATATTTGATTGTATTTAATTCGGTAGGAATTCTAAAATAAATTCGTTCGTATCTACCGAAAATGTAAATTCGGTCGGGGTTACCAATATAATGTTTTCTAATTCATTAGGTTTAACTGAAAATTTGGTGTTCGCAATAAAATAAAATAAGTGTTGCAACCGAATAATGTGATAGTACGTGCAACTACCGAAATTCGGTTGGCAACAAATTCGGTTACCACAACGAATCTGTTCTCTGTGTGTTCTCTTCAATATAGGCCTGGACACTGTGATGAGACATGTAACCGCAGCCGGAGCAGGTATAACTTGAGGAATACAGGGTGGATTAAAAGATTTACTTTCACACAACTTTGAGGATATAGCGGCAAAAGTTACCATGAGTTGGCAAGAAAAGTCGGCCTTAAAATCAACTTCGAAAAAACTAAGGTTATTCGCATAAATACATATAATATTACATAGTTCCAAACAGATGGGCACGAATTCGAAGAAGTAAATAGCTTCTGCTGCCATGACAGCTTCATTTTGCCTTAGGAAGGATCCAACGATTGTACTAAATGCCGTATAACTAAGGCAAACAAGCATTTAGTTCTCTCTAAATACGAAACTAAGATCATTCTTCTCAAATGTTGAGTCAACCCTTCTTTATGGATGTGAATCATGGTAAACATCAAAAAACAGATAAATGATCATCAAGTTTTTGTAAATAAATCAACAATAAAAAACATCGAGCTACGAAGAAAAACAAACTACGTAACTACCCATTAAAGCTGAAATTGCCGAAAGAAAGTGGAATTGCTTAGGTCATAAATTAAGAAGACCAACGGAAGATATTTCACGAATAGCAATTGACTGGAACCCACAACGTAGACCTGCTCACACTTGGAGACGGATGCTCGAAGTGGAACTTAAATCATATCGGAAAAGTTGGCGTGAAATAAAAATCTTGGCACATTACAGATCGGAATGGAAGAAGTTTGTTGTGGCCCTGTGCTCCTCAATGGAGCCCTAGAATAATATATGGGTGAAATCAAAAAATGTGATAAATTTTTGGGCCAAACTTGTGAGAAGCAAAAAGTGTTAATATTTCGGTTTTTTCTTAATGGAATCAGTAAGTTTAGTCATTATAAACCTAATTGCAAAAAATCTCTTCTACAAGTTGTCGCAGTAACTTTTTTTGCACAATTTTAATTTTTTTTGTTGTAAATTGAAGAATTCTTCATAAGGGACCTCATTGAAAGTTGTTTTAAACTACTAAAGCGATCGCAACGAGTGATAGCTCGTTGGAAAGGTATTGAATCAGGCTTTAATTGAAAAATAAAATTTTCCTAATTTTTCTCATAAATTTAGCTTTTTTCCCATGAAAATTAAATTTTCCCATGAAAATTAAATTTTCCGATTTTCCACAGAAGCTCCTAAATTTTCCGGCTAATTTTTTTTTTTTTTGGATTACTCATAATTTTTGCTTTAAGAATCAGCAATAAAAAAATGGGCCCCGACTCCTTGTTTGGACAGGAGAGGAGCATTTAAGAGACCACCTTGTTCTCATTGTTTTTATATTTTTTATAATTGAATTATTTGTAATTATTTAACATTGTTTTATTTTATTATTAAAAATACATTTTAAAAATTATTTTACAGTTAAAAATACATTTATGAAGAAAAAATCTTTCTTATTTTGCTGCTTATACTTAATTACAATATTTATTAAAAATTTCAATTGTCTTGGCATCATTATAAAATTAAAGTAACTTTAAATTTAGCACGTCGGCAGACGAAGAGTACCGCTTTACATTAATTGACATATCAGAAATATTTGGTATGAAGCAATGAAACTTTTGCGTTCCAGTTATAGTTTTGACATTATTATATCTGTTTTGAATTCGTCGCTCCATGGCATCGTGTTCTTTTTGAGTGCATAAAACTGTGTTAATGGCAATTTCCTTGCTTTGAATCCACGAAAACAAATGTTGTACATTTAAGATCTGGTCAGTATATGGCCTTTGCAAACTTGCCTTAGTCGCCATGCGTTTTAGGGTTCCCCCTAACGCATCGCATGGGCCCTTACCGTGGGACGTCGCAAAAAAGTGCCACTCGACCTTGCAGTTTTGTTCTTCTTCAATTATGCAAAGATTGTAAAATTTTTTTTTATTCTTGTACTGAGAAGCCGCGCCGTCTGAGAAAAACGTTACTTTGTCGATTGCATCGAATTTTGATCTTAAGAATTCAAACAGTTTCATTTGAAATAAATAAACGGACACATGATTATGAGCTAAACTCTCCGCGACAACAACAAGGCTTACGGTCTGTAGTTCGTTATCTTCGTTTTTGAAATAAATGCAAAAAGGATGCACCGTGCACTGGTCGTTTGCCCAGTGATAAGCCTGAATTTCATCCTGAACGAGAAAAGTGTAATTCTCGGCAAAGTCGCTTATCACAATGAATTCATTTTGGGCTAATTTCTCCTTACTTTCCTTTAGAAATTTCGATTGCATCTCGGATATGAAATGGTGCGCCTTCAGTTCATTCAACTTGAATCCGAATTCCTCGATGAATTCCGGAATCTGCTTTACCACGGTCTCAAGGGAACATCTGCCGCTGCTAATTATCCACTGTTTGAAATGCACCTCCTGACTTAACAGCTGTTCAAACTTTTCCGCCAAATATTGCTCTAGCTCGTCAATCTTCGGACAATTGTCGCATTTGGACAGATGACAATTTTCCGTGGGGTATGCGCACAACGACTTCGACAGGAGGTCCCTATATGTTTCAATTTCACCGTAAAATACTTTCAATTTCTTGCATGGAAAGAACATTAATTTGATGTTTTGATGAAACATGCAAACGCAGACGGAATGCGTTCCTTGCCTGTCTAATGCCAGCACGCATTCTTTTGGTCATAGGATGGCAAACTTAGAAAATCCCACTTTTTCTGCTGGGTATTTCTCTTTGAACTGATGGTATGCTTCGGATAGATTATATAATAATAATCTGCGCTGCTTGTGAACTTTTTCTCCATCTTCACGTGTGATAACATAGTCACGTTTACCTGGGCAGGCGCGGCTGTTGTCATCATTGCAGTAAAAATCTTGAATCAATTTCACCGTTGCTTCGCTGAGGGTCCTTGAGCCAAATTTCTTGGTGGGAGTCGCCAATATGCCCTTCTGTCGAACTAATTCTTTGCTTCTTCTCGCGATGTAAAAAGATGTTTGAAACTGTTCAGAAATCTTGCGTATAGACCATGATTGAGGCAGCACAGATAAAATAAGATATTTCTCCGGAAAAGTGGTCGCTAAATTGAATTTGCTTTTCAACTGCTCAATCATTTGCTTGCCGTCATCAACGTCATCTGCTTGACTGCATTCGTTATCAGAGCCTTCATCAAATATTGTCGCGATTGCACTCATAACCTTGCCTTTTTTTCTCTTTCCTGTATTTTTCACTTCGCAACTTTCTTTTTGTAATAGGCGATTCACCTAAAGTGGTAATAGCCTCATTCAAAGGACTCAAAGACATATTGACCATCGGAATATCTGCCTCACTATCAGATGAAACATTTTGTTCAATTGTCATTTCACTCTCGGATTGTGGTTGCATTTGTTTCAATGCATTTGCTTGTTGAGACAAATCGATTTTACACTTGGGGCAAATGAATTCTGCTTCTTCACCGTATTGTATATTTAATTCAATCATGTATCGCTTCAAAACACCAGTTAATTTTAATACTTTTATCTTTTTCGAACGATGTCCACTCTTGTTAAACGGATTGCAGCAAAATTTATTCATTTTACTTTAAATTGTCTTTACAGCTTCACTCTTTACTTTACAAAAAAAACACTTTAACACTTTCACGTTTAGTATTCAACTAAAATTTGACTCAGTTTGTGTGAAGTATTTATATTTATTTTTTGGTAAAAAATAGGTAAAAAAAATAAGCGATATTTGCTTTTCTTTAATAGGAAAATTTGCGTGAACTACTGGTCATAAAATGTTTTTTAAAGAGGGACTTAATTGGTTACTGCCAATAAGCCGACCACAGGTCATAAAATGTTTTGTAAATTTTTTAAATTACCAGGTAATAAATATTTCGCCATATTTATGGAAAATCCGTGTTTTATGACTTGTTTCTGCACGTGTCATTTTAGGCGAAATATTTATTACCTGGTAATTTAAAAAATTTACAAAACATTTTATGACCTGTAGCCTCAGTCGGGTTTGGTGTGCCATTACATGCCACTGCTGCTATTATCCATGGATTTATGGCCGATCTTGTGAAGGCAGGCAGACCATATACACTACACACTCAACTTGGGGCTCTTAAAAAAAATTGATTTTTTCTTCATAAATGTATTTTTAACTGTAAAATAATTTTTAAAATGTATTTTTAATAATAAAATAAAATAATGTTAAATAATTACAAATAATTCAATTATAAAAATATAAAAACAATGAGAACAAGGTGGTCTCTTAAATGCTCCTCTCCTGTCCAAACAAGGAGTCGGGGCCCATTTTTTTATTGCTGATTCTTAAAGCCAAAATTATGAGGAATCCAAAAAAAAAAATTAGCCGGAAAATTTAGGAGCTTCTGTGGAAAATCGGAAAATTTAATTTTCATGGGAAAATTTAATTTTCATGGGAAAAAAGGTAAATTTCTGAGAAAAATTAGGAAAATTTTATTTTTCAATTAAAGCCTGATTCAATACCTTTCCAACGAGCTATCACTCGTTGCGATCGCTTTAGTAGTTTTTTTTAAAACAACTTTCAATGAGGTCCCTTATGAAGAATTTTGTCACATGACAGTGGTGTACACCACCACTAAACCAGTCACTATAAAAAAAAAAAAAAATATGTAGGTACATTATTTTTTGCTGGGCAATCGATTGAGACTATTTATTTTAAAATCGGAGAGGGGTCGTCCAAAAATTTGCCAATTTTGATCGTTTTCATATGGAATTGCTCATAACAAAAAAAATTGCGTACGAATTTTCTTCAATTTATTAGTTGTTCGTATTTGGGTTTCCAATGATATATAATTAGTGTTTATCAAATTGGCGGTTTCGTGAATAAAAACAGAATTCATTCCGTGAAAAAAATTTTATTTTTTTTTAATTTTGTATTTTTGCCCCTTTTAAATGCTTTTCAAAAAAATAAAATTTTTTAAAATCCAAACAGTGGTTGCGCAGTTACAAAATAATATATTAAAAACATAACATTTCGCGATCAAAAAATTCTTAAATTGTGTGAAAAAAATTTAATTTGTCAAACTAATGTCAGTAATGACTCGAAATATCGATTCAAAACCAATTAAATGCAAAATCAATCGTTTTTCGCTCCAGCAGCTTAGGGTAAAAAACTGATAACTTTTTTTGATTTGACGCAAAATTATTAGTTGAATCGTCTTTTGACGCATAAATATTAGTTGAATCATCTCGGTTTATGGTTATTTTAAAATACTTTAAACATTTATCTACATTTATTTGAATGAAATCTGATGCAAACAATTCTGGTTACGGAGTTTACATTTGATTACTTTTTTCGTTTACTTTCAGAAACGCTTTGTCAGAATTTTTTTTCCGAAACAAAATCGCATGATGCCTACAAGATGAATCCAAATATGACATTGTTTTTCGTATTCGTTACATAGTTTGGTTTAAAAATTAGGAACGGAGTTTACAACATTTTTTTCAAATCTTATTAAAGACATCCTTTTTCATCTCGAGAATGTTACATGCTGCAGAAAAGCCACAAGTCTGTTATACTGGATGATTACTTACAGTCCAACGATCATTTGAGTATAAATAACATTATACTTTTCGCAATATAAATAATAGATAACTCCAAAATTCGGGTATATGCATTTTTATCAAAAATTATGACGAAAAATCGTTACAGAGTTGAAGTCGTGATAGCTAAGATATACGAAAAAGTTTGTAAAATATATTAATTTTTATTAAAAACGTCACTTTTCCTCTTCCTAAAAATTCTTACAGTTAGTGTTTAGCTTTATTGGTTATTAAAATATAAGCTATTAAATTTAAAAAACCTTATGAGTTACTTGTTACGGAGTTTACATTGGGCCTATAAAATTGGTCACAAATTTTATGTATTGACCAAAAATTGGTCAGATTGTTATAAATTTTGTAAAACAGGTGACAGTGCGCTGATATATATCGAAATATGTAACTCAAATGTAATCCATGCATTAGAAATTAGGTTGTTACACGGTTTTTATCACATTTTTTGATATCACCCATATATATGTATATTAAAACCTACTTAGGGTTCGGCACTATGTGGATATTGCCAAATCTTTTTGACTGTTGAAAGTTTCCATTTTTCTGATCCACAAGCAAAATGGGACGCAAAAGACAATCTTAAATTTGGTCTCAGCTCGAATGTCCACAGTGAGATTTTATAAGTAAAGTTTGCAGCCGCACATACAGTTGTGAACACGTCTTTAAGTCAATTCAAGCTTTTTTCTAATTTTATTATTGCCTTTATTTTTAAAGATCAAAATAGTGGCTAAATTCGCCACGAAAGGCAAGGAGGTGGTTCAGAAAAGTGTATAGATTTTTAACACAATGTTTGTTTTTTCATTTTGTCACTTGTTTTAAGTGGGAGTGGCTTTTAACGAAAAATTTGCGATATCAACCTTTTATCAAATAACATAATGAAATTTAGGCAGTACTGAACAGTACTGTATATGCAGAACATTTTAAATTTTAAAACTCCCGGCTGTGGGGCCTCTTTCGTACTTCGTGAAAATAGTACTGAAATGACCTGTAAAAAAAGCAGTTATAAGGTTAATATGTTGTATAAAAAATCCTCACAAATTGTTATTGTGGACATATCTGCAAAATATTTTAATAATTAAAACTCATGGCTGTGCGAACCTTTTCGCATTTACTTCTTGAAAAAAAAGACTTAAAATAAATGACCCATAAAAAAACAAATTTATGGTGGAAATATTCTACAAAAATTTTTTTTTTAATTTTTATTGTGGACGTCTAAACACAGAACTAAGCTCAGAAGTTAGAAAAAAAAAATTTTTTTTGAATGGTAAAAACACAGCGAGAAGGATGTAGGATGTAGGAGTCCCAATCCCTATCCGAGATCAGACAAAATGTGGATTTAAATTGTCAGAAATACAAATGACAATAAAAATAATAAAAATATTTTTGGGTATATAACTTGAAAATGCGCGATTTTTTAGGGAAAATTTTGGGTGTTTATTGTGAAACATTTGTAAAATATAAATTTATTCCTGGTAACCTCTTCTATTAAAAACCTATTATTTTGACAATGGCATGTCCATCGAAGTAACTCCTTACCTAGTAATATGTTACTCTGAACGTATTGTACATGCTACGCCTACCTATTACATATACATTTGTTACAAATACGAGTAATGATAAGATAATAGTGGTATTCATCTAACTGCATTTCTGCCCTCGTAAACCGTGTATTTTTGTAATCGCGTATATTCGTATCTTTACCTGTTTATTTGAATGAACGCACCTTTTAAAACTATTCACATTTCAATTTTGCATTTAGCCACTTTTTTATCTTTTCATAAATAAAATACAGCATTTTTTAAATTTGTAGCATTTAGGCCCATTAACTTATCTCGAGCAGTTAAATTTATTATAAGCATGTGTAACTAACCAATACTAAATATTTATCCCTAGGAAAATTTAACCACAATCACTTATCAATATTTTTACTCTGGTTAGTTAACCTTAGTATGAAATGTCAGAATAAAAACAAAAGGAAAAACAAAACTTAATAACAAAAAAAATTTTTTTTTTAAACGGGAAAATTAAAAGCTTCTCTCGCGGTTTTTTTTTGTGTGTTTCTGGTTATAAAAAAAATAATACACTTGACCACGTCGTTTTTTTTTAAGATTCGCGGCCGCTAAATACTATAAAATGATTGTGTCTTTTTGCGTACTACGCGAGGTGATTTAATTAAGTCTATAAAATAAAAGTGGATTATTTGAACTAATTGTTAGTATTTCGTGCTGATCGAGACAAACGCGGAAAGATTCGCGCATAAAACTACAAAAAAAATAGTAGAAATTTTATGATAGATTATTAAATTAAGGTAATTTATGTGATCAGCATATCAAAATGAGTAGAAAAACGAGTAAAAAGGTTAAAGTAGGGCATGCCGACTATACAATACACTACACCAGTCTAGTTAAAAGCCAACTAATGTTTGGATCCTAAATTCGAATGGGTTAAAATGGGAGTTGTGTCAAAATTTTCTATAAAATAATAAAAGAAGAGAAAATCGTAAATATAGCTCATAGGGCGATAGGTCCAAATATGGACCGATTCTATCTAGAATCTATCGGCTCTGTTCTCAGGACCGTGTGAGTCAGCGAACCTCATTTCATTAAAATATCTTAATATTTGCGACCTGCAGCGTGTAACCAAGCCAATTATGGGGGACCCTTATATGGGTACTAGGTCTAAACATGGACCGATGTTAACCAAAATCAATTGGATTCGTCGCTGGGCCAACATAGGTCTGTGCACCAAATTTCATCAAAATATCTTAATATTTGCGACCTGCAGCGTATAAACAATATCATTTTGGGGGGACCCTTATATGGGCACTAGGTCTAAACATGGACCGATTTTAACCAAATTCAATAGGCTTTGTCTTTGGGCTGACATAGGTCGGTGTACCAAGTTTCATCAAAATATCTTAATATCTGCGACCTGTAGAGTGCGCACAAGAATGCATGAACAGACATACAGACGGACGGACGGGCGGACAGACGGACGTATACTATAAGGTGGGTCTAAGACTAATATTTTTTGGTGTTACAAACATCAGCACAAACTTATAATACCCTGACCACGTAGTTGTGTAGGGTATAAATATTAAAATATCGAAAATAAAAGCAAACAAAAATTTGTATTTAAATTTCATTCTTAAAAATTGTAAATTTGACACATATCATAAATTATTACACTTTGTGTAATTTCTGGTATTGTAAATAGTTTGCTATTTTTTAATAACTTGGAGATTTTTGTTGCCTTTTTCTTCATGCGGTTATTTAAGCACTTGTTTTTTTACGATGTCCGGTCCGTTAAGGATTGCATCTCCTAGTCTTATACCCTTCTTGGTTTTACTGTACTAACGCATTTATTTGGCATAGGATTCATCGATGCACAAAAATATTGTCGCATACTGAAATCTTTTAATTCTAATTGTAATCTTTAATCCAGAAAGATCCATGAAACAGCCCTTACACCTTCGCAATCATTATTGGAAATTTCAGAATTTTTTAAGGCATTTATGAGTGATCTACATTTAAGTTTTAAATCATTTGTAAGTACTGTTAAATTGTAAAAAATTTGTTTCAATTATGTTTTATGTACGACCATGAATGGTAACCGAAAGGATGCGGGTAACACTGTTTTAGATTACTTCGGTAACGTTACTTGAAGAATAATGATATTTCGGTAATACCCCTTTAAAAACGGGTAACGGTAGTGAGTTATTTCGGTGTTTACTGATTTTTTTTAACAAACTAAAATAAAAACAAAACAAATTAATCACCTTTAAATACTAACAACCACAATTACCAAGAGCAGAAAATTAAAAATAATGGCAAGGGTATTTTAAGGATAACGGTATTTAATTTATTTCGGAAAAGGTATTTTAAGCGTGTTGATATTTCATTTATTTCAGTATCGGTGTTTTAAGAATGACGTTACTTCAGTTATTTCGGTAACGGTAGTATAAGGATAACGGTATTTTAAGATTAACGGTAGTCAGGTGAAAGGGTTTTGGGTCGATAACAGTATTTTAGCGGTATTGCCTGCTAACCCTATTTATGAATCTTAAATTTGGGCGATCTGAAATTGATTATACTTTTGATAGTATTTTATGTGTCATAATTTCTGAGTGCTCAGAAATACTGGGTATCATTGAATTCTATAATTACGAGTGGTATCACTTGGTCGATGTCTTCGACGATATTTAATAGTGTACATCAACATCACGACAGTATAAATGTCAGTCATTTATTTTGTTCAGCTCATTCATACATTCCTTTATACACTGCTAAAAATTTTCATTCGCAATATGCGAGGTCATGACACTTGCGTACATAGGTACATACATATTTTCATAAACACACATTTTAAATTGTCCATAAATACGTAGTCAAACACTTCGTGTTTTTGTGGATATGGCGCAGCAGTGGAGTAACTACAATTGCCATCAGCTAAACCAAGTTCATAGAGGAATGTTGTTGCAATGTTCTTGTTGTCATTTAATATATGTCTGCTTATTTGTTGATAAATAATGGTCATTGCAAAGATCACGTATAACATTTTTCATTAGTGCAACAAAATTTGTTTTTTTTTTTGCTTTTTGTTTGATATTGTTTTGAAGAGAAGAAAATTTTTCAAGAAACAGTACATAGTTGCTTAACAAATGTTGCAAGAAAAACAGAAATAATTGTGTTCAATAACTAACCTGCATGTTTCATCGTTATATGCTTGCTGCAATATGGATTTAATCCTTAAATGTACAACCTTATCAAATTAGGAACTTTTTCGGAAGTTAGTAGTTCAAATAATATTTGGTACATGATGCTACTAGGCTGTATGTTTTATGATCTCGTTCAGTCAGCTAATAATATTTGGCAAACAATTTGCTAAATTAATAATTAGATATAGCTTTTTAGCCACTATTATCCTCTTTCATTTTCTCGTTTTTTAGTGTTATCACTTTCTGCAAACATCGTCTTTTTGGCAGCAAAGCTAATGACAATTTTTTTTGTCATGAATATAAAACAGAGCATTAAAAGGTTTAGAATATGAAATAAGTCGAACTAACAGTTGAAGAAAACAGAAAACATGCTACAAGACAAATTGAAAGAAATGTGCAAAAACTTTTCAATTACGTTAATTTCACAAACTTTAACTCAATCTTCCATTTCGTTTTGTTTCATTATTTATTTCAAAATGAACATTAGGGTGACAGATTTTTTCAAAGCCTTGATTCTAAAAATTTTAAACATTGTGAACAAGTGTGTAGATTTTTTTAAAATTTGTTATCAATTGTATTTTGCAATTAATGTTTTTTAATAAAACACTATATATTGTCTTGATTTAATTCTGTATCAAGGTTTTTGAGGCAATCTTTTTTTCATTGTATATTTTCTACGTTTATATTAGAATCGCAAAATGTTCTAAGGTCGGACCCCGATTTAAGTCCCCTTTGGAAAATCTTGGGCGCCTTTTTGTGTGCATGCCTTGAAAATTTGGCATGATGAATTTTAAATTATATGTTTTAAAATCTATAAAGTATTTTAAATTAAGTACCGATTTGCGTTAGTCCCAAAGGCGAGGCTAACCGCGGTTCTATTGTAGTTTTTTTTACATAGGACTTGAGGTTAGCTTTGTTGACAAAGCTATCATTGAAGATTTAAAAATGATCAATGGTCACAAGTTGATACCGCGTCTACAATTTTTTTTTTTTACTACTTTGTATAAGGTTGCCAAATAACTCTAGCTTGATGAGGAAATCATTTGATTTGCTCGTCTCGAGTTGTTTAAAAATCGCATGTGCACAAAATCCTTAAGAATTGACATTTTGTAAAATAACTGCCACACTAGTCAACATATGTATGTATGGTTGTCAGCCTTTCAAAGTATAGGAGGGAGTTGAATTTGTGTGCATCTGGTTGAATGCAACATAAAAGTAAGAACATTTTTCTAGGATTTCATGAAGTTTTTGTTCTTTATTGCTTGATTTCAACAAACAACTGTTGTCATGTCATATATAAAACAACAAATATATTTTACTTGGGGACAAATTAAAAGATATAAATGAAAAATATTTTAGATAATTAAATATAAATTTCTTTAGAAGGTAAAATATAAAATAACACGTCAGTATGAAAATCTGTCAAATGAATTTCAAATCGATTTGACAAATTTTTAACAAGTTTTTAGTTGAAAGACTGATTTGAACAAAGATTTTAGTGATCCTCATTTAACACTAAACTAAAAATCCTCAGTACTTTAACTAGTTTTATTTAATTTTCAAGACCATTTATTTTTAAGAACCCATTCGTTAAATTTTACAAAGTATATTGTTAGAATATAATATTTTCATGTTTCTGTTATTACCCAGTGTATCCGAAGTTTTAAAGATGGCACTATTTCTTTCCTTCCCGATTTTTAAAATGGCCCATATCACGAAAAATAAGAGAGATAGAGCAAAATTAATGAAAATTTCGACTACCTCTAACCGTGTAGCCGAGATAACTTCAGCGAAAGGGATTATCTCTATCCAAAAATGGACCTTGGCGAGGCCTTGGACCCTCGGAAATTTCTAATAAAAATTTTTCCACTTCACAAAATGGCCTATATCTCGAAAACTAAGCGAAATAGAGGAAAACGGACAAAATGTTTGCTCCTTTGGAGTGACCTTAGATGCCCTTGAACTAGCACTGGGTAGGGTCCGGAGACCCTAAATTAGAACAAATTTTACGACTTACTATAATTAGAAATAAAACTACTTTAATTTAGATTTGTTAAATTTAACAAAAAAATTTTCAAAACCCACAAATTTTAATTAAGTAGATTTGAGGTTAAGAAAAGAAAAAAACATTTTTGCAAAGTTATAAACACATTAATAATTTACAAATCAGACTAGATCTAGTTTCTGCCTTTTTTATGGACAGGTTTTATCAGTGATTTTGTATTAAATTGTATTATTGTTTATATTTTATTGACAGATTGTCTCTATATGATAATTTTTTCAACAACCTGTCGGCTATAGGAATCGAATCCAGTGCATGGAATCGAACATTACAAACGTGACTATACTCAAGTTCGACGGCTTAGAAATGTCACCCACGTAAGGCCTTGTTCATAGTGTGGCTAATTCATATTTTTCTTTGCTATTCAGCTTTCTGTTATTTTTTCTACTCTCAAAAGTGATCATTATTTTAAGCTAAAAAACAGGAATAAATTTCGTTAAAGTAACAAAATTTTCTGTCCAGCCAACAGGCGTATTATTTTGGGTGTCTAGATATTTATTAGAGTTCGTCAGAAATATATAAAATTTCTTTGATTTTGGGATATCATCAGTTTTTTTTTTTTTAATTTTTGCATCAAAAAAAAGAATGGCGTTTTTTTAATTTTTTATTTCAACTCTTTCTACTGACGCAAGTCCGCCAAAAACGCTGATTGGAGACCCTTTTTCTGCAGAGCAAAAACGGCTGCATTTCGGGGAAATCTGACTTTACCATTCGATTTCACAGCAAAAATTATTATAAAAAAATTTTTTTTGCGTTTTCTGAAAACAGCAAAATTTCAAAAAAAAGTTACTTTTTTATTACACACAATGAAAATGTATTCCCTGCTGAGAACAAAAATTGTTGATATACCGCGACCCGTTAAAAAGTTATTTAATAATCAAATATGTTTAATAAAAAAAACTTTTCAAATAAAAATTACAAACTTCTTTGTCTTTACTCAAAAATAAGTTTATAATGCGGCAGCGAGTACTGAAAGCTGCATTTTAATTAGCTCAAATACTTTTTTATTGAATTAAAAAAAAATCCAAACTTGATTAGCTTATAACTTTTTAACGGTTCGCGGTATATCCAAAACTTTTGTACATTTTCATTGTGTATAATAAGAAAGAACTTTTTAGAAGTTTTTGA
Source organism: Leucophora obtusa (assembly GCA_949987735.1). Lineage (NCBI taxonomy): Eukaryota > Metazoa > Arthropoda > Insecta > Diptera > Anthomyiidae > Leucophora > Leucophora obtusa. The sequence continues at coordinate 118,184,743 of OX465298.1, read as the reverse complement.
AAAAAGTGGATTTTCGAACCACTCTAATGGCTATCTGGTGTATTTTGAAAATGCAAAAAAAAAAAGTTTTTTATTTTAAATTTTTTTGTAAAATCGAATGCTAAAGTCAGATTTCCTATAAATGCAGCTGTTTTTGCTTTGGAGGAAAAGGGTATTAAAATCAGCGTTTTTGGCCGACTTGCGCCAGTGGAAGGAGTTAAAATATAAAAAAACGCCATTCTTTTTTTCTGTGCAAAAACTTTAAAAAAAGTTTTGTTATCCGAAAATCAAATTTTTATGACGAACTCTAATATTTATACCCTACACCACTACGTGGAGAGGGTATAATAAATTAGTGCTGATGATTGTAACACCAAAAAATATTGGACCTAGACCCACCTTATAGTATACCAATCGACTCAGAATCACTTTTTATTTCGATTTCACGATGTCCGTCCGTCTGTCTGTCCATGCATTCTTGTGCGCACTCTACAAATATAGACCAAATATTAAAATATTTTTACGAAATTTGGACGAGAAGACGAAGCCTATTGATTTTGGTTAAAATCGGTCCAAGTTTAGACCTAGTGCCCATATAAGGGTCCACCCAAAATTGGCTTGGTTACACGCTGCAGGTCGCAAATACGAGGATATTTCAATGAAATTTGGTTCGCTGACTCACATGGTCCCAAGAACAAAGCCTATTTATTCTGTATAGGATCGGTATATATTTCGACCTATCGCCCATATGGGCTATATTTCCGATTTAATCTTTTTTTATAGTTTTATAGAAAACTATGACACAAGTCTCATTTTAACCCATTCGAATTTCGTATCCAAACAGTAGTTGGCTTTCAACCAGACTGGTGTAGGGTATGTCCGACTTTAACTTTTTTAATGTTTTAGAATTATTATGGGGAATATTCGAGTCAAATATACAACTTAAGTGATTTTTTACACGAGATTTTAAGATTTTGAGCATACACCTACAAAAATATTTTGTTGTCCCAATCGAATTTGGTTCTAACCAAATCATTCGGTTGCTGCAACTGATAATTCGATTGTCACAACCCTATTCCTGTTGTTCCAACTGAAATAGGGTTGTGTGCAACCGAAATAGGGTTGTGACAGCGGTTGAAAGAACCGAATTTTCGGGTAGAACCAAATTCGGTTGGGACAACAAATTTTTTTGTAGGTGTAAGTCATTGAACATTAATATTAGAAATTGTCATCCTTAGATCCTCCAGCTTAAAAACTAAAGTTCACTTAAATGAATTTATAGAGAATTTACTGAAGTGCTGCACAAGCACTATGGTTTCAGATAAAAACTGAAGCAAACGCGAGTATTGGACACACGGATAGGAAATGGGATTTTAATTTCGGTATCAAAAAATTGTCTGAAGAATACGTTTTCTTCCACAAGAGTACTAAAAAGTATTGTTTTCTCCTTTTACAATTATTAATAACCTCCCCTACGGGGAAAGGGACCGGTCCCAGATGACACGCAGGATACGTCCCAAGGGGGCAGAGACAGGTCATTGATCGGTCTTTTTCTTTGAAAGAGACATATCACTTTAACATGGCGTTGTCATTGGAAATGACGTATTGCCACAGATTAGACACCTTTCGACATGTCGCAGGTCTAGCCCCAAAGGACATGTCGCCTAACTGACTTAAAGAAACATGTCACCGAAGTAATCCAAAAGGAACCGTCAAAGAATGAGTCACACTTTGTATATTTTGTGACATGTCACCCAACTAAACTAAAAGGAACTGATACAGAACCAGTCCCATTACAAAACTGACAAAACTGATGTGAAAGGAAATTGTTATGGTTTTGGTATTATAAGTAAAATTTTCACAGCAAAACCTTGACAAAATTGTTATGTAATAAAAAGCACAAATATTTTCATTTGTCAACAAATTAAAATATAAAAATTTGTTTTTTTTTTTTTGAAGAATTTTGGTATGTTTTTTCATAGAAATAAAATATGAAATACATATTCCTTTTTTAAGATGTTATTTTAAGATATAAGATATATATATGCGTCGAACCTTTTACCGATTCTAAAATTCCTGTAAAATCCTCCAAAAGATTGGAGCTGAAGTTGTTAGCAATAAGCTCAGGGTTCTTGATGCTAAAATTTAAAGAAAACTCCAAGTGCTTAGATCTAGAACTAAAATTATCAAAAAAACGTAATTTTTCACAAATTACGATTTTTTGATAATTTTATTTAACGAAATTCTTCATTGAACTTACGAAAAAAATTCTATGAAATTGTTCATCGAGAGGGATAATTCTATCAGTGTACTAAGAAACCGACCAATTGTGGTTGCTGTGGTGTAATGGTTAGCGCGTTGGAGTGTTACACGTGAGGTTGCGGGTCCGATCCCCAACCAAGGCAACATCAATTTATGAAAAATATAAATATGTATGCGTTTTTCTATCCCTCATACGTATCGCAGGGTCCTCCTTCGGTGTTGCCAGGGCTATGAACTAAAAAGCTTCAACAAAGTTCGCCAAATCACCATCAGATGGAGCGCAACAACTGTTCTAAAATTTAACATCTCGCGCAATTACAGTGTTGCCATATTTGAAACCCTTTCTTTCACCACCTTTCACTTCTTCTCTATCCCCATTCCAAAGGAAGCAACACGTTAATTAATAGGAAGAATTTCCTGAGTGTTGCTTTTCTTTAAAAAAAAATGAAGTGTTACTTGTGGTTTTTTTTATAACACATTTATCCAGTTAAGTGATATGTCCTCTTTGCATCAGTCTTGGGACCAGTCCTTTAAGTATAATTGACAGCGCTTAATCCAGAGAAATAATAAATTATACCAGTCCTGCGACAATACCATCTTTAACCACTCACGGGATAGGTACTTTAAGGACAATTCAGTGGTATGTTATCATTTCACCAGTCCCGAGACCAGTCCTTTAAGTATAATTGACACTGCTTAACCCAAAGCAATAGTAAATTATACCAGTCCTGCTGCAAGTCCTTCTTTAACCAGTCACGGGATACGTACTTTGAGGGCAATTTAGTGGTATGTCTAGTCACGGGATAGGTACTTTGAGGACGATTAAGTGGTATGTCACCGTTTCACCAGTCATGGGACTAGTCCTTTAAGTATAATTGTCACTGCTTAACCCACAGCAATGGTAAATTATACCAATCCTGTAACAAGTCTTGATTTAACCACTCACAAGATAGGTAGCAATTGACCCCTCATTCCCCGTAGGGTCTATACTGGAATTTAGAAGATGTCAGGAATAAGTAAAGTTTAGTTACCCGTGTAAAACTAGTTACATATAGTCATACATAATGTGATTAAGTTACATCTGATTAAATTATATATTAATCAGATAAACTTGTATCCGATTTTAACTAATACAATTTCATCGGTTTACATATAATGGTATGAGTTTAGATCGTAATTGCTACAATTTTATATAAATCATATATAATGCATCAGAGTTTAAACTTGTATAATTGTATGAGCTCAAAATTCGGATATAACCATATGAGTTTGTATACAATCGTATCTATTTGAATTTAAACTGATATGAGGTCAATAATCGGATACATTTTCATCCGATTAATATACAATTTAATCAATTTAGGTCTAAACTGACACAATTAGATAAAAACTGATAAATAACTGATACAACAATATCGGGCCATTTTTCGGATGAAAGGATACATGGATCATACTAAATTGTATATTACCATATAAAGCTTCATGTTAATTTCTTTAATATGCTACATAAACCCTCGATTTGTCGCTTGTTATCGCAATTTCGATATAACTAATACACTAATAGAAAAAAAGTCTGTAAACAATTTAATTAAAACTACTAAGAATTAGTTAAAAATGATGCTGCAGAAAACAACTGCTAAATTAGCAGACTGTTTTTGCTATATATTAGTAAGATAGGAAGAGCAAAACTAATTCAGTTATATTTGAGTTAAAATGTTCGAAGTTTTTTTTCAAAATTTTTTAATGCAAATACAAATCGAGCCTTTTGAAAACAGCAATTTACAATTTTCTTTAGCAAATTATTATGTTAATTTAACAGGATATACTGCTATTTCCATTCAATTTAGCTAAAAATAACAAAAAAAAAAAGATTAAACATTTTGTTTTTTCTATTTTTACTCTACTAATATTTAGCAAAATTTTCTGCAGATTTTACAGCACAATTTGTCATTTCCAATTTACTAAAAGTTTATTTATACATATATAACTAAAATTCTATAAATTTAACAGCTTTATTTTGTGTTCCGGGTCCACTAAAAGTGATCGGATTCGCTCCAAATTTTACTTATTTAATTTTTTAATATAAAGGAACAAAAATCTGCATTCAAAACACTTTAAAATTTGGCCATACTAATAAGAACACCTCTAATATATGTATATATATCCACTCTGCAGAGTGGGGTACTCCACCATTGTGAATACGGCTTAAAACTCAAAATTTAAACTAACTCAAATCAATTTTTATTAAATTCAGTATAAAATGTTCACATGTTTGTATTAAATGTTTACACTAGGCCAGATAATAAAATTTGAAACCTTTTAATTTTATTAGAAAATAAAAATAATAAAACATTAAATTAAAATAAAATAAACATTTGTGGGCAACATAAGCAGAATTTATTTTTGGTTGGTCAGTATTATTTAAAATTTATTTCTACCATAAAATTTGGTTGCTGGTTGTTGAAAAACGAACCACTATCATAACATGTGCAGTTAATTACCAAAAACGGAAATGCCACAATTTGTGCGAATATTTTAAAACAACAAACGAACAACATGTTAATGGCCACGATACAAGTAAATATTGGTGGATACTTAAAAAAATATTCGTATATAAAATACACGCACTCAAATAAAAACACACTTCGACAGCCACAGCAAAAAAAAAAAAAAATCAACACACACAATATTTTTGCAAACAACCAAATATAAACATAAAATCCTCAAATACAACACCTGAATGTAAATTTAATTAAATTTGAATAATTTCGTAAAAAAAAGTGTTTAAATTAAAAACACCAAATAATCCCCTTCAATAAACTGCTGTTTATTTTACAAATTTATTATCACTATTTTTAATTCTCTCCTTTATTGACCCCTTTTTAATACCGTAACAAAACAATTCCTTACTTACGTCCGAAAAAAAAGAAATTTTTAAATACAAAAATATAAAAACTACAACCAAAACTTCATGAAAGACATTTCCGGCCTGTTTTAGGTTTGGTTGGATGACTGGCTGGCTAGATGGCTGCATGATGGTTGTTGTTATACAGCCAATAGCAAAATTATAGAAATATTTTATAAACCCATTCGTACTTTTGCCTGCCTTTCATATTTGTAGTTCACTATGGGTGGGGATTAAAAACTATACTAAAGTCAAACTGATGATTACAAATCTACAAATAAATAATTTTATAAATCTAAGTACCAAATTTTAAAAGTAGGTTTCCACATTTGCAAAAATATATGGACAAAATATTTCACTATGGGCTAGAATAAAAATAATAAAACAGATATTTTATAAAAACTTGATAACTGTAAATCTATAAATACCCTACGGGGAAAGGGAGCGTCCCAGATGACACGCAGGATAGGTCCCAAGGGGGCGGAGACCGGTCGCTGATCGGTCTTTTTGTTTGAAAGAGACATATCACTTTAACATGGCGTTGTCATTGGAAATGACCAATTGCCACAGTTTAGACACATTGTGGCAGTAAGGTGGTGTGTCTAAAAATAGCTTTTCAAATGAACTAATATAAAATTAAGAATTAAAAATAATCTACTTGGCGTCGAAGTAGGGCTCGATAACACAACCTTCTGCTTGTAAGGCAAACGCTCTACCGTCTGAGCTAACGTTGCTTATGCGTGATGGCTGGCTGATGGTTAAGTTATGTTTTTCGTTTCTGTTCAAATAAAAAAGAGAAAGAAAAACAAACACACACACAGCAAATAAAAAAAACATGGCAAAGAAAAAAATAGAAAAGAAAACAACATTAACACACACACAAATATGGTGGAAGTGCCTTGAATATGCCCCCGATTGACCGGTCATGGGATAGGTCCCTTAATGGCAGTTGACTTGTTTTTTTCGTTGGCCAAAATTAAATTAAAAAATCAATTAAAAATTAGAAAATTACCCAAAACCTCTGATAATATAAATAAAACTTTAAAAAATTCCCCTTAAGTTACAAAGAAAAGTTAAATGAAATACCAATTGTTAAAACTAAAACAGCTTTAACTTTAAAAAAACGTTGAAAATACAAAACTTAAAATTTCTTAGCAAAACATTATAGAAATTTAAAATAAGAGCTAAAATAAGCAAATCGTGAAAAAATAAAGTTAAAAATAAATAAAAGTGTAAAATAAATAAAAAATATTTTATAAAATATGCCGCGAATTTTGTTTTTATTTCGGTATCGGTCAAGTTTTTTTAAAAGCAACAGTGAAAATAACGGATCAGAAAATACTTAAAAAATTAATTCATTTTCTTTTGTTCATATTTGTACTAATTTAGTAATATGCCTTCGGTTGACCGGTCACGGGATAGGTCCTTGGAGGGCAATTGACTCCTCATTCCGTGTAGGGTATATACTTTTATAAAGCAAACACTTATATCCCATATGAACATTATTATGTTTACAAACATTAATGATTTAAACATTTATTTGCCCATTGTCCGCTAGTCAGTCAACTGCAATACTAATAGAATAAACAACATAACAACTACTACTCCTGTTGTATACGATACAACATATCTGTAGCGTAAAAAACAATAATGTTGCTTTAGGAAACGGATGCCAGCTTTCATTGCATTTATACTCCAAGGATTTCATGATAGAAAACTTTTCCTATTTTCACAGTATTTTGTTGCGTTATTATTTCTCCTCTATTCTTTTATCATTTCATCACAATTGTGTTATTGTAGTTTTTTTTTTGTTCTTCTTATTGTTGTTATTGCAATACTGTTGTTTTATCGAGGCATTTAAGCTAGCCATTGAAGCGAAATTTGATAGTATTAATTTAGAAAAAAAAATCGAAAAATAAATGCTCTCTTGAATAGTTTTGATAAAATATCCTTAACAAAGTGTTTATATGAACTTTTGGAAAATGCGAAAAAACTAAACTTAAAATTGCCTTAAATAAATCAGAAAATATTTATGGCAAACATGGGATTTTAATGTTCTTAAAAATGTGTTTGGAAGAAAATAAATAATAGCTTTTCATAGACTTAACATAACAGGTCAGCAAATGTATCTGTAGGATTCTGCCTTACTTTAAGTATATACTTTACATAACTTGATATGGTCAATGGAACACTAATAGAAAAAACTCGGTAAAAATGTTAGTTAAAGCTATTAAAAATTATTTAGAAATTACCTTGCATATTATTTTTTCTAAATATTAGTAAGTTAGGAACAGCAAAAATAAAACTGTTAAACATACAGAATTTAAGTTATATTTGAATTAAATTTAGTTAATAGATGATAACAACTTAACCTGCTAAAATTATTAAAAAAAAAATACTAAAAAATTAGTAGACTAAAAAATCACAAAAAATTTAAGCTTTTCAAAGTTTTTCTACATTTTTAATGCAAATAAAAATCTAGCCCTCTGAAATCAGCAGTTCACTATTTTGTTTTAGGAAATAGCTTAAAAAGAACAAAATTTGATAAATATAACAGTTTGGTTTTGGTTTTTTTAGTCTACTTATATTTAGTAAAATATCCTGCAGATTCTTACAGTATAATTTGTCATTATCAATTAACTAAAAGGTAAATCAAATAAAACTAGAATTCTATAAATTTAGCAATTTTATTTTTGCTGTCCGTATGTTACCAGTGTTTATCTAAAACATCTACCAATTCTTAGTAACTTTTTCTGCTATTTTTACAGGTTTATTCCTATAAGTATATCCAAAAATTTGAAAATAAAACTATTTAAGGAGTGTAACTTTTCAAATCTGGAATTTTTAAACTAGGCTATCCTCCAAATCATTAAAACTAAAATGACAAAATATATCCTCCTCAGTCCCGAGGAAAAATCTAGCGTCAGAAGTCTTCAAAAAATTTTGTTTTATGCTTCTGAGCGAAACAATAGAAAAAAAATTGTTCAAGGACATAAAGGACGAAGGGATTCTAAGATACTGCAGGTGCAGCCGGCTGGACATTTGTAACTAAGTGAAATAAAGAACTGTTATTTTTTTATATATTTTTATTTTAAAATTCATGAAAATAATTATATTCCTAGATGAAAATTAAAAAAAGTTATTTAATATATTGATCGATTAGGAGTGAAACTCCATGAAGCACTGCCGATCATTTGTAATGCATAAAAACATGTTACAAGAAATACACTTAAAACGTGTTTTTTGTTTGCATCCCTCTTTACGACACCGCATAAATTTATTTTTGTCAGTAACGGCGCATATGGTAAATGTTTATTTTCTGACACACGTACATCTTTTGGTGGCAAAGGTTTTATTGCCCGTGCTATTTTTTGTGTTGGTTTGTCTTCCAAATCTGGAGAAGGTGCTCTTTTCTGAGAAGCACCAGCAACTAAACATTCCGCGATATAGAATTTAAAGTCTAACAAGTCCATCATGTTTTTTTTGTTTTCTCCGCATGCATATTTATCTTTTTTATACATTACCCAGGAGTTGCATGCGGCCACGTCGACAAAATGCCAAAACACCTTCAAGGGCCATTTTTTGGTTCGAATTGCAATTCTATAATACGCAACGAACCTATCAGCTAGGTCTACTCCTCCCATACATTGGTTGCATCTGTGTATCGAATTTGGGCAATCAATGTTTATGTATTTTTTTTCCACTTTGTCCCAGCGGCGAGCGGATTGGATAGGGAGTGATCCAATTGATGTTGTGGCTATTAGTACCGAGCGGCTATCCATCCACTTAACCACACACATTTTGTCATCTTCTCTGACGAACTCTTCGTAGCTGCCTCTGCCTTTTTTTTAGCAACGTTTTGTCCTTGGATAACTTTGAAACAAGTTCCTTGGGCACTCTGTTTAATTGAATAGTACCTGTGGCAAATATACCTTTTTCCAGCAGGCACTCCAGTATATTTATCGAAGTGAAATAGCGATCAATGAATACTTCGCTACCTTCGCTCAGGTCTGCAGCAAGTTTTTGTACAACAGAACTTCCAATTCCTAAATGTTTATTAGGCTTACCATCAGGCCATGTCTTTGCTCCTACTGGATTTGGTTTGCCTTTTACGTACTGCTTTAAGCTTGTCGTTCCTGAAAATGGAATCATTTGCTCGTCGATGCTGCATTTTTTAGGTTTAGGAATTAATTTGCACCTTTTTAACACAACGTCAAGTACTGGTTGAACTTTCCAAAGCTTATATTTTTTTTCCTCTTCAGTAACTGACATATTGTTAACAAAATGCATGTTATTTCTTAACTTAAAAAACCTATCCCTCGGAATTTGTGTGATAGCTGGGACCTTTATTTGAGGCCGATAATACATGCGTATTCTTGGAAGTTTCATGCACCCCGCGACAATATGAGCACCAACAAGCTTTTTGTACTCGGAAGGATTTGAGTTCAAAGTGCGGTTATTTTGCAAAGCATACATATTGCTATTTTCCGAAATAAGACTCCAAAAACTATCATCAAAATACTCCGAAAAATAATTAAATGGTGTCCACAACTGCCTGTTTCCAACCTCCCAGTCTTCTTAGGAACATTGAGGAGAATTCGAAAGGTTTTTTGAAAGCCATTTTAACCGCTTGACTTTAGCTTGAGACAATACTTCGGGCGTTGGTGACTCTTCTCTTTCCATTAATTCTTCCGCTATTTCCTCTTCAAAACCCAAGAGATTTTGTTCCTCCTCATTTCCTTCATCATCTGATAAATCTTCAATATCGCTTTCCATGAGCAGGTCAAAAATCTGTTGCTCTGAAATTTTACGTGCCATTATTTTTGTAATAGGTAACAAATGTGCAGCGGGCTAGACATGCTAAAGAATGCTAAAATAAGGGTCTAACAAAAAAGGTTATTGAAAATTTATGTACTTTACCTTGTTCAATAACTGTTAACAATGGTTATTGAAAATTTATGTACTTTACCTTGTTCAATAACTGTTAACAATAAAATTATATATTTTTTTTTAATTTTTATATGTCACAATTGCAAAAATTTAATTAAAATGGTTAAGTGCTTTAAAAAAAGTGTTCTACGATCACCTGATCACAAATATAAAGCAAAATTTTTTAGAGTGACCAGCTTTCAAAAAAAAATACTGGTTTTTAGTACAAAAAACATGTTCAGTTAGCTGTACAAATGGTCATAAAATTAAAAATAATTTTTTAAAACACGTCTGCAAACGTTTGAAAAATGTCCATTAGGCTGCACATGAGGAACGAGGAGGATATAGGAAAATATTCAGTACCTTCATAAAATTGTGTCAACATAACATTTTGATTCTTTTGAGTGATACTTTTTGAGCAATTATGAATCAATTGGAACAACGAAAATTAATTATCGACAAATGGAATGAAAATCCACACCGAGCAGTACATTTTATTTCAAAAGATTTAAAAATGGCAAGAAGTACGGTAGATTCAGTCCTGAAACGTTATTTTGAAATATCTATCGGCATTGAAAAGTTTGGTTTGAAGTATCTAGTTTGACATGAAATTTGCCAAAGCGGCGAAAATACATCTTGATATATAACAACAGGTACAATTAATGGAGATGCGTACAGGGAAGAGTGCCTAAAAAAAGATTAATACCTTTTATAAAAAAACATGGTAGATCTACTCTATTCTGGCCTAATTTGGCTCCAGCTCACTATGCTTCAATTCCCAGCAAAACTTTCTATTACCTGGTAATAAGGTTTGTAAGAAGAAATTAAGGTATGTAACCTCTTACTTTGCTATTCCAACAGCTATTATTTTAACAAGGGCATGTCATTGGAGGTATGTACTTTCCAAAAGAGGGCTAGGTAACAATATAAGAACATGTTACTTTAATGTTACATGTTAGGAGTTACGTAACCACTTACATAACCGATACTGAGCACAATACTACTTACATAACAGCTTAAAGTAAGGCCAAAAAAATGTGTTACAAACAGGTCTGAAATAACACATTAAAATTATGCGCTCACTTACTGTATAAAAATATATACTTCCCCAGCAAAACTTTCTATTACCTGGTAATAAGGTTTGTAAGAAGAAATTAAGGTATGTAACCTCTTACTTTGTTATTCCAACAGCTATTATTTTAACAAGGGCATGTCATTGGAGGTATGTACTTTCCAAAAGAGGGCTAGGTAACAACATAAGATCATGTTACTTTAATGTTACATGTTAGGAGTTACGTAACCACTTACATAACCGATACTGAGCACAATACTACTTACATAACAGCTTAAAGTAAGGCCAAAAAAAGTGTTACAAACAGGTCTGAAATAACACATTAAAATTATGCGCTTACTTACTGTATAAAAATATATACTTACTTCTTACAAAAAAAATTAAAATAAGATGTTATCGTGTTGGTTTTTTATAAATGCTAAAATGAAGCATATTCATATTTAATTAATATTTACTCATATTAATATAAAGTTAACAAAAAACATAAAAAATATTTCAGTCAATATGGAGCAATTCCATATGAAAACGATCAAAATTGGCAAATTTTTGGACGACCCCTCTCCGATTTTAAAATAAATAGTCTCAATCGATTGCCCAGCTACCTACATATTTTTTTTTTTATAGTGACTGGTTTAGTGGTGGTGTACACCACTGTCATGTGACAAAATTGAAGAATTCTTCATAAGGGACCTCATTGAAAGTTGTTGAAAAAAACTACTAAAGCGATCGCAACGAGTGATAGCTCGTTGGAAAGGTATTGAATCAGGCTTTAATTGAAAAATAAAATTTTCCTAATTTTTCTCAGAAATTTACCTTTTTTCCCATGAAAATTAAATTTTCCGGCTAATTTTTTTTTTTTTGGATTCCTCATAATTTTTGCTTTAAGAATCAGCAATAAAAAAATGGGCCCCGACTCCTTGTTTGGACAGGAGAGGAGCATTTAAGAGACCACCTTGTTCTCATTGTTTTTATATTTTTTATAATTGAATTATTTTTTAATTATTTAACATTATTTATTTTATTTTACATATGTATAAAACATATAAATTATTTGTATCGAATATTTGAAATAGAAAATAACACTCATGTATCGCATTACAAATAACTCCTTATTTTGAGGTATTTGAATACACCATCGGTAATAAGTGGCTATTTCTATTAAGTGATCACGTATCACATTAAAAGTAACTCCTTATTTTACGGTTTTAAAATATCCCATCTGTAATAAGTCGCTGCTATTATTTAGAACTCATGTTGTGTATTACAAGTAAATCTTTTCTTTGAGGTGTTTAAATATATCATTGGTAATAAGTTGCTATTACTACCCAGTAGTTATGCAGCACATTATACGTAAGACATCACATTTTAGTTATGAAATAATGCAATGGTAAGGGGTATGGTATTACCAGATAATGTGTTCTGTAATACCAACATATTACCAAGGTTTTGCTGGGTTACCTTAAATCTGATCAGAGCTAATAATATTGAATTTGTTGGAAAAAACATGAACCCACCAAATGCTCCACAATATCGATCCATTGAAAGGTATTGTGTTCTAATAAAAGCGAATTTAAAGAAGACCAAACAAACTGCTAATGACATAAAAGATTTTGAAAAAAAGTGGAAAGTTGTATCCAAAGTAATAACAAACAGCACTGTCAAAAACTTAATGGAAGGCATTCGGAAAAAAGCTAATATTGGAGTGGACCACAAAATGAAATGGATATATTTTTGTTCGTATATACTTTTAATACTCTTATTTATCAGACAAAATAATAAAAGTAAAAATAACTATTTATTTAATTGTTGTTTTTTCTTACAAAAATTCCAGATTAGAAAAGTTACACTCCTTAATTTTCTCCAGGACATGTATTTTTTTAACTGAAAAATGGAATCAACTTGGCCCAATTTTTAGTTTTTCGGTTAACTGCATATTTGTTCCAAAGTAACTATAGGGAAATTTGAAGTCAAACGAAAGGTATTTCAGAGGCTTATTTACATGTGTGTGAAACATGCTCAAGCATGCTTATTTGTTTATGGCATAACACAAAACATCAAAATCTAAGGGTTAAGGGTTAAATTTACATATATAAATCCTTATAATATTTAAGTGGGGGACTTTTTCGATATTCGGCCGAATTTGGGTTTGAGAAAAATTTTCCCGAAGTTCTATATATGTAAATATTTGGGAACTTCTGACTATTTAACAAAGGCAATATGGGTGTCAAACTTTTTCTTTTTGAGAGTACATTCCAATCATGTAAAAAAAATTTAAAATCTCAGACATATCTCCATACAAAAAATTGTGAAAAATGGAGTTTTTCCCTAATATATTTTTTGGTTGTAATACAAGACATGCCACGTCTTTCTACATCACCTAATGCAGTTTTCAATAAGCTTTCCGAAAATATATAACATGACATAGGAGTTCAAATCCGGTTCCAAGGAAACATTTTTTTTTTCGATTTTTTAAATTTAAAAATTTTTTTGTTCTATAAAATTAATTTTTTTGTTTGTTTTTTGCTCTCCCAACGCTGGCATATTTGTCCCAAAAAATTGTTTGCCAGTACTAGCATTTTAGCACAGGCAGTAGTTGTCCAGATGTTATCACTCATTTATGTGTTTAGCCACCAAGTATTATATGAATGTTTCACTTGCCAAATGGATTAACTCTTTAAAACAGAAAGTTGAGAAAAATGAGAAAATAATATATTTTGTTTTTTAAAATTCCTGTTAAATTATAAATTCAAACAATTGATGTAGACTGTATTACTGAAGATGAATCTTTTATCTAACGACATATTGAAAGTATAAGATGGAATATGTCGTTATTATTACACTGTATAACACAAAACAAAAACGAGATTCTGACAACTGATTCTGGCATAGGAGACCAAAAATTTAGGTATAGGATGAGTTCAGCGAACTTACGTAAAACACATTTTTGTGGATCATTTCAACCCTCTAGCTCTTCAACTAAAGGTACTTTTTGGCCCCTTTTTAAAAAGGGACAAAAAGGACCCATAAGTTGCAGAGTTAGAGGCTTACAATGTTCCGCAGAAATATTTGTGATGCAATTCCACTTTAGGTCTCTCAAAAGGAAAAAGTTTGGTAGCCATTTTGCCTATGTTAATTATTCAGAGGTTCCCGAAACTTGAAAAATATAGACCTTCGCAAAATTTGTTCCGAAGTAGGCTAAATATCGGAAAAAGTCGTAACACCCCCTCACTTAAATATTATAAGGATTAATATATGTGAATTACACTATTAACCCTGTATACACTACTATACAAAAGCACATACAATTTTGATGTTTTGTGTTATGTCATAAACAAATAAGCATATTGAAGCATATATCATACGCTGGTATACCCTCTGAAATACCTTTTGTATGACACCAATGTTTCCTATAGCTCCTTTGGAATAAATATAAAATAATCCGATAAAATTAAAAATTAGCCCACTTTTGACACCATTTTTTAACCCTTAAATATGAGATTGGGCAGCTATAAAAAGCTGTCCTGCAGATTGTTCTCCTCGACAATATATCCGAAGCTCATTAAGATCTGCCGGTCCGCATTAGGTTTCTTTCCTTGATAATTTTGTCAATAAAACTGGACCTAAATATTAACTTTTAAGCAACTGTCTCAAAATATTTGTTTGATGGCAAATAAAATTACTATTGATTTGGTATTAATTCTTTAAAAAACGCATCATAAAAAAATTATTAAAATTCTCTCTTGAGAAAATGTAAAATCTGTCAGCTTTCCTGAATAAAACAAATCCTTGAATCTAAGAGTCTACATAAAATCTCAAAATTATTTTAATGTGAAATTCTAAACTGCCTGCATTATTGTATTATTTGCAAAATAAACAAAATCCTGTTTTGGTCCTCAAGGGCTCAAATATTTGTTCCCAGGGAATATATATAAATTAGATATCAAATTCGAGGCATTTTAGAGATCAATCATCAATTAGTGCCGAAATGTTTAGAACCGAAAGTTATTTAATTTTATCCTCGCTATTACATTTCCAAATTTCATCGAAATCTAGATGAACCCAGAAACAAGAAAATTATAAAAAATTGGGGTTTCTTCGAGCGTAATCTTTTAGACATTGTACCAATTTCACCAAACAGTTTTTGAGTCGCAACATGTCCTATTCCCTTTGTGCAAATAGATTAAAAAATTTAAGAGGGGACAACCTGTTTTTGCAGTGGTAACAAAAAAAAAGTAAATAAATATCAATTTAATGTGCACCCAGAAAACAGATTCGTGCTTACAACCGAATTTATTGCCAATCGAATGCTTCGGTTGTGTCTACAGAATTTTTCAGTTGTCATTGCCGAAATA
Organism: Leucophora obtusa; assembly: GCA_949987735.1. Taxonomy (NCBI): domain Eukaryota; kingdom Metazoa; phylum Arthropoda; class Insecta; order Diptera; family Anthomyiidae; genus Leucophora; species Leucophora obtusa. The sequence continues at coordinate 118,169,244 of OX465298.1, read as the reverse complement.
TTGTTAAGGCAATGGAAATTATGTTGCCATAATCATATGACTATTTACTCTATTGATATTCAGTTGCCACAACTGAAAAATTCAGTCACGGCAATCGAACCATTCGATTGGCAACAAATTCGGTTGTAAGCACGAATCTGTTTTCTCTGTGTGCGAACAAATGTGCGAAAAAAAATTAAATATCTATTTGCAGCCATATTTTAAAATTTTCATTTCTGTAAATGAGAGGTTTGAATTTACTTAATTTTCTACGCTCTTTGGCTAAAGGCCTTAAATAAGTAAACACACACAGAGAAAACAGATTCGTGCTTACAACCGAATTTGTTGCCAATCGAATGGTTCGGTTGTCTTAACCGAATTTTTCAGTTGAGACAACTGAATATCAATGAAGTGAATAGTCATTTGATAATGGCAACAGAATTTCTATTGCCTCAACAATAATTCGGTAGTCACAATTGAAAAATTCTGTTATCACAACCGAAGCATTCCATTGGCAATAAATTCGGTTGTAGGCACGAATCTGTTTTCTGGGTGCACAGTAAAAATTAGATTTAATTAGTTATTTAAATTTGATATATTATTTTTTTTAAGTATTTGCAACTGATTTGTTTTTTGTATACACTTGATCCCAGGGATAAAATTTCTTCTTCCGTTCCATTCCATTACGCCACCTGTAGAAATTTCTGTAGCGGATGTTTACAATGTTGGAGGAACCTTCATATCAAACTTAAACTTACTATCTCCAGCGGCTTGAGCAGGCCCCCATTTTTGCAGTGTCCCTGACCAATATTCCAAAAAATACCTTACCGATAAGTGAACCCTTATTTTTAAGCCAATGGGGTTTTGGCAGGCCGTTAAAGGGGAGACTTTCCCCCTTTGAACCCTCAAATTATTTTAAAATGAAATTTTTATAAAAAGCCTCATATCCTTAGGTTGAATTTGACATATTGTACTTTTTGGTACATCTCTCCAGAGCATTTCTGGAACCATTCAAAAAAAAAATAAAAATTTTTATAATTTGCAATTTTTGGTAAAAAAGTAGTCTTTGTTCGTTATTTGTAATGAAATATTTTATAATCCCCATATCCCCAGCTATATATAAATTGACATACTGTACTTTTTGGTACATCTTCAACTGGAGGCAGAATCTCCTCCAGAACATTTCGGTACCATTTATGTTTCGCCAAATTAGTACCAAATTTATTTCGCTTTGCCAACTTAGAAAAATTCGATGCTAACGGCACGCGTGTTTTATTTCAAACCAGAAGATACCTATTTGAAGAAGCTTTCAAACCAAATTAAAAAAAAGAAAAAATTTTTAATAGTATATAACAGGTGTGGGCACGTAAATGGCTTGAAGGGCCAAATTTGGGATTTCACAAACATACGGTGGGCCGCACAAAATAACATCTTCCTCAACAAAAATGAATTTTTGGTACAGCTCACTGCTAAAACCTTTTTTTGAGTATTTTGGTTTCCTAAGCCCGGATCTAAGGTCAAAAAAGGTCCATTGAATAGACTTCGAGCTGTGGGGTTCCTCTTTTTATCCCCTCACCTAAGCAAATACTCTATGAGTCAATATTGCGGAGAAGTACATCAAAATCTTTTATATTTTTATGAATTTTTATATTTTTGATGCAAATACATTTAAAAATATAGGCACAGCCTCAATAAATGTTTTTAAAATATTTTCCTCTCCTTAAAGCCAATCTGAAGTCAAAAACCTTTGTCGAATTAAACTTCCCAGCAAAATATTTCATTACCAAATAAGTCGTTATATAATAGAAATTCATAGCTCCGCACAACTTATTTTTTGGCGTCTAAACTCATTATTTTTGTTTGGCGTGGTCGTTTTTATAAGTAGTCACGCTTACCCGTTCGCTTACGAAAAAATGAGAAGTGAGTAGTTATGAGATTCTGAATGGTTACAAATATGCTTACAAAAAGTTGAATTATAAGTGGTTATCCGACTGATTACTTGATTCTTAAAAATAAGGAGTTACACAAATACTATTAGCTTCAGGAAATACATTCAGAGAATTTAAAGTTTTTCCTAGTTTGTAATTTTAGTACTCGTCATAAAAATTTAACACAAAACATATTTACATGTAATAAATAAAAATGTATAAAATTTAACTTTGTAAAAAGTACTTATTTAAACTATTGCGAGTAAGTCATTATTTTATATTTAAAAGCAATAACTACAATAGGCCGTTATTAGGAAGGCATTATTTTATATTACAAAATAATGCAAAAGGTAATGATATATCATTATTGGTAATGCAGACAGCAATGAGGTGTCATTACCAATATTTTGCTGGGTTCAAACATATAGTTTGCGTTATTTAAAAAAATTTGGTTTAAGGTTTTCAGCAGTTTTTCAAATATTTTCAGATTTATTTAATTGAGTTTGATCCCTTGTTTTATTTATCGAAATGTGTAACATTAAATACGAGACGAATGGAATTTTATACAAAAGGTGGAAAATATAATTTTTATAGAAAATCTGAATGTAAATGAAATTCAAAACTCATAAGTCCACATGTCATGTAACAAATATATAACAAATGTCAAACCTCTCAGGCTCTGATTGCATTAAATTAATTCTTAAATTTTAAAAATTCAATCACAAGACTGATAAGCAGAGAAGACAGAAAAAGCAAAATCCGATAAGTTTAAAGCAAAAAAATATTGTAAAAAAAGCAAGAAAAAAGCAAAAGTAAAAATACTTGGAAAAACAACAGTTTTTAAAAAGAAAAATCAAAATTAAGCGAAAAAATATTTTTTTGTGAGCAAAAAAAGTATTTTTGGGCAAAAAGTCTTAAAAAAAGCAATTCAGAGCTCAAAAATCTTAAGAAAAAGCGGAAAATCCAAAAAAAGCAAAAAGAAGCAAATATGAGTAAAACAAGCAATTAAAAGCATAAAAAGCAAAAAGAGCAATTTTGTCTTCTCTGCTGATAACCCAGCCAGAATATTCGAATACTTTTAGGGGAGTTCTTTTTCAGAAAGTCAAAAATTATTCAAACAAGCACATATTTTTAAATATTTAAACCTAATTGTCAAAAATTGCTCATTTTTTGGACGAAAGTAATAGTTTAAGTAAAATGAGTCATAAGCACAAACATTTGAGGAAAATTTTTAAAGCCAAAGATGATTCAGAAACAACTCGAAAAAGTAAATAAATTTTAATATTTTACGAACAATTCAAAAATAACTCAAAAAAAGTGGATGCTCAAAGTGGATTTCACCACTTTCATACAAGTGAAAGTTTAATAATATATTTTGAGCATTTTTCTGATTCATGTTTGGGCTCGTTTGCTGGCTGGGAACTCTAGAAAAAATAAATTATGAAAACTTTATTCAAGAGTTGAATATCATATTAAAAATTCGGGATAATGCGGAATTGTTTGTTCTAAAAACGGGATAAAAATTCAAGGCCACACAAGCCTTTAAAAAGCGGTATAATACCGTCAAAAGCGAGATAATTGGTCAGGTTAAGTAGGTACACAGAAAAAAGCTAGAATCAGCAACAAATCTTGCTTAATATTAGTAGAATAAAAAAGTTTTTAAATTGTTTTAAGAGAATAAAGATCTATTTTTGTAAAATTAGCAGTCTAATAATTTTCATCACATATTTGTTGATTTCAGCAGGATGACTATTATTATATTTAACAGTTTATTTTTGATCTTCTAATCTTACCAATATTCAACAAAAATTTTTTTGAATTCAAACTCATACAAAATAAAAGACTCTTAAGGACTTCTACGTCATATTGAGACAAAGTATTTTTCCCAGGCTTAAGGTTTAAATAAAAAAGGAATTTTTGACTTAATATTCGTATGAAGGAGGCGAAAATACTTTAAAATGTTTTAGAGGAAGTCTGTGGTAAAAAGTCGATATTTGTTGATCGTTGTAATTTTTTGAGGCTCCATTAGATGTTTATTTTGTTATCGCTGTTTTTTATTTTATGTATATTTTTAAATTTTGACTTTATTTGTTTGTTTTGAATTTAATTATATTTTTTTTAAATTTAAAAAATTTTTTTGATTGTTTTAAAATTAATGAAGGGCCGCACGAAATTGGTTGACGGGCCGCATGCGGCTCATGGGGCCTCATTTGCCCATGTATGGTATATAAGATAGGCGGCCTCAACTTTTTCTAGATCATTTGTGTCACACTTCCCCTATACTCCAGTGTGGATGATAGAACATACATACGTAAGATAATGATATTTCACTATACAAAAACAATAACAAAAACAACAGCAACCAGTAAAAGGTATTTGGCAATGTTAAAAAATTATGTGACATATTTACTAAGAAACAACAAAAAATATCCAACTTGAAAAAACGTCAAAAAGATGTTGTTACAAAATGCTTCTGTTATTTGGATACTCTTGTCACGCATTTGTATGACATTTATGTCAAGATTTCTTTTTTCCTTTATTTTGCCAAAGAACAGTTTTTTAAGGATTACTCTTTAGTATATAAAGCATGGTACAGTTCAAATTGCAACGAATCTCACTCTTAATAACTTTTGAATTAGTAGATTAAGTTCGGGTAATTAGAAATGGACGAGTAATGTGGATTATCCCGTTATTTCGGAAACTACCCAGGAAAATTTTCTGTTCCAAAGAATCGGTTGTAGAATAGCTACTTTTCATTCACAACTCCTTCTACTGTCGATTCTAACACCGATTCTTTTTGTTTGAAATTGTCCCAAAAGCAACCCCCTCTATAGCTGCAAAGTGGAACCGGTTGCTCTATAATCAGTTCTGGAACTAGTTTTGGAACTGATTCTACGTCACCCACACCTTCCATATTGGATCCCAGGAACTGGTTCCGGAAACAGTTCAATGGAATCGGTTGCAGTGGAACCAGTTGTAGAATGGGTGTGGTTCGCTACCGATGGTAAAAAATTTTCATGGGTATTAAATTTATCTTGGAAAAAATTCAATAAAACGAATACAATTGGAAAGTTTGTGGAGATTTGAAAATTATTGCCCCAATTTTAGGATTACAACTGGAGTATACAAAATATTGTTGTATTATTTGTGAGTGGGACAGCAGATACCGAGAAAAATCATTAAGTTAGGAAAGACTGGCCCAGAAGGAAATCTCTTACTGCAGGTCAAGAACTAAGCAAAAACAGATACTACCAAGTAATTAACTGAGTAAGTAGCATGCAAAGGGTTTCACTGGTTACCACGCTATTTACTCGCAACATTACTTTTGTTCGCGATATGCAAAACTTCATGGCTGGTCATTACCATCTCGTTAACAAAAAAAGTGAGATAATGAGTTACCCATAGTGAAATAATGAGTAGTTACTCACAAAGATAGAAGAAGTAGTTACTCAGAAGTTAGGATATAAGTGGTTACCCTCATTGTGAAATAGTTGGCCATATTGGCAAATTAACTTTTTACCTCGGAAAATTTCCTATTTAATTCAAAACAAATTAATAAATTAAATAACAATATAAAAAAGACTAAATCGGTAATTATTTAATCAGTTACCAATAAGTGATTACTTTGCAAGAATATATAAGTACTTCTATAACTTACTGTCAGTAAGTCATTATTTTGCATTTTAAAGAAATGCAGAACCTATGGCCTATCATTACTTGGTAATCCCTATGCTAATGACCTGTCATTGCCATGTTTTTGCTGGAAAAGTATTAAAAAGCCTTCATTAGTGCAGCCTGATAATATATTTTTACCACCTTTACACATAGAACTTAGGCTCATGAACAACTTCGTGAAGGCTATGGATTAGGAGTGGTGATATGAAAGAAATAATTCCTAAATTAAGTGATGCAAAAATTAAAGAGGGAAAGTTAGCCAATCGACGAAAGAAGAAAAATTTCAAGAAAAGCTTAGTAATATCGAAAAATCAGCTTAGGGATCTTTCGTGAAAGACTTTAAATTTTCGGGGAATTCGTCGATCAAATGACTATGAAAGTATTATCACGGAGCTGTTATCTACCTATAAGGCTTTGGGCTGTAATATATCATTGAAAAAATATTGGAGTCCACGTATGCTGGCAGTTTACTATTGGAAATTACAACGAGACGTCAAAATATAGGCGTAAATCATAAAGTTACATGGATAGCTGAATTTTCGGTGATACCTATAAAGGTTAAGTATTTACAGCTTAACGTTGCAAGTTAACGTGCATACGAAAGATAATGTGGCAGTTTTCGTCTCACAGACGTTTTTGTGTACTTTGGGATTTTTCTGAGTTAACGGATAGTTAAGCCGAAAACACAGCTGATAGTAATATTGCAATATAACGAAATAAATTTATTTTGTTGATAAAAGTTGAAATTTTCTAAAATATAATAAAATCGAATTCAAAAAAACTAGTCGTATTTGAAGCATTCTGCTTCTATTTATATTATCCTTGTTCTAAACATAACTAGACAAGAGTTTTCATGTTACATACAAAAAGCGATTTTCTTTTTTTGACCAGTATATTTAGCAAAACATATTCTGTTCACACAAGCAGTTTTTTCTAAGGGGCTTATTTTACCGAATTTTTAATAGCTTTTTCTGCTAGTCGTAGAGGTTTATTTCTATGAGTGTGGTTAATTTCATAATTTTCGGTAATTTTGTTCATACTCGCTTTATGGTTTTGACTCTTTTTCATGCATATATTCAAGAGGTAATTTTGCTCCAATATCGGCTAAAAAAAGTAATTTCAAGAACAGACTCTAAGATACACTTCAAAATTGATAGTATGGTTAACTTATAATTTTTGCAACTTTTATTGATAATTTTTCAGGAGTTTCAGTATAATATCAATATCGTTATCATTATATCACCTTATGGTAGGATTTGAGTATGTTGCCATGTTAGAATAAGTAAAATTACATATTGGAGTGTCGCGTTGACTAGCGCGCGGAAGTTCATATTAATACAGGTTTTTTGTGGTTATTTAAACAAGAGCAACGTTAACTAATTATCTTTCAGAATCAACGAATTTGCAACAAAATAGTACCGAAGTGTTTATGTATATTTTCGCATATTTAGCTGTAAATGCATATTTTTACATATTTTGCTTTAAATACATATTTTGTTGCAAATTTTGCTATAAATACATATTTTTTACACTCATAGAAAAAAGTTTGTAGAAAAGTTAGTAAAACTGTTAGTACTTCAAGTTAACAAATTTTTAACTAATATTTAGTTAAAATTTAGTTTTTAGTTAATTTTTTTGCTACCTCCACATTACTAACTTACAGATTTTTTTGCTATTTTATTTTGCTGAATTTAGTTACTACTTTTTAACAATAAATTTGCTAACTTTACAGTATTTTGCTGAATTTTAGTTACTAATTTTTAACAGAAGATTTGATAATTTTACAAATTTTTTGTAAACTAAACCACCAATTTTGGAGCGCTTATAAACAGAATGTTAAATGACTCATAAAAATTACTGCATATTTTTAACTCGCCAAAAATAATGCAAAAAGTTTTTAAATAAAGCTAAATTGAAATGGTTAAAATTTGTCCTACTCATAAAATATCTAAATTATTAAAATTTATAAGAAAAGTTTCGATTTATCGTAATACATTAATTTTCAAAGATCAAGGTTTATTTTGGACGAACCATTTTAATATGAAAATTGTGATTAAAAGTATCTCTGGGGAGCAAGTGGAGTTTACGTCAGCATTTGTATAAAATCATGGGTCTACCAGTTAATTGATTTTTATACCACTGGTAGCATTGGCTAGGTAGCACTGGATAACCACTGGTTGCAAACCCTGGCAGATCACTCTAAGCCTATTCTATGTCAGTGGTTTTTTTTATAAACCCCGACATTTTTGTAAAACAAATACTGGCATAACGCTTTTTGCAAACGCTGGCAAAGCGTCCCAAATGAGAGTTCTGCCAGTCATTTATTTTTAACACCGTGGTTACCCAGTGGTATGCCAGTGCTTGGTTTTTTGTACCACTGGCGATTTCTGACTGGGTTGTTATTGTTAACATATTATTGTCTATAAATGTTACCACTTTTACAAAAAATCATTCTTGAGAAATTTTCATTGGCATTGAATTATAATTGGCATTACTTTATCTCAATGTCAATGCCAACAAATTTCATCACCATTCAATGCCAATGAAATTTTTTTCAATTTGCATTGATGAAAACAATGGTATTGAAATGTACACATAATTGAAGAAAAAGCATTGTAATATAAAAAAAATATAAGAATTTTTAATTTTTTTCTTAATTTATTCTTTTATTAAAACATGAAAACAAATACTTCTTTCATCAATTATAAATGGGCATTAAGACATTGAACAATGCCAATTGAAAAAATTTCAATTAATTGACACATTCAATAAACTGGTCCGAAGTATGCTTTTAAATACACATTTATTTTTTATTTAATAATTTTCATTTCATTTGCTCCTTTTTTACCTTTTTCCAGTCCACTTGTAATCTTCCAAAGTTTTGTTGATTTCAGAAAATTTTAGCAAAAATTTTGTATATTTAACAGTTTTTTTTGCTATTTTCAATCTACTATTATTTAGCAATTTTTTTGCTGATTTCAGCAAGTTAAATTGTTATTTGCAATTAACAAAAATTTAGCTCAAATATTACTAAAATTCTGTAAATTTAACAGTTTTTTTTGCTATTTTTATTAAACTACTATTCAGCAATTTTTTTTGCTTAGCAGGTTAAATTGTTATTTGCAATTAACAACAATTTAGCTCAAATATTACTAAAATTCTGTAAATTTAACAGTTTTTTTTGCTGTTTTCATTTTATTATTATTTAGCAAACTGATTCTGCTAATATTAGCAGTTTTTTCTGCAGCATCATTTTTAACTAATTTTTAGTAACTTTTTCTGCTATTTTTACGGACTTATTTGTATGAGTGTACATACCCAGCAAAAAAAGTGGGGAAAAAAAGTAGTTAAAGCACTGGCTTGTCATACTAAGGAAGTTGTTCTTTTTAAAACCAAATGATGTACATTACCGACCGACTCACGAAAAAAAGTTAAAAAAGTGCCCCCCTAAAAAAAACCTTGGTTTGTGTTATGATGATTCCCAAAATATTTCGGTTCTAGCAATGAGATCTCACGAGCTGGACCATTTATAAAAATGTCCTTTTTTAGGTTTTTATTTTTTATTTATTTTTTTATTTATTTATTTATTTATTTTGTTGTTCCACACACAAGACTTAAAGTCTTATATTGCAGTGAAGAACTGATTATTCGTTAAATAAACTTTTTATAATTTAATAACTAATTATGAAGAAAAAAAATAAAGTAATCAAACATACATATATATAATATGTATGTTTGATTACTTTATTTTTTTTCTTCATAATTAGTTCTTAAGTTATTAAATTATAAAAAGTTTATTTAACGAATAATCAGTTCTAAGAGTTTTGCATTTTATCTGAAGACAACATACACATATCATATGAAAGGAGGCGCGTCCAGTGGTATATATAAAATGTTCAAGCATATCCAGAGATGTCCTTTAGGATATTTGTTTATTGTTAATACTACATAAACTTCGTAAAACATTTAAGAGGTTAAAAATAAAGGCGAAAGATCATACGGCTGGATGATAAATAAAATTAGAAATTTCACGAAGATTTAGGTAGAGTTTAACCAAAGATAACTTCCCAAGTAAAAAAAAATTATATGGAGCCATATAAAGTTATATTTAATTATATATAATCTTTTATGTAATTACACTAATAGAAAAAAGTCCGTAAAAAAATTAGTAAAAACTACTAAAAATTAGTTAAAAATGATGCTGCAGAAAAAAACTGCTAAATTAGCAGATTATTTTTGCTATATATTAGTAATATAGGAACAGCAAAACTAAAACTGTTAAATATACAGATTTTTAGTTATATATGAGCTAAATTTTTGTAAATGGAGATTAGCAAATTAACCTGCTAAAATCAGCAAAAAATTTTGCTAAATAATTAGTAGCCTAAAAAATCACCAAAAAATTTAAAATTTTCGAAGTTTTTTTTCGATTTTTTTTTTAAATGCAAATAAAAATCGAGCCTTTTGAAAACAGCAGTTTACAATTTTTTAGTAAATATTTCTGCTGATTTTAGCAGAATAGACTGCTATTTGCATTCAACTAAATTTAGCTTAAAAATAGCAAAAATTTTGTAGATTTAACAGTTTATTTTTGCTATTTTTAGTCTGCAAATATTTAGCAAATTTTTCTGCAGATTTTACAGTACAATTTGCTATTTTCAATTAACTAAAAGTTAGCCTAAATATAACTAAAATTCTGTTAATTTAGCAGTTTTAATTTTGCTGTTCTCATTTTACTAGTATTTAGTAAAAAAATCTGCTAATTTTAGCAGTTTTTTCTGCAGCATCATTTTTAACTAATTTTTAGTAACTTTTTCTGCTATTTTTACGGATTTATTTCTATGAGTGTAGATATAATTATATCCGAAAAATGAGAACGTCTTATTTTATCATATTGTATCGAATTGTATACAATTGTATACAATTTAGTACAATTTGATACAATTCGATACAATATGATACAATTGTATCCGAATTTTGTCCTCATCCAATTACATAAAATTATATCTTTTTGTATAAAATTATATAAAATGTTATAAAAGTGGACATAGTTTGATACAATTATACCTAAATATTAACCCTATATTTTTACCATAATATATATGACCATATCTAACAATATACAAAATTATATTTTTAAATAAAAAAAGATATACAATATCTGGAGATCAGACCTGAGCGATTTCGATTTCAATTACTTGTAATTTGTAATTGAAATTACAAGTAATTGTAATTGAAAATTTTCAATTACAAATTTCAATTACATTTAGAATTAAAAAGTGTTTTTTGTTAAAATTTTGTTGAAAAATCTGACTGGGATAGGTTGCATAGGCATGGATGCGTATAAAAAGAATACGTCATGTTGGGCTTACCCCTAAATTGTGCTTTTTTTCATTATTTATTTTTCCAAAAAATGTAATTGACATTTTTCAAATTACAAATTACTTGTAATTGTTCTTTTTTGAATTACAATTACAAATAATTTGTAATTGTAATTGAGTTTTTTTCAATTACAATTACATGTAATTGTGTAAATGAATGTGTAATTAATTACAAAATTTAATAATTAACCCCCAGGTCTACTGGATATCCTATAATTTCGATAAATCTTCCATTACTTTTATCCAGATTTACCATGACAGTGCATTAAACATGAACAAATGTTTCTTTGTTTTTAGCAATTTTAAAATAAGGTTAACAACACTGAAATTTTTAACTTAATAGGATTGTGATATACAACCAAGATACAAGAGATCAGTCAAGTGTGCATTATAGTATAGAGAATTCCATATTAAAGCTTCAGTATTGTTAATTTTATGGCGCGTTAGCCATTTTGACTCACGCTCCTAAACAAAAACAAATTACTCACGCGTGTGTTACTACTTAAAAACTTACTCACAATCAGAAAATTCTCACGCAAAACAGTAAAAATTACGAAAAACATATGATGCAAAAAATAAACTCACACACGAATCATGCACGGGTTATATATTCTTACTCACGCTCACGTACGAATTATATATTCTCACGCTCACGGGCGAATTACTTTGGTATAGTAATTATTACTCACGATCACTTGTGAATAACTTCACTCACGATCGTGTCATGCGCCAATCCCTAGTAATTACTAAATCTAAAACTAGTTCAAAACCATTTTTAATATGGAACCACATTTAATACAATACGGTTTTAAAAGGACCTTATACATATATTTTTATATAAATTCACTTTGAAAAAATTGCTAATGTGGGAAGATATATAATTATAGATGATTTTATAAAGAACGTTATATCGTTATATATAAAAGAAATCATGAAATATTGTAGATATGAAACCATACTAAGTTATATATGGGTTCATATGCGTCAATATATAATCATATATAACACCTATTATATAATATTTCTTAAATGGCTCCATATATAGTTTTATATTGTTATGTATAGTGTCATACTAAATTATATATAAACGTATATGTAATTATATCTTTTATATATTACTTTATGTACTTATATATAACACATACACTTATATGTAGGCCTGTAATAATATAAAATCACATGTCTCAATATTAAAACCTTTGAGGAAAAAATATTTAATATATGACTATATAAAAGTCTATATGCTTCAATTTAAAAGCATATGTGGCCATATCTAACTATAAGTTACTATATGTAATTACATAAAATAATATATGATTATATCAAAAATTTTTTACTCGGGTTATAAAATTTAAATGTTTAAAAATATATTAACCCGTTCGGGCCGGCAGCGTTAAAAGCTTGAACTTTAACAATAAAATTAAAAAAAAAAATTGTAGTTCTTCATTTTCACAAAGCTTGGCCACAAAATTCATAAGATATTAAAAATCGGACGTCAAAGGGTAAAAAAATTATGCCCGCCATATTGCATCCCCCTTTTTAAATTTTTTAATTCCGGTTTCATTTTTATAATTATGAGCTACCATAACCTTCATTTAAGATAATTTCTAGTCCCATTTTTTTAGATTTTACTAAAACTTTGTAATGCCGAAAAACATCCAGATCTGAAGGTACTTTTCCAGTTATAGGTCCAAATCAAGAAAGATTACGAAAATTTGGTTTAGATCGGTAGAACTTAGGTAGATGACATATTGGGGAATAAACTGGCATTAAACAGTTTTAAATAACTCTTGGAAGTTTTTTTGGAAAAGCATGTTTTTCAACAAAATATGCAATTCTAATACTAAAATAAAAAATCTCATAAATCTTCAGTCTGAAATTTTGAACTCTTACTTATCAACAAAATTCCATTAGACAAAATGATGTAATATTTTATTCATATGATACCCAATATTAGAATATTCTGAAAATATAATAAAATTTTCGATATATCTGAAATGTCCTTTTTGCAGCAACATGGAGTTCTTGGCCCAGTCTTTTTTCACAAGGGGTTTTTATGGCGACTAATTTTTGTAAGCCTAAATCAGAATATTGAAATTTTGCTTATACATATGAAGGCGCTACCATGCCATGTAAAGTGAGTTGCAATTTGAATTGAGCCGCTATTTAGAATACAAAAGCATAAAGCATGGTGATTTTTATTAAAGTTTTCATTATTTATTTTTGTTATTTGAATGAGAGAAAAACAAAGTCCTTGAAAAAACAAATAAATAGAAGTGGAAAACAACTAGCAAAAATACAAATTATATAATTTTAAATTAAGAAATTAAAAAGATAAAAAAACAGGTAAATAACTTGAGATGACAACACAGAAGTAAAAGCATACTTTGGGGGAGGTTGCGAAGCACTTCTGAAATGATTAAATATTTAAGGTGGCTCTCAAACTGCAGGGTTAGCTTGAACTATTAAACAAAAGAAAATGTGGCTGAGCTTTACTTTATGGGGCACACCTCAACAAAAAAAAAATATACCCCTCTGGAATTAAAAAAAATTTTTGTTTCCGTATGGTGTTAAGGGGGCCGGGCCCCTGGGACCCGCTAAGTCCAAAAAACCAAAACACACCCAAAATGGTAAGTGCGACGGCTCAAATTAAAGGAAAATTTCTCCCGATTTCAAAAATGCGTAAAGTGTGGCTCCCACTAGATCCATTTAAGTCCCCCCGGGAGTCTAAAATAGCCACTTAATGTACTAATTATAAAGCATGGAAATTTTCTTAAGAATTCAAACATGATCACAACGTACCAAATATGAAATTTTCATGTTTCAATTTGCATTGCACTCTTGCCACCACTTTCTAAAGAAAACTGAAGAAGGGGACCTGGAAAATCCGCGAAACCATCGACTTTTCATTCCTGAAAGTGTAGAGGTTTTTGAAAGCAAAAACTCTGTGAAGTATTTGTTAGGAGAATATCCTGATGAAGAAAAATAGCAGTTTTTGAAAAAAGTACTTATTATGTTAATTCATAATAAGGAAATTGCCCTCGAACTGAATTAATAAATTTCTAATTAATCAATAAAAAGGCCGAAAAAACAATTTTTTTTTTAAATAAAAATTAAAAACCAACATTTTGACAACACTCACAGTACGGAGAAATTTTTTTTGCATCTTCTTGTATTGACAAAGAAGTAGGTAAAAATAAAATTTGTATTTTATTTGTACCAACGGTACAAAATACAAAAACAAAAAACTTTCATAATATTTCTATTGTTGTTTATGTCTTTGCAGAGACTTCGAAAACATATTTTATTGTTTGCTCCATTCTCATTTCGTTGATGTAGCAGACTACAGTTAATATGAAATTTTGATGTTTCAATTTGCATTGCACTATTGCCATCACTTTCTAAAGAAAACTGAAGAAGGGGACCTGGAAAATCCTCGAAACGATCGTCTTTTCTTTTTTTTTTATTTTGACTTTTTGGGCAATTTTTACAAATTATGACGATTTTTTCAAAATATTTACAAAATTTTTCAATCAATTCAAAATTTTTCAAAATTTTTACGATATTTCGCAATTTTGTCTAATTTTTGACAATTTTTTTTTTTTGACTATTTGGGCAATTTTTTCAAAATTTGTAACTTTTTTTCAATTTCAGCGATGTTTTTTTTAATTTTTAAAATTCAAAATCTAGGGACTATAGTACTGTTGGATATAGTATAACTAAATTACAGTTTTTGTTTTTGATAATAACTAAATTATTTTAATGGGAGCGAGCTTTTTGAGAGGCTCGATTTCAAAAAACTCAACTAAATTTCGTTAAAGAGCTGCTCGATAAAAAAAGCTCTATGAAATTTTTTTTTACGGGCTGCTCGATTTAAAAAACTCTATTCAGTTTTGTAAACGAGCCTTTTTAGTTTTATAAGCTCTTTATTTTTTTAGTTGCGAGCTTTTTTCATTTGAGCAGCTCTTTTTATTTTGGCTTCCGAGCTTTTTAAAAAAACGTATATATTTTTAACTCGCTCGAGCTCTCTTTCCATCCCTGTTTTAGAATTATAATTTATGCTAATAAATAAAAAAAATGCATGTTTACTGGATTAGCTCATTTTTTTATACAAAAAAAAAAGATTTCCAAAAATAACTCGATGCAGCCTTTAGACATTAGTAGGGCAAGGAATTCCACACTTAAAAAATAGGATGTAATTACTATTGCAAAAGAAAAAAAGTACATTTTTGAACATGCATCTTCTTAAATCGTTATTTTTTTAGGAATTTGCACATCAATTATCTAAAACTTCGTTGCAATTGATTAGAAGATATATGTTTTACATTTCTGAATGGTTTTATCTGAGTTTTATAATTTAAGATTTATCACAGACTCCTTAATTTTTATGTATTAAAAAGGTCTATCTTTTTCAGTTTTAGGCAATTATAACTTAAAATTAAAACAGAAAATGCGGAATTTTTTGATAAATTAAGTAATATGAGATGCTTACTGAAGGCACAAATTCAAATATCCGATATTCCTTTCATCGCAGATTATTTATTAACGAAATCGTGAAAAAAGAGAAATTTCAACATTAAATACGCGTATAGGAATTATTACTGCAGCTGTAAAACCGTGCAAATATGTAATATCAATATTACTTTCAGTTTTGTATTTCTTTTGCAAAAAGTTTATTAAAAAATTAAATTTTCCTAGAAAAACCTTTTTGCAAATATTTCTTAAACTATAGCTAACTTTAAAATTTTATGACCATATTCGTGGTCTGCGTCACAAAGTCTATTAGAAATGATGTCCCGTAATCCCGCTGCACAAAATTTTTCTTATTTTGTTGTAATGTGTAATGAACTGATGGATAAAGAATTTGCAACAATTTCTTGGTTACTTAACTCTTGCACTACCCTTGAACACTAGAACGTACACATATTTAGAAGAATATATGAAATTTGACAACCCGAGTAAAAATACTTATATATTGTTATATATAATGTGATTGGGTTATATCTGACGGTGAATGGAGTCACATTAAGACAAATATCATTATATACAACTACATCTGATTATTTTTTCAATTAATTTTTTGTACGTTAATTGATGTTATTACATATCCCCACATCTGACTCCATATATAACTACATAAGCCATGTAAAACTAATCAAAATATATGTAGTGACCGATATAATTATATATGGTTCGATACTAAGTTATATAACACTGTATGTATCGTCATACTAAAAATATATTCTTGTAATTTTATATAACTTTCTATATGATCTCATACAAATTAATATAAATTAAGAGTTAATTTCTCCACAGCTAAATAATTTTCACGTGATTTTTTTGCATATAAAATTATATTAAAAAATGATGCGTACGATTCAGAAGACAAAAGCATTAAAATTTTTATTTTATGTTGGTTTTTAATTTATGCCCTTATACAGTTTGCCATATCCCAAAGGGGAAGAAGGACAATAATACCTATGAACCGATATCATGTATCTGAATGGCATTTTTACATAAATGCTGCACGTCTTTGGAGAGATCTTCCAGCAAACCAGCAGCTCAACAGCAACGCAAACAGCTTTAGACATTTTCTTTTCAATTTTTTTGCCTAGTTTCAATTAAATTTTTGTTTCTTACAATGTTGACTCTTTGACAGACATATTAAATTAAATTATTGTTAAAATTTATTTTTTCTTCTTTGTGATATTAAAAAATTTTTTACTTATGTATTAGAATACGGTTTAATTTTTATTATTATTTTTTTACAATTTGAAATATATGTTTTCCACAAACTGCTTTCCTGTACTTTAATTATAAGATTTACTCTTGTTGTACAGGATATATCAAAATAAATAAATAATTTTTATTCAAAAAATAAGAATTGTTTTTTCGACCTTTTTATTGATGAATTAGAAATTTATTAATTCAGTTCGAGGCCAATTTCCTTATTATGAATTAAGATAAAAAGTACTTTTTTCAAAAACCGTTATTTTTCTTCATCAGGATATTTTCCTAACAAATACTTCACAGAGTTTTTGCTTTCAAAAACCTCTACACTTTCAGGAATAAAAAGACGATCGTTTCGGGGATTTTCCATGTCCCCTTCTTCAGTGTTCTTTAGAAAGTGGTGGTGCAATGCAAATTGAAACATCAAAATTTCATGTTAAACGTAGTCTACTACATCAACGAAATGCGAATGAAGCAAACAATAAAATATGTTTTCGAAGTCTCTGCAAAGACATGTACCGACGGTACGAAATATAAAAACAGAAAACTTTCATAATATTTCTATTGTTGGTTATGTCTTTGCAGAGACTTCGAAAACATTTTTTATTGTTTGCTCCATTCTCATTTCGTTGATGTAGTAGACTACGTTTAATATGAAATTTTGATGTTTCAATTTGCATTGCACTATTGCCACCACTTTCTAAAGAAAACTGTAGAAGGGGACCTGGAAAATTCCCGAAACGAACGTCTTTTCATTCCTGAAAGTGTAGAGGTTTTTGAAAGCAAAAACTCTGTGAAGTATTTGTTAGGAGAATATCCTGATGAAGAAAAATATCAGTTTCTGAAAAAATTACTTATTATGTTAATTCATAGTAAGGAAATTGGCCTCGAACTAAATTAATACATTTCTAATTAATTTTTATTTTATGTTATAAAATTTGGGCCTTTAAAATTGTTCAATCTATATAAATTTCAATTTCAATTTAATAGCCGGTATGCATAAAAAGTATACTTACTATTAGACAATGTTATATAAAATCAGATATTTTTATATCGAATTAGATGTTATTTGATGTCCTGGATATGGACAAATCTCGGATCAAACTGTATCAAATTATATCGAATTAGATGTAATTTGACACAAGTAGATGACCCATTTTTCGGATCAAGTTGTATGTCGTTGTCGTTGTATATTGTCAAATAAGATATTATTATATATGACACCATATTAAGATTTTTACCCGGGAATGCAAAAAAACTTTATACTTTTTGTAAATAGGTTTATTAGACTCTTGGCTTAAAATAAAAATTATTGTATATATAAGTAGTTCAATGTGGCAATATAGTCGCGATATTTGTTAATGAAGGCTAATTTTTTTAATATATCATAATCTGAGAAAAAGGGGTTTTGATGTTTCTCATAAACTAATTAAAATACATAATTGAAATTTGGCATATAGCTTCGGCTTATGACGAGAAAAAACCAACTAAAGGAATTTTTGCTATTCGAATGCTTAAGGGATAAAACGGGGATGATAATAAATCGATTTTCGAGCGTCATTTGTGGTGTATAAGAGGGGGAGTGGGAAAATATGTTACATATTTTTTTCTAATTTGAGGACTCTTAACAAGAATCTGAAGTGAAAATATTGATACATTGGCAAACAAAAAGTCGGTAGAGAAAGGGTTAAAATTGACTTTCCCTTATTTAGGTTCCATACACGTGGAATTTAAACAAAATTTACAAAGTTTTGACAAGCATGCACGAATAAGTATCAGAGAAATAAATTTAAATTTCGTAGAATTAATTAAATGCGTGTAAGTTTCAAATATTCATTTACTATTATAATTTTTTTTCTTTAACTTGAAAATAAAAACCGTATAAGATTGATTAAAAACGTGCAAAATGAGTACTGTGTAAAACGGTATTGGTATTGCCGGCACAAAATGTTTTCTTTCATGCGATTTCATCGGGAACAAGAGAATATCGGTTGGCAAATTTCAATTGACCCACTGATACATTTAAATTCAAAAACTAAATTATCCAGTTGCTACAACCACACCATTCAGTAGTCAAGAAATTCGGTTTTGAGAACGAATGTGTTTTCTTTGTGTAGCAGTTTATTGTGTTAATCAGAAGTTTTCTTGTTTGGATAAGCCTTTTAAACCCTTATAATCTTTTACAGAAAGTGCAATTAATTATCAAGTTTTGGAACTAAAACATAAATATATAGTAAATTACAGTAAAGTTAAATTGTTACAAGCTAAAAATGTAACATAACCCATTACATTGCAGCTACAATGCCACTTAAGTTTTTACAAATTACAAGCACTCCCTAGATATGGGAAAATCTACGAAACAGTTCGATTTCAGATTTTAAAAATGAAAATTTCAAATTAGTGGCACACATTTTTTTCTAGATTAACTTATTTGAAATATATTAAAAAGAAGTAATCTGTTCGCGTGAATAAATTTTTTTGAGTGGTGAAAAAATTATAAACAAAAAACCGCACACATTTTCGCTAATAAATATTTTCCAGTAACTTTTCCGTGCTGAGTCAGAATTTGGTTTCGAAATTTTTCCAGCACATCTGGTTTTTGAGCAAATTGAGGTCAAAGTTACCAAAAACCTTTTTTTTTGGCTATTTTTGAGTTGTTTTTACACACTTTTACCTCGATTTAATGAAAAAAATATGACACAGATTTATCAATCATCACTGTAATTTTATTCGAAAATACATAGTTGCGCTATATTTCCATTATTGATTATAAGTAATGTTGTTTTTATAATTTTTCCGTCCTTCCGGCTGTCTCTCCATGTATTCTTGTGCGCACGCTACATGTCGCAAATATTAAGATTTTTTGAGAAAATTGGTAGACCGATTTATATCGACCCAAGGACGAAGTCTATTAATTTTAGTTTAAATCGGTCTATGTTTGGACTTGTGCCCAAATAAATTTCCCTCAAAACTGCAGCAGAAAATTGAATGGCACATCCACGGTTTAAGTAGTTATGGGATCAAATATGTCTTGAATGCTACATATCTTCATTACTATTATTATCTTTAAAGTGCCAAACGGATCGGACGAATTTCGTATTCCCTACAACATATATTTCTCCAAAAATTCGCTAAAAGGTTAAATTCAAATTGAAGGCACATCCACAGTTTTAAGAATTATGGAGTCCAATCTATCTGGAACGGTAGATCTTATCATAGCAATCAGTATGTGAAAGTGCTAAACAGATCGGATTTTATTTTTAGGCTTTACATCAATTTTCGCTGTACAATACGCTAAAAATCCAACTTTAAATTGACTAGCACATCCATATATAAAAGAATTAATGGCTGAAATCTGGCTTATATGATATCGCAATTAATATGGTTGTGTAAATAGGACTGCAACTAATTATTTCTCAAACTGCGGATGTGCCCTTCAAAAAATATCAAATTTCAAGTTGTTGACGCATAGAGGTGAAGAGATTATTATTGTCATATTTTCTTTATTTTTGAAGGCACACATATTAATTTGATCTCAATTTTTTTGTTTACTTGTCAGTTATATGTCGGTATCGAAATTTTCAATTGCATTGAGGCTGAAAGCGCAAAAATCAAAAATGTCTGAAATTACTCTTTATTCAAAAAACAGAGTTACAGATTTTAAAGAACTAGCATTTGCTTCTAATTGACGGCAACTATTTTTTCAACAATTGGGAGATATTCTAACATCATAATTATTATCCACCAAAGGCTTTGGGCGATTTCCTTTTATGCTGAAAAAGTTATAACCAAAAGAGTTGAAAAACTCTTGAAAGTTACATGCAAAATTAGGGTAAATTAGGGAAGTTTTTAATTGAGTAGAGCACATTAGCAGTATAAATATTAAAATTTAAGATGTTCGCCTGATTAAATTCGTTGCCTCAAAAATGCTGATACCATCAAAAGTATTATATATTTTAATTAAAATGGTGTAAATCCTGAGTTACATGGAATCGCCCGGTTCCGTAGATTTGCCCATATGTAGCTCAAACTAAATAATTTATACTACATATTGGATCCAATTTCGGATCCAAAGTTGGCTCTTAACCAGTCCGGCATGCCCGACTTTAACCTTTTTACTCGTTTTTATTTATATTTGTTCCTTTTACTCTTGCAAGGGGCATAGGGCCGCTATTTATATAATAACTCGTTTATTGTAAATATTTTTTATTAAATTATTAGCTACTGAAATTTTTTTTATTTATTAAGAAAAGCAAAAAAAGTTTTACATAAAATACAGATATTTTCGCTATAGCCAACACTCTCCTAACAATTCCGTTGTGACTACCGAACTTTTTTTGCCGAATTGCAATCGAATTCGGATATCATAACCAAATTCGGTTGGGGCAACCGATTTACGAGGTTGCAACAACCGAATAAATTCGGTTGGGAAAAATCCGGTTGTCACATCAGAATTTTTATGAGAGGCTATAGCGAAAATATCTGTATTTTATGTAAAACTTTTTTTGCTTTTCTTAATAATTAAAAAAATTTAAGTAGCTACACCCAGAAAACAGATTCAGTTCTGATAACCGCATTTGTAGCCAATCGCATGGTTCGGTTGTGGTAGCAGAATTTATCAGTTGTGGCAACAGAAAACCAATTGAGACATGACTAATTTGACTGTGGCAACGGAATTCCAGTTGTATCAAGAATAATTCGGTAGCCGCAACCAAAAAATTCATTCGATGCAACTGAACCATTCGATTGGCAACAAATGGGGTTGTCAACACCGAATCTGTTTTCTGGGTGTAGTAATTTAATAACAAATGTTTACAATAAATGAGTTATTAAATATAAATAGCGGCCCTATGCCCTTTGCAGGAGTAAAAGGAACAAATATATATAAAAACGAGTAAAAAGGTTAAAGTCGGGCATGCCGACTATACAATACCCTACACCAGTCTGGTTAAGAGCCAACTTTGGATCCGAAATTGGAATGGTTTAAAATGGGACTTGTGTCAAAAATTTATATAAAATTATAAAAGAAGATAAAATCGTTAATATAGCCCATATGGGCGAAAGGTCAAAATTTGGACCGATTCTATCTAGAATCTATCGGATTTTTTCTCTGGACCATGTGAGTCAGCAAACCAAATTACGTTAAAATATCTTCATATTTGCGACCTGCAGCGTGTAACCAAGCCAATTTTGGGGGGACCCTTATATGGGCACTAGGCCTAAACATGGACCATTGTTAACCAAAATCAATACGCTTCGTCCTTGGGTCGACATAGGTCGGTACACCAAATTTCATCAAAATATTTTAATATTTGCGACCTGCAGCTTATAAACAATATAATTTTGGTGGGACCCTAATATGGGCACTGGGTCTAAATATGGACCGATGTCAAACAAAATCAATAGGCGTCATCCTTGGGCCGACATAAGTCGGTGTTCATCAAAATATGTTAATATTTGCGACCTGTAGAGTGCGCACAAGAACGCATGGACAGAAAGACGGACGGACGGACGGACATCGTTAAATCGAAATAAAAAAAATTCTGAGCCGATCGGTATATTATAAGGTGGGTCTACGACCATTATTTTTTGGTGTTACAAACATCAGCACAAACTTATAATACCTCTCCACGTAGTGGTGTAGGGTCAGGATAAATGGGATTTTTAAAATGGTACTAACGAGCTTAAAAAATAGTACTTTTTTGACCTCTATAGTACCAAAAATTTTTTTCGTTTATTTTTTTTTATCATAAATTAACAAATAAAAACTCATAAAAATAGAGTTCTGTTATATCTAACTCATACAGCAATAGAAAAAAGTAAAAATTTTAGTTAAAACTACTAAAAATTAGTTCAAAATTAAATTGTATAAAAAAATAAGAACAGAAAAAACCAAACTGTTAACTACATATGTGACGCGAAAAATAGAAAGGGACCTAAGGATAGAAAGGGACCTAAGGTCATGAGAGCATGGGATCGGTCTCTTTCGATGCTCAGATGTTGTCCACAAAAAAAAAAAAAAAAAATTTTTTACCCTTAGGTCCCTTTCTCTATGCGCTGTCACATATACAAAATTTTAGTTACAATATATTTGAATAAATTTTAGTTAACAGAAAATAATAACTTAGCCTGCTAAAATTAGTAATAAATAATAATTAGAAGACTAAAAATCACCAAAAATTTTAAATGTAGAAAGCTTTTTTTCTATTTTTTTTATACGAATAAAAATCTAGTCTTCTGAAATGAGCACTTGATTTTATTTTAAAGTTATTTACAGGTCTATTCCACCTTGTAATGTCATAAGCAGGCACCCGATATTAACACTTTTAAAACGTTTTATTTTGTTTTTAATCAATAAAAAAAAATTACTTGTGTACAAATGAATTTATTTTTCTTGTTGGATATTTTGTGTTCATCAATTTTTTTATTTTTTTTTTTCTTTTCGAAAACAAAATTTAAAAAATATCCGTACTGATATTTTCAGGAAAGTTGAGAATTATTTTTATTTTTGTATTGAGGAAAAAACAAAAAAAAAAAACGTTTTAAAACGTTTTTTTTTTAGTTTTTTCTGATTACAATGCATAAAAAGTTTGTAAAAATTCTTAAAACAACATTCATATGGACACATTTCTGCATCGAATGTTATATACCTTTGCGTTATTAAAAAGTAATAAAAATTTCCGCCGAAAAGACTTCTACAAAGCATGATGGGCTGAATAATTTTGTGCAAAAGACAAACTGTGATCATTAAAACCATAGGATTTGTGAGCAACTAACCACAAAAACTGCACTTAAAAAATTGAAAAATAATGGCGGAACGCGAAAAAAGGCTTTATGGTACAAAAATTTAATTTTGATATTTAATCAGCGATTAACATTCTGCAAGCAAATATATATTTATGCAAAACTATTCCTTTTTGCAAAATTTATTTTCGTGATTTTTTGTTTTGCAATCTAACTAGTTAATTTTGGTATAGGATATCTGTATTATAGTCCCTAGATTATGGATTTTAAAAAACCCCACTTAAAAAATTGCAAAATAATGGCGGAACGCGAAAAAAACTTTATGGTACAAAAAATTAATTAAAAATTCTTATCAGAAATTTACATTCTGCAAACAAATACACTGATGCAAAAAAATTTCTTTTCGGAAAATTTTTTTCGCGAATTTTTTTTTTGCAAACTAACCACCAAATTTTGATATGACATAATTGGTATTATAGTCCCAAGATTATGAATTTTAAAAACCCGCACTTAAAAAATTGCAAAAAAATCGCGGAACGCAAAAAAAACTTTTTGGTACAAAAAATAAATTAAAAAAAACTCAGTAAGCGATTTACATTCTGCAAACGAATATGTTGATGCAAAAATTTTCCTTTTTGTAAAATTTATTTTTTGCGAAATTTTTTGCGTACGAACTACAAAACTTTGGCATAAGATATGGGTATCATAGTCCCAAATTTATGAATTTTAAAAAACCGCACTCAAAAATTTTTAAACTAAATCAGCGATTAACATTCTGCTATACATAGTATGTTATATATTGATGCAAAACTATTCCTTTTTGTAAAATTTTTTTTTCCCAATTTGTTTTTGTTTTTGCAATCTAACCAGATAATTTTCGGATAGGATATAGGTATTATAGTCCCTTGATTATGAATTTAAAAAACAGCGCTTAAAAATTTGCAAAATAATGGCGGAACGCGAAAAAAAGCTTTATGGTACAAAAAAATAAATTAAAAACCTCAGTCAGCGATTTACATTCTGCAAATGAATATGTTGATGGAAAAATTTTCCTTTTTACAAAATTTTTTTTCGCGAAACTTTTTGCATACTAACCACAAAACTTCGGCATAAGATATGGCAATTATAGTCCTAAGGTTAAAAATTTTAAAAACCGCACTCAAAAAATTGCAAAATATTGGCGGAATGCGAAAAAGCCTTTATGATACAAAAAAATAGTTAAGAAACCTAATCAGCAATTTATATTCTGCAAAAGAATATATTAATGGAAAAAAAATTTTTTGGCAAATTTTTTTTGACAATTCTTTTTTGCGAACTAATTACCAAACTTTGCTATGAAATATGGGTATTATGGTCCCTAGGTTATGAATTTTAAAAATCTGCACTTTAAAAATTGCGAATTAATGGCGGAATGCAAAAAAGGTTTCACGGTGCAAAAATTTAATTAGAAAACTTATGCAGCGATTTCATTCCGAAAATTAATAATATTAGTGGAAAATGCTAGTCAATTGGCAAACATTTTAGCAAAAAAAAAAATATTTGCAATATATGTTTGTATGTTATACCGCCCAACAGTGCACTCCAAGGTATTATATGATTTTCTACAGATTTGAAATCAAAAACCAGAATAGTATCTCCACCATAAAAATAAAACAAAAATTTTAAAATTCTATTCATATTTTTGTACTTATTACAAAGATGAAAAACAAAAAAAAAAAACGTTTTAAAAAGTTTTATTTTTTTATAAATTTTTTTATCTTTGATATTTATACCTAAAGATATTTTTGGAATTTCAACTTGAGGGATATTTTTGTTTTAAAGTACATTTGAAATTTTTTGTTTTCGATTGAGAAATAAAAACATTTTGAACTTTAGTGATATAATAAAAAAATGCGAAAGAATATTTTTTATGTTTTTAACTTGAGTTTTCAATAGTAACGTCTAATATTTTAAATATTTTCAATATAAGTATTTTTTATTTAAAACTCCAATATTTAATGTGTTCGCTATAAATACAATAATACATATCTCTGCAAATTAAAAAGCATAAAAAATTTAAAAATCGGAAAATGTGTAAAAGTACTAGATGAGTCAGAGGAGTACCATAGTACTTTTGAGGTTCCAATAGTACCACAAAAAGTACTATAGTACTAACTTTATCATCCCTGTGGAGGGTATAATAAATAGCGCTCTTGTTCCAATTTGTAGTATAAATTATTTAGTTTGAGCTACATATGTAGGAAGTGTTTGTAAATTGTAAAAACGTAAGTGGCATTGTAGCTGCAATGTAATGGGTTATGTTACATATTTAGCTTGTAACAATTTAAGTTTACTGTAAGTAACTATAGCTGTATTATGTCTCATACCTATCAACGTTAAGTATTTAAAGCAAATCTACGTTAAACCGATTGTAGTACAAAAAAATTTTAAAAACGTTATGTTTATAATTGTTTCGTTATAATCGAACATACGCCAGCAAAAGTTTTTAGGAAGTAACGCGAATAAGTTACGTTAGATGTGAAAATGTATAAACGTTGAGTTTTCAACGTTGATAATTATACGTGTTGAAAGTTAACGTGCATACGAAAAGTCATATGTTAGTTTTCGCCTTAAACGCGTTTTAACGCACTTTAAATTTTTTTATGAGTTAACGGATATACATAGTTAAGTCGAAAACACGGCTTATATACTTATGTTTTAGTTCCAAAGCTTGATAATTAATTGCACTTTCTGTAAAAGATTATAAGGGTTTAAAAGGCTTACCCAAACAAGAAAACTTCTGGCTGGTCAAAAGTGTCTGCTATTTAGCCTCATTTTCACAATATCCCGGGAGCTATTAACTGGGACTTCAATCATACATTTGTTATTGTATCACATAAAAAAATATAATTTATCTGTTTGTTAAATACTACCTTGATGTTCAATAATCGCCTATGAGTAATGTTATATTACCCAGAAAAATTTTTATGAACTGGTTGCCTTTGAATCTGTTCTAGAATAGGTGTTTTTACCACCGGTTCCGTGGAACAGGTTCTAGAACTGATTCCTGGAAGTCAAAATGGAAGGCCTCACTGTCGCAGAACCGGTTCTATAACTGGTTCTCGAACCGGTTCCAAAGCAACCTGTTCTAGTTGGGAGGAACATAACCTGTTGCTTTTGGGACAAACTCAAACAAAAATCACCGATGATAGAACATAAATTAGAACAGGTTGCATGCAGGAACAAGTTGTTCTACAACCGGTTCTTTGCATCCGACAATTTTGCTGGGTATTTTTTGACAGAGTAAAGAAAATTGAATTTACTTACATCCGTAGATATTGCAGGTTTCCCTATTTTAGGTTTCCTCCGAAACGATCATCGGTGTAAACTCATTACCATAATTTGTTTAGTTAACTGTAGCATTTAAAGAAAAAAGTTTTACATGTATTTTTTTTATATGTATTATATACGCACATTCAGTAGAAATTAAAAAAAAACATTTCTTTTGGAAAAATAATGTTCATGATTTGTATTAAATTACATGTAAATTTTATTACATGAATATAATATAAATACAAATGACTGCCATATGGTTAAATTGGAAAAGAAGATTGTTTTATTTCGTAATAAAACAATATGAAATATTTGTTAAAGACAAACTACATAAATTCATATATTCGCCATAGTTACGAGTACTAAGGAATGGAATCTCTTTACGAATTATGCAAAAGTAATAAATTGTATGAAGTTCAGAGACAAGAAAGAGGGTGTACAATGAACACTGTAAATTTTGTAAAACGAGTATATTTTAAATATTAGTTAAATATATATTTGCATATAAAACAATATTTTGTAATATAATTTTAATTTCTTTAGGAAAATTACATTAAAATAATAATATTAATAAACAATATTCTGAAAGGAAATTACAGTATTATGGAAATAATTTTCATAATACAGTAATACCTGGAAGAGACCAACGAAAGGCACGCTTCCTAGATCTTGTTCAAGGACTTTCGCTGAACATTCAAAGGATACAGCAGGATATTCAAAGGATATGTCAGGAAGTGACCAACAAACGGCATGACTTCTGGATGAAAATTGTGTTCAAGAACCTTCGCAGGATATTCAAAGGACCTCGAAGGATATTCAAAGGACCTCGAAGGATATTCAAAGGACTTCGAAGGATATTCAAAGGATACTTGCTGCACCTCGAAGGATATTAAAAGAACCTCAATTGCTATTCAAAGGACCTCGGAGGATCCTTGCAAGACCTCAAAGCATAAGTCTGGATAAGTCCTCAAGGGCTAGAAGGAGAGATTAATACAAACCGGTTTCAAATCGATTTGACTAATTTTTAACAAATTTTTAGTTGAAACACTGATTTAAGCAAAGATTTTAGTTATCCTCATTTAAAAAAATACTAAAAACCCTCAGTAATTTAAATAATTCTGAGTGTTAATTTTCAAAACTATTTATAACTAATTTTTAAGAACCCATTCATTCAATTTTACAAAATTTATTGTTAAAATAAAATATTTTCATGTTACAGTTATTGCCCGCTAGATGGCGCCACCAATGTATCCGAAGTTTTAAAGATGGCGCTATTTCTTTCCTTCCCGATTTTTTTAAAGTGGCCCATATCTCGAAAACTAAGAGAGATAGAGCAAAATTGATGAAAATTTCGACTACCCCTAACCGTGTGATACCCCAGCGGAAGGGGTTATCTCTAGGAAATTTTTAATCAAAATTTTCCACTTCATAAAATAGCCCATATCTCGAAAACTAAGCGAGATAGAGCAAAACGGACAAAATGTTTGCTCCAATTGAGTGCTCTTATATGATATGGACAGGAAGGGTACGGAGACCCTAAATTTGTATAAATTCTACGATTCAATATAATTACAGATAAAACTCTAAAATTAACAAATTTTATTTTAAGTCAAAAAACATGAATAAATTTCCTTAAAGCAACAAATTTTTCGGTCCAGCCAAAAAATTTGTTGCTTTAAGGAAATTACCTTGTGGTCATGTTCGCTGCCGCTGGCGCCTCCCCCTGCAAAAATACATTTGAAGTACATTTTTTTTCGGGGTCGTTATTTTAGATTCATTCAGGTTTTTTAGATTCTTACTTCACAATCTTACTTATTGCACCACAACCACTTTGCCATATTTCTTGTTTAAACATTAGAATATTTTATTTTAAATTAAAAAAAAACTGACTAAAGTTTATGTGTAGTTGATGTTTTAATTGGTAACTAGATTTGAGGTAATAAGTATAATCATATTTTCTGTAAGAAGGCAAACTGTAAGAGCCAGCAGCATAGAACACGCATATTCGGTAATACAGTATAACAGTAATAAAACACACAGAAAACGGATTCGTTGTGATAATCGAATTTGTTGCCAATAGAATTGATGCGGTTACGACAACTATTGTCAAATTCGTTGATGTATTCGGTAGGTAAAATTGAATCAGTCAGTAAGGGAAATGATAATTTTTAGTCGGGAATACTTACTTCTTCGAAGCCACATCTGAATTGTAGAATGCGTATAATTTGATTAGATTACTTCTAAAAGAAGAAAAAATATAAACACATAGAGAAAACAGATTCGTGCTTACAACCGAATTTGTTGCCAATCGAATGGTTCGGTTGCCGTAACCGAATTTTTCAGTTGAGACAACTGAATATCAATGAAGTGAATAGTCATTTTATAATGGCAACATCATTTCTATTGCCTCAACAATAATTCGGTAGTCACAACTGAAAAATTCTGTTATCACAACCGAAGCATTCGATTGGCAATAAATTCGGTTGTAAGCACGAATCTGTTTTCTGGGTGCAATGACTGGTAAAAATATGCTTGATATTTATAATGATAATAGTTACATGACGGTTTATTTTTATAGAATTTGCAAATATCCCAGGAAAACCTTGGTAATGGGTTTGACCTTTTTCACGCATTGCCTGGCAATGGGTACCCCTTTACCCTTGGTTTTACTTAGAAACCTAAAGTAATACGTAACTAATATTGTGATACATCAATACTTATGTGGGAGGTATGAAATAATGAGTTGCCGATATGGAGATATATCACTACTTATTTGGAGTCTTTAAAATAATATATTACCGATATTGTGTTTTATAATATCTTATTAATAAAAATAATAAGTTATTGGTATTGCATAATATAACTACTTATTATGCGAAAGTACGATTTAATAAAAATTTAGAATCTAATTACATTGCTCGGATAGGTGTATTTTTAAACAAAGCCATTACTGGTAACGTCTTATTTTATTCCTTATACATATGTAACCAATGAAATATGTACTAATGTGTAATGACTTACTTAACTCTATAAAAGTATGTACTTATTTTAGCTAACTAGTGAATTTAATATTATAAGTAACAACTTATTTCAGTACTTCCTTCGTAATCACTTATTTGATCCTATACCGGTACGACTTAGGCAACAACAAAAATAATGTGTTATGCGATCAAAGTGTAAGTAGTTACAATTTTTGGTTTCTTATTACATTTCCCTTTACCTGGTAATAGAAGGTTTTGCTGGGATATTTAGAATTTCTTTTTATTTAATTTGTATTTATTTTATTATAATTTGTTAAAAAAAAAGAAAATCATGTTAGCAATTTGAAATTTGGTTTGCTTGTTCTAAATATTTTTATTATTACAAAAATTGTTTTTTTGGACGTTCTATATTTTCATATATTTATTATTTTTTATTAATATTTTATTTAGCACAGAAACAATAAAAATTTTGTTATCTACAGTTTTTATGACCAATTATTTAATTTGTTGCAGTTGGATCTACCGACTATTACCATAACTATCCCAGGAAAATTTTTTACAATCGGTAGCCAACCACACCCATTCTACAACTGGTTCCACTGCAACCGATTCCATGGAACAGGTTCCGGAACCAGTTCCTGGGATCCTATATGGAAGGTGTGGGTGACGTAGAATCAGTTCCAGAACTAGTTCTAGAACTGATTCTAGAGCAACCGGTTCCACTTTGGAGCCATAGAAGGGGTTGCTTTTGGGACAATTTCAAACAAAAAGAATCGGTGTTAGAATCGACAGAAGAAGGGGTTGTGAATGAAAAGTACCCAGGAAAATTTTTTACAATCGGTAGCCAACCACACCCATTCTACAACTGGATCCACTGCAATCGATTCCATGGAACTGGTTCCGGAACCAGTTCCTGGGATCCTATATGGAAGGTGTGGGTGACGTAGAATCAGTTCCAGAACTAGTTCCAGAACTGATTCTAGAGCAACCGGTTCCACTTTGGAGCCATAGAAGGGGTTGCTTTTGGGACAATTTCAAACAAAAAGAATCGGTGTTAGAATCGACAGTAGAAGGGGTTGTGAATGAAAAGTAGCTATTGTACAACCGATTCTTTGGAACAGAAAATTTTCCTGGGATGTTATGTTTCTGATTCAGCATTGTCTTAATCGACCTATGTTTTATATATTACGATATTTATTTTGGTGTTTTATAAATTCAACTGTTATAAATTTAAAGGTCTCCCCAGGAAAATTTTTTACAATCGGTAGCCAACCACACCCATTCTACAACTGGTTCCACTGCAACCGATTCCATGGAACTGGTTCCGGAACCAGTTCCTGGGATCCTATATGGAAGGTGTGGGTGACGTAGAATCAGTTCCAGAACTAGTTCTAGAACTGATTCTAGAGCAACCGGTTCCACTTTGGAGCCATAGAAGGGGTTGCTTTTGGGACAATTTCAAACAAAAAGAATCGGTGTTAGAATCGACAGAAGAAGGGGTTGTGAATGAAAAGTAGCTATTGTACAACCGATTCTTTGGAACAGAAAATTTTCCTGGGATGTTATGTTTCTGATTCAGCATTGTCTTAATCGACCTATGTTTTATATATTACGATATTTATTTTGGTGTTTTATAAATTCAACTGTTATAAATTTAAAGGTTTCCCCAGGAAAATTTTTTACAATCGGTAGCCAACCACACCCATTCTACAACTGGTTCCACTGCAACCGATTCCATGGAACTGGTTCCGGAACCAGTTCCTGGGATCCTATATGGAAGGTGTGGGTGACGTAGAATCAGTTCCAGAACTAGTTCCAGAACTGATTCTAGAGCAACCGGTTCCACTTTGGAGCTATAGAAGGGGTTGCTTTTGGGACAATTTCAAACAAAAAGAATCGGTGTTAGAATCGACAGTAGAATGGGTTGTGAATGAAAAGTAGCTATTCTACAACCGATTCTTTGGAACAGAAAATTTTCCTGAGTCGTTACTAGATCGTAAATGTAACGAGAACGAGTCGTAACGTGGTATTTTATTTTTGCTAACCCAGGAAAATTTTTTACAATCGGTAGCCAATCACACCCATTCTACAACTGGTTCCACTGCAACTGATTCCATGGAACTGGTTCCGGAACCAGTTCTTGGGATCCTATATGGAAGGTGTGGGTGACGTAGAATCAGTTCCAGAACTAGTTCCAGCACCGATTCTAGAGCAACCGGTTACACTTTGGAGCCATAGAAGGGGTTGCTTTTGGGACAATTTCAAACAAAAAGAATCGGTGTTAGAATCGACAGTAGAAGGGGTTGTGAATGAAAAGTAGCTATTGCACAACCGATTCTTTGGAACAGAAAATTTTCCTGGGAAGTTACTCAAAATATGTAACGTGCTATTAAGGATTGATAAATTTGATTTTCAGAATAGTACCAACCAATTTAAAAATAGTACCAAAACTTGCACTTTTTTATAAAATAACAACAAGCAAGAACTTTCATAAAAATTCATTGTGGATTATATTTTATCCCTGAAAATCGAATTCAATTTCATTTTAAATCGAAAATAATTTGTAGTCGATTTAGCTCATTTGATTCATTCAATCATTAAATTAGTTTTTATTTACTTAATTTGTTAACTTTTCAAATATAATATTTTATGTGTTCCTTTTAAACAAAAGTTTTTGTATGAAAATTAAAAAAAAAATTTTATTGTTTTTGCCAAATAATTTCTATTTTAAGTAAACTGGATTTCTATGGAATATTTGGAAATAACAAAAATGTGCCAGTGTACTAATCAAACTTTGATTGTGCCAAACATTGTACAATTGTGCCACAAATTCCATCACTTATATGCAACTAAAAACAGCTGTTTTGCTCTCTCACGTAAAAACGGAGAAAAAATTCTGTTTTCAACAGAAATGAACGGCACGTTACGACTCGTTTACGTCTAGTACTCAGCACTATGTGTTTCTCATTAAGCAGATGGAATCAGCTGATTCGTCGCGTTACATTTACGTTCAAGTAATTTGGGCTTTACTGTTCTAATTTAACACATTATGTAATTGAAATTGTATATTTGGTTCACCAGTTGGATTTTGGTAGTTTCATCCGACTTCCACCCAGCAAAATCTTTCGTTACCAAATAAGTGGTTATATAATAGACCGCCCACAACTTATTGTTTGGCGTCTAAACTCATTATTTTTGTTTGGCATGGTCGTTTTTATAAGTAGTCACGCTTACCCGCTCGCTTAAGAAAAAATGAGAAGTAAATAGTTATGAGATTTTGAATAATATGTAAGTGGTTTCACACCTGCTTACAAAAAGTTGAATTATAAGTGGTTATCCGATTGTTTACTTGATTCTTAAAAATAAGGAGTTACACAAATACTATTAGCTTAAGGAAATACATTCAGAAAAACTTAAGTTTTTTCTAGTGTGTAATTTTATGACTCGTCATAAAAATTTAAACATAAAACATATTTACATACGTATGATAAATAAAAATATATAAAATTGAACTGTGTAAACAGTACTTATTTAAACTATTACGAGTAAGTCATTATTTTGTATTTAAAAACAATTACTACAATACGGCGATATTAGGAAGTCTTTATTTTATATTATTAAATAATACAAAAGGTAATGATATATCATTTTTGGTAAAGCAGATAGTAATGAGGTGTAATTACCAATATTTTGCTGGGCAACTAATGTTTTTCTATGTGCAGTTATATTGGTGTAACAGTAATAACAACGGGAAATATCTAGCATCACTGAATTCAGCAAATTCCAATTAGTTTTTTGAACTACAACAGTGTTATTAATTGAAAACCGGGCAAAACGAAAGATAATCATATGTAACACGGGAGTACTACAGTACTTTTTGAATCAAATACTATTAAAAAAATATAATTGTACAACGTTCCCATCCCTTAGTCAAATTGCTTTTTGCCCGCGTTTGTTAAATTGTTGTCTTGTTTGTGAAATGTATATACACTCACAATATATCTTCCATAACCGATTGAGGTTTATTTGAAAAGTAATAGGTAAAGTTAAAATACATTGAAACATATTGTTTAACTTTTTTTTGATCAGCCAATAAAAAACATACCACAAAAAATGTGTATAGTCTGTAGTTGTTGATATTTTCAGTCAAAATTTTCTATTTTTAGAAAAATAGTTTAAATAATTTCGTTGTTTTCTGTTTGAAAAAAAAAATCAAATATTTTCGGTTTTCTTTTTTGTTAAAAAAGTTTCTTTATATACAAAATTATTTCAATTCAAATTACAAGAAATTCTTTACACATACACACAAACATAGCCAATAAAAATATGAAAGTTTGTGTTGTGTGTGTAGTGTTTTGAAAATTCAAACAAAAAATAAACTTTTAAATATGAAAAAACAAACCGCAAAATCTTTTTTTTTTTTACGTTTTTTCAGTTAAAAATTGATGATTGTTTTAACAGACTTTTCAATTATTTTTATTTCTTTTATGGATTGTTTGAACAATGTTTGAAAATAAGTCGAAAAATGGTTTGAATATAATGAAAAATCAGTAGTACTTTTTTTAATTGTGTTTTCAATTAATTTGATATGTATTTTAGGTTGTTTTAAACGATAAAATATTGTGAGTGTACATATCATAAATAATATTAACTTAAAAACATGAAACGTTTAAAAACTGTTTTGTTACAACACGTCCACATCTTTTACCCCCTCCTATTTACATGAAAAAATGTATTCGTGCGTGGCTTTTAAGTTGTCATTGCCAAAAACTTTATTTGCGTCAGCTGCTGTAAAATATTTCTGTAACTTTTTAGAAGTCAACATAAAAGTTATAACTCTGTGGTTAATAATTTGTTTTATTTGAGTAAAAAAT
The DNA here is from genome assembly GCA_949987735.1 of Leucophora obtusa. Lineage (NCBI taxonomy): Eukaryota > Metazoa > Arthropoda > Insecta > Diptera > Anthomyiidae > Leucophora > Leucophora obtusa. The sequence goes on along the minus strand of OX465298.1, from coordinate 118,134,640 downwards.
AACTCAAATTATAAACTGATTTTGTTCAAAAAAAAATTGTATTCAACCAGACAAATTCTCAAGGGGTTTACTCACTTCAGATTTTTTAGTTTTTTGCGTTGTTTTTTTTATATTTCAAAAGTTTAAAATTTTTTCTATATGCGTAAAATTTTTGATAAAAAATCCGATAAAATAACATTTTAAATTATATTGAAAACCCAGTAGCAAATGGTCGAATTAATTTTTGGACTACGTTTCAATAAAGAAAAACATTTGTTTCCCAGCAAAAAAAAAATAAGTCATGCTTTACAAACCACTCGTTACATTACTTCGAAAAAATTCGTAAGTGTATTTTTACTGCTTTTTTAGAAGTAGCTGTGAACAGCTTCACAAAAATCACTTCTTCCAACGCTTCCAAAGTGCCCGTTAGTATATTTTTACAGCTTTTTTAGAAGTATTTCTGAACAAAATCGAAAAATCACTTATGTATTTCTCCTAAAGCATTATTGCATTATTGGTCTTAAAAAGTGATTTTAATGCAGTCTATTTCCAATCAGATAATTGCGGGTTTGATTACTGGTGGCACCAATATTTTTTTTTTTTAATTTTTTTGATATTTATGTATAATTAATTTATTTAAATTTAATATAATTTAATTTTTTAATTTAAAAAAATAAATAATTTTTAAACATTTATACAATCAAATTGATGAAAAAGTGCTTTTTATGCACTTATGAAAATACTTAGTACCTCAAAAAGTACTGAATTACAGTGCACCTTTTACACTAGTTTAGTAAGTACTTTTATTGAAGAGAATATAACAAAATATCTCCCAATGAGTGTTTTTATGTCAGTCAACTTTCATATCAAAGAATATATCAGCGGTAGAGAGGTATTGAGGTCGCAAACCCCGGTGGCAGCAATAGAAAATGTTTTTAAAAATAAAAAATATAATTTTGTTTTACGAAGATTATTTTTTTTTTTTTAATTTTTAATTTATGAAAAAGAGTTTCCATTACCCTCGTTCAAAAAGTAATTAAAAAATGTTAAAGTGAGGGTACTCCTCTCCTATGACAACTCAGTGTTAAAATCATTAGTGTTTCTGTTAACAATAAAGTACAACTGAATCATTAATCGTAGTGCTTTTTCGACTGCTTTAGAATTTCTTTATGGTGGGCGGTTATAAAATATTTTTTATTTTTAAAACTGAATGACTGGTTAGTTGGAGGTAGAACCTCAAGTCCAAAACTAATATGATATTGTCATATTATATTTTATTTGCTGCTTCAAAAATGTTGGCCATTTTCATGGTAGACAATACAATTTTTTCTTACACCCAGAAAACATATTCGGTGCTGACAACCTCATTTGTTGCCAAACGAATGGTTCAGTTACATCAAATTAATTTTTCGGTTACGGCTTCCGAATTATTCTTGATACAACTGAGATTCCATTGCCACAGTCAAATTAGTCCTGTCTGAATTAGTTTTTTGTTGCCGCAACTGAAAAATTCGGCTACCACAACCGAACCATGCGATTGACAACACACTAGTAGAAAAAAAGTCTGTAAAAAATTTATTTAAAAGATGATGCAGAGGAGAAATGCTAAATTAGCAAATAATTTTTGCTATAAATTAGTAAGATAGGAACAGCAAAAATAAATCTGTTAAATACACAGAATTTTAGATATATTTGAGTTATTTTTTGTTAATTGAAAATACCAAATTAACCTGCTAAAGTCAGCAAAAATTTTTGCTAAATAATTAGTAGCCTCAAAAACACTAAAAAAATTAAAATTTTCGAAGTTTTTTTTCACAATTTTTTCTTTTGATGCAAATGAAAATCGAGCCTTTTTAAAAGAGCAGTTTACAATTTTTTTAAGCAAATATTTCCGCAGGATAGGCTGCCATTTGCACTAAGGAACTTCCGGTTACCCGGGTCTTACATTAAAATTTCTTTTCCCTCTTGTATAATTGAAACACCTTTCTTGTTTTTCTCACTGTTTCACTGATTGGCTTTATTGTCACTATACGAGTAATATGTGTTCTATACAATGTGTTTTGTTTTATTTTTATGTTAATCCGTTTCTGCCGCAATCGCCTCTTAGCATCGTCCGGCTTCTTCCCTCGTGGTTAATTTACGCTGCTCGGTGAGGATTGCCTGACGTGACCGAATACTGAGTAATTTGTTTCTTCTAACTTGGCGTTGCTGCAGATGTAATCCGAACTAATCTCCGTGGATGTAATCCAGTGCCTGTCGCTACAATGTTGCAATGTAATCCGCGCTAATCGCGTGTTTTTACTTAAAAAGAGATTTTTTGAAATATTACAAAATTTTTTTTTAATAAAAAAATTACTATTTTAGGAGTTTTTTTTAAATGCTTGGCTTTATTATGAACTTTTGTCATGAACTTTATAATTTATATATAATAATGTGTGTTTCCATCACAAGAAGAATTTTTTAGTTTGCTGTCTTTTTTATAATTGTTTAAATAGACTCACAATATTTTATCGTTAAAAACAACCTAAATATTAAATTACAATTAAAACACAGTTAAAAAAAGAACTACTGATTTTTCATTATATTCAAACCATTTTCCTATCTATTTTCAAAAATTGTTTAAACAATCCATAAAAGAAATAAAAATAATTGAAAAGTCTGTTAAAGCACTTTTCAATTTTTTAACTGACAAAACGTTAGAAAAAAACGCATTTTGTGGTTTGTTTTTTCATACCTGAAAGTTTTTTTTTTGTTTGAATTTTCAAAACACTCCACCATACAACACACACGATCATATTTTTATTGGATAGATTTGTGTGTATGAGTAAAGAATTTCTCATAATTTGGGTGAAATAATTTTGTATATAAACAAACTATTTTAACAAAAGAGAAAACCGAAAATATTTGAATTTTTTGTTTTAAAACAGAAAACAACGAAATTATTTAAATTATTGTTTCTAAAAAGAGAAAACTAAAAATAGAACATTTGACTGAAAATATCAACCCCTACAGACGATACATATTTTTTTGTATTTTGTTTTTTATTGACTAATAAATAAAAAAATTTACACAATATCTTTCCATGTATTTTAATTGATTATTCAATTGAAAACAAACTTTACCTATTATTTTTCAAATAAACCTCAATCGGTTATGTAAAATATAATGTGAATGTACCTACTCTTTTGATGTCAAAATGAAGTAAACCCCTTAACTGTAAACGTTTAAGTTTAAAGATTTATAGTAATGAAAAACTAGAATGAACTAACATGTTTCAGTCAAAAGTGTATCTAATATTTTTCATTACGGTGTGTAATTGTTGTTCTGTGCCAAATAATCATTAAATGGTTCATAAAAATTTAAAGTACATGCGGCTTTTCTGGTGCCGTCTAGACTAGTTTTTATTGGCAAATTCGTTTGAAGTATGATGTTTGTATTGACTAACGAATTTAATTTTTACAGATTATTGAATTTGGCTTAAATCAAAAGCATGTATTTTAAAATAAAATACATATTTCCTGACTCCATGCATATTTAAAATTAAATACATATAATAAATTAAAAACAAAAGGTGTTGAGATACAAATTGCACTTAACCAAACATTACAAAGATTTATTACTTACACTTTGTACATTAAATTATGAAATAAAAATTAAATACCTCTTTAACTCATTTCCCCTATACGAATTCATATAATGAAGAAAACGAGTAATTTTCATAAAACAAAATTTTATGAATTAAATAAAATTATGTTGAATAAAAATCTAGTTAACCTACATAGATAATGTTGTACTTAAGATGTTGATGAGGTGGTGTTGCGAATAATGTTGATGGCGATGACAACTATTATAATGGAGTTAAGGAAAATTAACAAGTATCATTATATATCAAATTGTTTAAATGTGCAAGAAATTTTAATTTAGCGTCTTTCAATATTTAACCTCCGCATGTTGCACTTAGACTTTACAAGGAAAACTTGGCTAAAAAAATAGCACACACAAGCAAAAAATAAAAAGTGGATAAATGCCGTAGTACTTCGATAAAATACAACTTCAAAAGTTTGCTGCTAAGTTACACAATCTTTTAATTGAAATAAAATATTTTCGAAAGCAATTTATAAAAGAAAAAACTTAGGTAACTTCCCAAGTAAAAAAAAATGATATGGAGCCATATAAAGTTATATTTAATTATATATAATCTTCTATGTAATTAGATATAATTATTTCCGAAAAATGAGAACGTCTTATTGTATCATATTGTATCGAATTGTATACAATTGTATACAATTTGGTACAATTTGATACAATTCGATACAATATGATACAATTGTATCCGAATTTTGTCCTCATCCAATTTCATAAAATAATATCTTTTTGTATAAAATTATATAAAATGTTATAAAAGTGGACATAGTTTGATACAATTATACCTAAATATTAACCCTATATTTTTACCATAATATATATGACCATATCTAACAATATACAAAATTATATTTTTAAATAAAAAAGATATACAATATCTGGAGATCAGACCTGAGGGATTTCAATTACAATTACTTGTAATTTGTAATTGAAATTACAAGTAATTGTAATTGAAAATTTTCGATTACAAATTACTAGTAATTGTAATTGAAAGTGATTTCAATTACATTTAGAATTAAAAAGTGTTTTTTGTTAAAATTTTGTAGAAAAATATGACTGGGATAGGTTGCATAGGCATGGATGGATGCGTATAAAAAGAATACGTCATGTTGGGCTTACCCCTAACTTGTGCTTTTTGTCATTATTTATTTTCCCAAAAAATGTAATTGACATTTTTCAAATTACAAATTACTTGTAATTGTTCTTTTTTGAATTACAATTACAAATAATTTGTAATTGTAATTGAGTTTTTTTCAATTACAATTACATGTAATTGTGTAAATGAATGTGTAATTATTTACAAAATGTAATGATTAACCCCAGGTCTACTGGATATCCTATAATTTCGATAAATCTTCCATTACTTTTATCCAGATTTACCATGACAGTGCATTAAACATGAACAAATTTTTCTTTGTTTTTAGTAATTTTAAAATAAGGTTACCAACACTGAAATTTTTAACTTAATAGGATTGTGATATACAACCAAGATATAAGAGATCAGTCAAGTGTGCGTTATAGTATAGAGAATTCCATATTAAAGCTTCAGTATTGTTAATTTTATGGGCGCGTTATCCATTTTGACTCACGCTCCTAAACAAAAACAAATTACTCACGCACGAGTATTTCGTGTCTTACTCACGCAGACATCAGTATATTAAAAATTTACTCACAATCAGAAAATTCTCACGCAAAACAGTAAAAATTACTAAAAACATATGATGCAAAAAATAAACTCACACACGAATCATGCACGGGTTATATATTCTTACTCACGCTCACGTACGAATTATATATTCTCACGCTCACGGGCGAATTACTTTGGTATAGTAATTATTACTCACGATCACTTGTGAATAACTTCACTCACGATCGTGTCATGCGCCAATCCCTAGTAATTACTAAATCTAAAACTAGTTCAAAATCATTTTTTTATATGGAACCACATTTAATACAATACGATTTTAAAAGGACCTTATACATATATTTTTATATAAAATCACTTTGAAAAAATTGCTAATGTGGGATGATATATAATTAAAAATGATTTTATAAAGAACGTTATATCGTTATATATAAAAGAAATCATGAAATATTGTAGATATGAAACCATACTAAGTTATATATGGGTTCTTATGCGTCAATATATAACCATATATAACACCTATTATATAATATTTCTTAAATGGCTCCATATATAGTTTTATATTATTATGTATAGTGTCATACTAAATTATATATAAACGTATATCTAATTATATCTTTTATATATTATATTGTGTACTTATATATAGCACATACACTTATATGTAGGCCAGTATGTAATAATATAAAATCACATATGTCTCAATATTAAAACCTTTGAGGAAAAAATATTTAATATAGGATTATATAAAAGTCTATATGCTTCAATTTAAAAGCATATGTGGCCATATCTAACTATAAGTTACTATATGTAATTACATAAAATAATATATGATTATATCAAAACTTTTTTACTCGGGTTAACATATTTAGAAGTACGTGAAAATGAAATAGATCAAAAACTAAGGCAAGTTGACAAAAACCAAAACTGGATAAATCTACATGTATTTTTTTACTAACTTACAAAATATACTTTTGAATTTGTATTTTACCTAAGTACTTCGACAATTATACACTTTTTATTTTTTCCGTGCATGTAGTAAATTAAAAATGGGGTACCAAAAAGTTATAAACTACTTTTTCTGTCTTATTGAAATAATGTTGTTCTTTTAAAGGTTGGTCTCTCAAATACATTTCGCTGGGTCATTAAAACTGACACTTTCATTAATTTTGCTAACTCTTACTCTCTGTTGACTCTTTCGGGTTACTCCGTGTAATAAAAGATCTCCATACGATCTGTACATGATTTTGCTTAAGATGTTGTTTGATTTTGGAATGGAGTAAGCAATATTACTTCAAACAAAAATGTATGCTGAATATCGAAACATTATTGCGGTAAAATTTAAATTTATAAAAGCCCAAATATTAAGCTGGGCTGGTCATATAGCAAAAACACCCCAAAACAGAGCTTAGCAGACGATCGTGAATAACATGCCTTACAGGAAAAGAGCGAAGAGAATAGGATGGCTTAATGGAGTTGAAGAAGACTGTAAAAAGTTCTACATCAATGACTTTAAATGCTCAGCGCAAAAGAGATTCGAATGGGGGAAAAAGTGAAATAGGTTAAGGACCACTCCGAGCTGTAGCACCAAAAGATGATGATGATTATAATTTTAAAACCTTACTCGATTGCTCTAGTAAGTTTAATACCTTAAAATCGACTTACTCGGTTCCTCGAACAAAGTCAAACATAAGTAATTTGAACAATCTAGTATTGATTGCATTTTTATATAAATTTTTGTATATAAAAATTAGATGGAAATGCGCTAGATTTCAAAGAAAATGTATCCCTTAGATCGAAAAATAAAGTACGCCATTGTAATCAGCACCTCCCAAATTCACTCAAGGAAAGAATTTCAGTACAAAAAATTATTATTTTTTTTTTTTTGATATAATTTATCTTTAAAAAACTAATGCTATTTACTGCATCAAAGGAATTAAGGTGCCTATTCTTACTTGTGATTCATTGTGACCGTTATAATACTATTTTTAAGTCTGAGAGTCATAACTTTGCATACGAAGCAACAATAAAATTCAACAAATTCAAATTTTATTTTTCAATGCTATGACTGTGTCGATTTTTTTTTTTGAAATTTTCAAACAAAAATTTTAATAAATATGAATTATTGTGACTTTGCAACATGGGTAATACAGTCACAACTAAGAGTAACAGACTTTTCGTAGGAATAGGCAAGTAAATTTGCTAAAATCCCAAAACTTATTTAACAGATTTTGAAAAGTAATCTGTTGAAGGCATGTCCCTATCCGGATTTCATTCTTGCCTAAGGAAATCGTAAAGCGACACGTTTTTAGAATTTCTAGAAATATTTGTGAAGTCGAATTACAAACTCAATGAGAATTTCTTGTTCCCGTCTAGGAGTGTTATTAAACAATTAAAAAACTATTTTTTTATAAAAATTATTTTTTTGAAAATCTATTTTTAGAGTCATTATTTTAGTCAATACTGGTAAGCACATAGGTAACGACATATTTTTTTTATTTTTCGTATGCTGGCGTGTAACTTATTATTTTTCGCGACATTGCCATACCAAGGTAATAAGAAATGTAATAATAAAAGTAACTAGTTACCATTACCAGGTGTGTAGTTACATAACCACATATCTGGTAATGATTTTCTACACTGGGATTGTTTTGATATATTTATTGTAGATAGGATATTGTTCTACCTCAAATCCTAATTCTAATATGATATGGTCATATTTGTTGTTTATTTGTTGTTTTTTCAAAAAGGTCGCCCATTTTCATGATTTCCAATTTCATTTCCAATTCATCAGTTGTCCGCAATTAGAAAATGATGATTGGAACACACAAACCGAGACATTACATAACGTAAAAAATTCAAAATTCAATAATGTAAAATTATTTCTTTTCAAAAATGTTGATTTTACCAGATAGTTCTAATCATCATTTTCTAATTGCGGACTACTTCTGAGTTGGGGTGATGGCCAACAATTGTATTGTCTATCATGAAAATGGTCAACCTTTTTGAAACAACAAAGAGAATATAATATTTGAGTATTTCGAATTGAGGTAGGACCAGTGTTGCCACTTTTTGAGTAATTATTTAAAAACGGGACTGTTTACACATTTCATGGATAGTTTTCTTATAATGATATTTTTGTGTAATATAATTTTTTACTAAAACATTTAATAAATTCCATGCTTTCAACTCCCACAGCAGATAAAGTCAATTTGTTTGTGTAACATCTACTACAAATTTCTAGTTTCTGGTAAATTATTTTTGTAAATTTGTTCAACATGTTATTTATGTTAGTGGAAGTTAAATATTTTATTTGTACATAAACCCGGTTTTTTGTTAATTTTTTGAGGAAATACTTGTCAAACTGTATGCAATAGAAATATATTTGTATTGCATATTTGAAAATAAAGCGAAAGAAATATGAGTTTGTCATGATTGTGACTTTCTCATGACTAAAAAAAATTGGTAACTTTCAAAGTTTTTATGACAGTTACTTGGCTTTGATCGGACAAAGATTTTCTTACAATATCACAGTGGGCCAGATCAAAATATCTTTTAAATAATTCATTAATTCAGTCTTAGTTGCTCGTAACATCAAAAAGAGCCTTTTTACTATAAATGACACCCTATAATTGACTATTCTAAAGACCTTTGTAGGTAAACTGTGTCTAAATATTAATCGATTTTCTCCAAATTTAGTATATATTAACAGACTTTCTGCCAAATGAGATGAATATTTTCAGATATCCATAACAAACTTCGGTAATTTTTTGTTACGTTTTTAAATTCTGTTGATAAATCGAAAAAATGGCAAACTTTAAAAACTTTGTCATTCCAGAGGTAACTGTTGTTGGGTACGTGGGTTCGGCCCTTAATACTTATGCACTGCGACAGTATAAAATTTCATATCTATCCAACCAACCGCTTAGAAACGGCTGAATTATTTCCAAATTATTTCGATTCGGAAAAAAATCTAAATGTATTAATTTTGTTATAAAAATAATGATTATTTTAAACTAAGAAAAAAATATTAATATTTTGTGTAATTCCATACCATTTTGGAAAATCTTGGAGCTACAGCTATATATTTTTTTCTTAGTTGGTGGCAACACTTGGTAGAACAATATTCTAACTAAAGGTAGGTGCGAACTGGCTAAATAAAATCTAAACTAAATTCAGGTTTCCAAATTTCTATGAAATTTGAAAAAGTTTTCAAAAAATTTAAAAAAAAAATTTAAACCCCTTTGTCAGTTTGTATTTAGTTCAGAATTTATTTAGCCACCTCGCACAGGGCCTAAATATATGAAAATTATAAAAAGATCAAAAAAATAATTTTTGAATTTTTTAATGCATAAATTAAGATAATTGTTGTGTTGCTTATTCAAATTTTGAACCACATTTAATAAATCGTTTTGTACACAATGCCGCGTGGAAAGTCATCTTTCGAAGAAGAAATAGGAAAAATATGACACCATTAAAAGTCCATCATCGCTAAATAAATAAAAAATTATTAGCAGCTAAGTGTGTTTGTCAGAGGTACAAGACAAACTCTGCAAACAAGTAAATATGTTGAATGGGTTATATATGACTGAAAACCAAGTTTTAAATCAACTCATAAAACTAATAGACATCAGTTGCCTTCACCCATTTGGTCTGGCACCATAAATGATAAAACGTCATATTTAGTGACGAAAATAAATTCACCGTCGAAGGTCCTGATGGATATAATGAGATCTGGCATGATACACTGAATTTGAAACCAAATAAGCTCCTTCGAAATTTTGGAAGTGGGAACATTATGGTTTGATTGTCTTCTGCAATCAAAAAAAGACTCCCATGATCTTCTAGAGACCGGTTGAAAACAAATGTTGATAAAATTGAGTCGTCACATTCCATTTTTCAGCAGCGCAATGTAGCAATACATAGAGCTCTAGTTATTTTTAAGAGGGTTTCTCAAAAAAACACATACGAGTATCAACAATGAAATGGCCAGCCCTCTGCTCGGATCTTAACGCTGTTGGGAATACATGGGTAATACTTTTCAATAGGCTTTACAAAATATCTTAATATTTGCGACCTGCAGCGTATAAACAGTATAATTTTGGTAGGACCCTTATATGGGCACTAGGTCTAAACATGGACCGATGTTCACCAAAATCAATATGCTGCGTTATTGGGCCAATGTAGGTCTGTGTACCAAATTTCGTCAAAATATCTTAATATTTGCGACCTGCAGCGTATAAACAGTATAATTTTGGTAGGACCCTTATATGGGCACTAGGTCTAAACATAGACCGATGTTCACCAAAATCAATAGGCTGCATTATTGGGCCAATATAGATCTGTGTACCAAATTTCGTCAAAATATCTTAATATTTACGACCTGCAGCGTATAAACAATATAATTTTGTAGGACCCTTATATGGGCACTAGGTCTAAACATGGACCGATGTTCACCAAAATCAAACTTGTTCGTCCTTGGGCCACCATAGGTCTGCGTACCAAATTTCATCACAATATCTTAATATTTGCGACCTGTAGAGTGCGCACAAGATTGCATGGACAGACAGACAGACAGACGGACATCGTTAAATCGAAATAAAAAAAATTCTGAACCGATCGGTATACTATAAGGTGGGTCTACGACCAATATTTTTTGGTGTTACAAACATCAGCATAAACTTATAATACCCTGACCAAAAAGTGGTGTAGGGTATAACAAACCACTGAACATCAAGACTTCAAACCAAATTTTTATTAAATGAAATTTAATACAAAATCAAACAAAAAACCGCATGGAATTCTAACCACTACGAATAAAGTTATCCTCTTTTTCCGGAAACCCTCCCATTAAGGCTTTTATAGTAGTTTCTGTCACCTTTTTAGAGCAGGTTGTCCATCTACATTTGAAATCTTGCATGTCCTTTTTTGTGCCCTTTAATTCTCTTTTAACAAGAGCCCAATATCTCTCCACTGGCCTGAGCTGTGGGCAGTTTGGTGGATTTGCCTCTTTTGGTATAAAAACCACATTATTACCATTATACCACTCCAATGCTTTGTTGCTGTAGTGACAAGATGCTAAATTGGGCCAAAAGTAAGTGGATACATTGTGCTGGCTCAAAAATGGAAGAAGTCTCTTCTGCAAACACTCCTTCCCTGTTTATAGAGCCAGATGTCACAAATGACTGTCAAGCCATACTAGGAACTTTTTAGGGAATTTCGTTTGCTTTTTCGACCTAAATTTTTCCGCAACATTTCCTTGAACATCGGAAACATAAAATTCTTGACCAGGGAGCTGCGAAAAATCAGCCAGGAGATAAGTTTCGTCGTCCATTACACAACAGTTGTATTTTTGTATAAAATTTGATTTCAATTTTCGAGCTCTGGTTTTGGCATCCAAATTTTTAAAAGCGTTTCTATCGGGAACTTTTTGAACTTTGTAGGACTTTAGTCCTGCCTTACGTTTCTCTTTACGTACAAAAAAGTCAGAGCATTGGGCTAACCGAGCTGTTTTTCTGCCAGATGTGTTAGGAGCTCTCTTGATGATGCTTTTAACTTTATATGCCTTACCGATATTACGATAACCAGTCGTTGTTCCCGTTCCCGGCTTCCTTTCAATTGTTAGGTGTTCCAGATACATTTGTACCACTTTTGAAACTGTTTGGCGGCATACATTAGTCGCTTTGGCAATTTTTTTTGTATGTCCATGTTTGGTTTGGTGAAAATATTTAATTATTTTTGAACGCACTTTTCTTTCATCGTTCATTGGGTAAAAAATTGCAAATTAAAACTCGTGATGTAAATTTACATTTATTTAAAATGTAAATCGTCGAAAAAAAAAAATATGAGAAGCTTTAAACCAAAGTTTAAAGCTTCTCATATCTCTCCTTAGTATATTGTTGAATTGCCATTATTACCTGGATTATTATTCATGTTTAGTTTCCTGATTTTTTTTTAAAATAAAATTACAGAACAATAAAACAACTCAGGGAAATAAAATTGTTTCCTTGAGTGCAGTAGAAAAAAAAATATTTATGTATATTCGTAAATTAGTCGATTAATGGAATAATTTTATAAAAATTTTTCGCTTGATCATTCGATGAAAAATTTATTGATCGTTTAATCGATCAAAATATAGACCCGAGTAATTGACAGCTATAATATCGAAGGAATGTGACACCACCGATGCTTTTAATAAATCACAGGCAAACCTGTTGTGTTGGTGTGGCAAATAAAATTTTTAGTACAAAATTACCTCCCGATTGTTAACTTTTTGATATAGTAATACTGACTTTCAATCATAACTTATTTAAGCACAAAACTTTAAACACCAAATTTTTTTAATTGAATATATTACTTTAAACTATTTGCCACAAAAATAATTATTAAATTTTCATTTAATTTCCTTTCCTACTGCCGGTTCTTTTATTCACGTTCTATTTATTCTCCACATATTATCTTATTTAAAAAGTTATAAACAACAACGACTACCGCAATGTGCAAGTACAATCTTGAAAAGCGGAAATATTTTAAATGAGTCTAATGTGATTCTTCCTTATAATTTGTTTATTTCTGTACGTACGAGCAGGTCTCTATGTACTGCCTAAATTTGTTTTATTACCAAAGCGGATGTTTGTAATTTTATCTAAAATATTCCTTAGTTTTTGTTGACGACAAAGTTGTAGAAAGCAAGAAGGCAACCAACACCAACAGAGAGAGCGAGTTGATGACAAATTTAATAGAAGTGTTGGATAGGATTTTTGTTTTTCTGGGTAAATAAAGAAAAAAACAAAGTTGAATTTAGTTTTGCGTTTTTGTTTATCTATGCAAGTGTATGAATGCATATTTATGCACATTAGGGTGGCAATGAAAATATGACTTCTGATTTTCGCTGATACGGGCACACAATACTTGGTCGAAATATATGAGGTGAAACATACTTTACTTATGTCTTGTTAGTGTCGGCTCAGAACAACATTGCAGAGGTAAGCGATTGTCGCTCTGAGAAAAAACTCGCCCAAAATATCGACAAACAGTGGCAGCGACATAACTTAGCATGAATCATATATAAAAGATCGACTCACCGTATATGGACAGAAAAAAAGTAAAAAAAGTGCTCCACTCCAAATAAATCTAGGTTCGTTTTATGATGATTCCCAAAATATTTCGGATCTAGCAATGAGATCTCACTAGCTGGACCATTTTTAAAAAAGGTATTTTTTTTTTAGTTTTTGTAAGAAATTTCCATCTTAGCTGAAGACAACATACTCAAAACGCGTCCAGCGTTCAAGCATTTCTTGACATGTCCTATTTTCAAGGATATTCTATAAAAAAATTTTTTTTACTCTTTTGTACGAATATATTTGTGATTAAAATGTCAAAATTACATATTATAATCTATAGACGATTTAAGTGAATACGTTATACGTTTCTTTCGAAAACCCGAGTAAAAAAGTTTATATATAATTATATATAGTTATATATTATTATATATAGAAATATATGGCCCATATATTATATCTGACATTGATTATTTGCAAATTGTCATAAAGAATTATATATAACTATATATGGTCCAATATATAATTACCCAGTGTAGAAACGGTAATGACATATCATTATTTTTTGGACTACCAGTAATGACACCCACTTACCTTCCGCATTATTATAAAACATATAATAATGAGTTACTGATAATTACTTATTTTTATCATTATTTCAAATAGAAAATAATTTTCAAAATTTTTTTGAAAATTTTTTGAAATCTATTTTTAGACTCAATATTTTTTAAACACTGGTAAGAATATATGTAACCACATATTTTTTGATTTTTTGTATGTTGGCGAGTAAGCTTACTTGTGTGCAGCAGGTCAATTGTGTTTTTATCTATTAAATATTACATGTCGATATAGCTCAGATGGTAGAGCAGTTGACTGGCAATCTGAAGACCCAGGTTCGATTCCCGCACCAGCAAATTTTATTAAAAAAAAAAAAAAAAATACAATAAAAAATATTTTTTTTTATATAATTTATTTTTTTGAAAATCTATTTTTAGACTCATTATTTTTGTCAGTACTGGTAAGCACATAGTTAACGATATATTTTTTGATTTTTCGTATGCTCGTGTGTAACGACAACTCATTATTTTTCGCGACATCGCCATATAAAGGTAATAAGAAATTTAATAACAAAAGTAACTAGTTACCATTACCAAGTATGTAGTTACATAACCACATATCTGGTAATGATTTTCTACACTGGGTATATATGCCTTATATAATTATATGCAAAATTTTTTATTCGATTTTCAATAACTGTATTGAACAAAATTGAAATTTAAGTATTGCCAACAGGATGAGAAAATATTAGAAAAGGTTTCTTTAAGGAGTTAAGCACAATTCTCACATCGACTATCTCTATCTACTTTTACAGTATTGGGAATTTGAATTGTCAAAATTTTGTGAATTTTATTTGAAAATGACATTTCGTATCCTCAATACAGGGAAATAATAGATATGGATGGACAGAGATGGATATCGTGTGAATAAAGGTTTATGATCATCGGTTCCACAAATCAATAATTTTATAGTATAGCATATAAGCAAAACAGAAGTGTCAATGTACCTATTATGTGAGTAATGGCCAAACATTTTCATTGCTATGTAATGGTAATGAAATTTGATTTTCATATTCATTTAATTTTTGTAATGCAATGAAAAAAAAAAGACATTTGCAAGCTTTAACCTCATTTTTAAAAAGAAAGTTGGAATGATAAAACGTTTTGGAGGTCACCGGTTGCTTTAGTTATTCGAGAATGCTTAGTCGTAAGCAGGCAACATTTAATAAAAATTAAAAAATATTTGTGATTTTCATAAAATTGTTTAAAAATATAAATTATTTAATTGGGAAAAATACAAAATCTGGGTAAAATATATATGTGCAAATTTATATAAAATTATGTATGTATAGAGCAATTCCATATGAAAGCGATCACCTTTTGGACGACCCCTCCCCGATTCTAAAATAAATAGTCTCAATCGATTGCCCAGCAAAAAATAATGTACCTTAATATTTTTTTTTTTTTTTATAGTGATTGGTTTAGTGGTGGTGTACACCACTGTCATGTGACAAAATTGAAGAATTCTTCATAAGGGACCTCATTGAAAGTTGTTGCGATCGCAACGAGTGATAGCTCGTTGGAAAGGTATTGAATCAGGCTTTAATTGAAAAATAAAATTTTCCTAATTTTTCTCAGAAATTTACCTTTTTTCCCATGAAAATTAAATTTTCCGATTTTCCACAGAAGCTCCTAAATTTTCCGGTTAATTTTTTTTTTTTTTTGGATTCCTCATAATTTTTGCTTTAAGAATCAGCAATAAAAAAATGGGCCCCGACTCCTTGTTTGGACAGGAGAGGAGCATTTAAGACACCACCTTGTTCTCATTGTTTTTATATTTTTTATAATTGAATTATTTGTAATTATTTAACATTGTTTTATTTTATTATTAAAAATACATTTTAAAAATTATTTTACAGTTAAAAATACATTTATGAAGAAAAAATCTTTCTTATTTTGCTGCTTATACTTAAT
The DNA here is from genome assembly GCA_949987735.1 of Leucophora obtusa. Classification (NCBI taxonomy): domain Eukaryota; kingdom Metazoa; phylum Arthropoda; class Insecta; order Diptera; family Anthomyiidae; genus Leucophora; species Leucophora obtusa. The sequence goes on along the minus strand of OX465298.1, from coordinate 118,118,780 downwards.
TACAATATTTATTAAAAATTTCAATTGTCTTGGCATCATTATAAAATTAAAGTAACTTTAAATTTAGCACGTCGGCAGACGAAGAGTACCGCTTTACATTAATTGACATATCAGAAATATTTGGTATGAAGCAATGAAACTTTTGCGTTCCAGTTATAGTTTTGACATTATTATATCTGTTTTGAATTCGTCGCTCCATGGCATCGTGTTCTTTTTGAGTGCATAAAACTGTGTTAATGGCAATTTCCTTGCTTTGAATCCACGAAAACAAATGTTGTACATTTAAGATCTGGTCAGTATATGGCCTTTGCAAACTTGCCTTAGTCGCCATGCGTTTTAGGGTTCCCCCTAACGCATCGCATGGGCCCTTACCGTGGGACGTCGCAAAAAAGTGCCACTCGACCTTGCAGTTTTGTTCTTCTTCAATTATGCAAAGATTGTAAAAATTTTTTTTATTCTTGTACTGAGAAGCCGCGCCGTCTGAGAAAAACGTTACTTTGTCGATTGCATCGAATTTCGATCTTAAGAATTCAAACAGTTTCATTCGAAATAAATAAACGGACACATAATTATGAGCTAAACTCTCCGCGACAACAACAAGGCTTACGGTCTGTAGTTCGTTATCTTCGTTTTTGAAATAAATGCAAAAAGGATGAACCGTGCACTGGTCGTTTGCCCAGTGATAAGCCTGAATTTCATCCTGAACGAGAAAAGTGTAATTCTCGGCAAAGTCGCTTATCACAATGAATTCATTTTGGGCTAATTTCTCCTTACTTTCCTTTAGAAATTTCGATTGCATCTCGGATATGAAATGGTGCGCCTTCAGTTCATTCAACTTGAATCCGAATTCCTCGATGAATTCCGGAATCTGCTTTACCACGGTCTCAAGGGAACATCTGCCGCTGCTAATTATCCACTGTTTGAAATGCACCTCCTGAATTAACAGCTGTTCAAACTTTTCCGCCAAATATTGCTCTAGCTCGTCAATCTTCGGACAATTGTAGCATTTGGACAGATGACAATTTTCCGTGGGGTATGCGCACAACGACTTCGACAGGAGGTCCCTATACACAGAAAAAATTTACAAAATTCTGTTTGTAATGTTAAACACCTTTTTTGCATAAACAAACAAAAAATTTTTTAAAAAGGCACCAACAATGGAAATTGTATATACAAATCCCTTTTTGTAACTTTTTTGTAATTTGTTAAAAATAAAATCAATTTTTTTTTAACAATGTGTTTTGTAAATACAATAATTTTTTTTTGTAACTTGTTTGTATTTGTTAAAAATAAAAAAATAAAATTCAACAACGAGTTTGTTATATTAAAACAATTATTCGCTTTATGTTGTCGTATTGACAAAAAAAAAAAATACTTTTTTGAAATTTTTGTTACAATTTACAAACATTTGAGCAATTGAAAACAAAAAATAAATGCTTTGTTTTTTTTTTTGTTTCAAAAAATTCTAAGGCTATTTTTTGATATTTTTGATACAATTTACAAACATTTAATAAAAAAATTGTTAGATATCTAAGTAAAAAGCCAACAATTTTTTTTAATTACTTAAAATTTTGTGATACTTTTTTCTGTGTATGTTTCAATTTCACCGTGAAATACTTTCAATTTCTTGCATGGAAAGAACATTAATTTGATGTTTTGATGAAACATGCAAACGCAGACTGAATGCGTTCCGTGCCTGTCTAATGCCAGCACGCATTCTTTTGGTCGTAGGATGGCAAACTTAGAAAATCCCACTTTTTCTGCTGGGTATTTCTCTTTGAACTGATGGTATGCTTCGGATAGATTACATAATAATAATCTGCGCTGCTTGTGTACTTTTTCTCCATCTTCACGTGTGATAACATAGTCACGTGTACCTGGGCAGGCGCGGCTGTTGTCATTATTGCAGTAAAAATCTTGAATCAATTTCACCGTTGCTTCGCTGAGGGTCCTTGAGCCAAATTTCTTGGTGGGAGTCGCCAATATGCCCTTCTGTCGAACTAATTCTTTGCTTCTTCTCGCGATGTAAAAAGATGTTTGAAACTGTTCAGAAATCTTGCGTATAGACCATGATTGAGGCAGCACAGATAAAATGAGATATTTCTCCGGAAAAGTGGTCGCTAAATTGAATTTTCTTTTCAACTGCTCAATCATTTGTTTGCCGTCATCAACGTCATCTGCTTGACTGCATTCGTTATCAGAGCCTTCATCAAATATTGTCGCGATTGCACTCATAACCTTGCCTTTTTTCTCTTTCCTGTATTTTTCACTTCGCAACTTTCTTTTTGTAATAGGCGATTCACCTAAAGTGGTAATAGCCTCATTCAAAGGACTCAAAGACATATTGACCATCGGAATGTCTACCTCACTATCAGATGAAACATTTTGTTCAATTGTCATTTCACTCTCGGATTGTGGTTGCATTTGTTTCAATGCATTTGCTTGTTGAGACAAATCGATTTTACACTTGGGGCAAATGAATTCTGCTTCTTCACCGTATTGTATATTTAATTCATTCATGTATCGCTTCGAAACACTAGTTAATTTTAATACTTTTATCTTTTTCGAAAGATGTCCACTCTTGTTAAACGGATTGCAGCAAAATTTATTCATTTTACTTTAAATTGTCTTTACAGCTTCACTCTTTACTTTACAAAAAAAAACACTTTAACACTGTCACGTTTAGTATTCAACTAAAATTTGACTCAGAGTGTGTGAAGTATTTATATTTATTTTTTGGTAAAAAATAGGTAAAAAAAAATAAACGATATTTGCTTTTCTTTAATAGGAAAATTTGCGTGAACTACTGGTCATAAAATGTTTTTTAAAGAGGGACTTAATTGGTTACTGCCAATAAGCCGACCACAGGTCATAAAATGTTTTGTAAATTTTTAAATTACCAGGTAATAAATATTTCGCCATATTTATGGAAAATCCGTGTTTTATGACTTGTTTCTGCACGTGTCATTTTAGGCGAAATATTTATTACCTGGTAATTTAAAAAATTTACAAAACATTTTATGACCTGTAGCCTCAGTCGGGTTTGGTGTGCCATTACATGCCACTGCTGCTATTATCCATGGATTTATGGCCGATCTTGTGAAGGCAGGCAGACCATATTCACTACACACTCAACTTGGGGCTCTTAAAAAAAATTGATTTTTTCTTCATAAATGTATTTTTAACTGTAAAATAATTTTTAAAATGTATTTTTAATAATAAAATAAAATAATGTTAATTAATTACAAATAATTCAATTATAAAAAATATAAAAACAATGAGAACAAGGTGGTCTCTTAAATGCTCCTCTCCTGTCCAAACAAGAAGTCGGGGCCCATTTTTTTATTGCTGATTCTTAAAGCAAAAATTATGAGGAATCCAAAAAAAATTAGCCGGAAAATTTAGGAGCTTCTGTGGAAAATCGGAAAATTTAATTTTCATGGAAAAATTTAATTTTCATGGGAAAAAAGGTAAATTTCTGAGAAAAATTAGGAAAATTTTATTTTTCAATTAAAGCCTGATTCAATACCTTTCCAACGAGCTATCACTCGTTGCGATCGCTTTAGTAGTTTTTTTAAAACAACTTTCAATGAGGTCCCTTATGAAGAATTCTTCAATTTTGTCACATGACAGTGGTGTACACCACCACTAAACCAGTCACTATAAAAAAAAATATGTAGGTACATTATTTTATGCTGGGCAATCGATTGAGACTATTTATTTTAAAATCGGAGAGGGGTCGTCCAAAAATTTGCCAATTTTGATCGTTTTCATATGGAATTGCTCTATATTTATATCTAATTATATATAATAATTAATCCCAGCGAACAAAATTAAGAATTTTCAACACCAGTATTAAACCTGTTCTCCTATATGGTTCTGAAACCTGGAAAGTCACAGACTTCATATGCAGAAAACTTCAGGTATTCATCAACAAATGCCTGAGACGAATCTGTAGCCTATTTTTGCCTCAAACTATCTCCAACGAAGAATTATTGGGAACGACAAACACCGAGCCAATAATTATAGAAATAAAACGCCGAAAGTGGCGGTGGAGAGGCCATACTTTGCGCAAACCCGACAACGATATTGCAAAAATGGCCTTTGAATGGAACCCTCAAGGCTCAAGACGTCCAGGAAGACCTTTTACAACGTGGATAAGATCTATTCATGCTGAACATCGATCTAGGGCAACATGGCAGCAGATCAAACTATTGGCGCAAGATAGGCCACGATGGACTAATTTTGTTTCTGCCCTATGCTCCGACTAGGAGCTATAAATGTCTAGCATAAGTATTATATTTAATATTCTTTTTACATAAATTTCAAATATTAAATATTTATTAAAGGAATAAAAAAAAATATATATATAATTATATAAAACTTTATAAACCCATTTTTCGGATATAATTTTATCTAATTATATATAACTGTATATAAATTTATATAATTATATATAATCATGTATAATTATATCCCCCAATTTGCGCATATAATTATATATAATTTGATATGGGCCATATATAATTAGATATGACTCCATATATAATTTTATATGGCCAATTTTTTTAATCGGGAAGTAAACCATCTCTGAGTTTAGAATTTTGGAAATTTTATACATTTTTCATTAAGAGCTACCCCACCCAGCAAAACCTTGGTAATATGTTGGTATTACAGAACACATTACCTGGTAATACCATACCCCTTACCATTGCATTATTTCATAACAAAATGTAATGTATTACGTATAATGTGCTGCATAACTACTGGGTAGTAATAGCAACTTATTACCAATGATATATTTAAACACCTCAAAGAAAAGATTTACTTGTAATACACAACATGAGTTCTAAATAATAGCAGCGACTTATTACAGATGGGATATTTTAAAACCGTAAAATAAGGAGTTACTTTTAATGTGATACGTGATCACTTAATAGAAATAGCCACTTATTACCGATGGTGTATTCAAATACCTCAAAATAAGGAGTTATTTGTAATGCGATGCATGAGTGTTATTTTCTATTTAAAATATTCGATACAAATAATTTATATGTTTTATACATATTGACTGAAATATCTTTTATGTTTTTTGTTAACTTTATATTAATCTGATTAAATATTAATTAAATATTAATATGCTTAGTTTTAGCATTTATAAAAAACCAACACGATAACGTCTTATTTTAATTTTTTTTGTAAGAAGTAAGTATATATTTTTATGCAGTAAGTGAACGCATAATTTTAATGTGTTATTTCAGACCTGTTTGTAACACATTTTTTTGGCTTTACTTTGAGCTGTTATGTAAGTAGTATTGTGCTCAGTATCGGTTATGTAAGTGGTTACGTAACTCCTAACATGTAACATTAAAGTAACATGTTCTTATGTTGTTACCTAGCCCTCTTTTGGAAAGTACATACCTCCAATGACATGCCCTTGTTAAAATAATAGCTGTTGGAATAGCAAAGTAAGAGGTTACATACCTTAATTTCTTCTTACAAACCTTATTACCAGGTAATAGAAAGTTTTGCTGGGCAATTCAATAAAAAAATTTATAAAATTTTTTATAGCTTTATTATTAAATAAAATATTTTATCGAAATGGGCGTGTCTGTAATTTTTTTAAGAAAAGTCTAAATATAGGGTGACCTAAATAAAATTTTATAATACTTTTTTTCGCGAACAAAAGAAATTCGGCCAAAAAAAAAACGCGTGTTTGGTTTTTTATGTTAAGTTGCATTCTTATCCTTACATCTACTAGAAACTGAATTTAAATTATTATTAAAATTTTACAAACATTTTTTTTTCGCGAAAAAAAGTTAAAATCTGTTAAGTGGCATTTTTGTCTTACATCAACTACATACTGAATTCAAATGCAAATTGCAGTAACTCAAAAATTTTAACAACATTTGGTCCAGAGCATCGTGCAAAATGTACGATATTTGCAAAATTCCAAACTATATCCACTTAGCGATGATTCACTTGTCAAAAGAAAAGTTTTGGTATTCATATTGCCCTATTTAGAACATATTGTTTCCACCACATTGAATTACTGATAAAACGCGGAAAACCGCGAATTTCAAAAAAATCTAAAACACGTGTTCACTTAAATCTAAACTATTAAATGTAAAATTCTATACATTTAACAGTTTTATATTTGCTGTTCCTATTTCACTTAAATTTAGCAAAAATTATCTACTATTTTCAGCAGATTTTTATCCATGGACATTTCTAAATAATTCTTAGTAGTTCAACCAAACGAATAAGCCCAATTTTTTAACATGTGAAGTTTAGATTGAGGGTCTCAGTTATTCACTCGGGTGTAGTTAAAATTCAGAATAAATATTTCCCCATAAATTCCGTTGCCACCCTAATGCACATACATATGTGTATTTGATGCAAAAGAATTTTAGGAAAGCAACAGCTTGTGGCATATGATAAAAAGAAAATAAACTGGAAAAATCTACACATAACTATTTTAAGCTGTCTTATTTTAAATTGATACATACGTATGGAAGTTTAGTTTTCCTTTTTTAAAGAGGCCCTTGACAATAACAGCTTTATGCTAAACAGTCGAGCAATAGTTAGTGCCAATGTCGCCAACACTGCGACACAAGAAATGGCTGGATTTTGAAAAAAACGTTACAAACTGCTGATTTAAAATAAGCCATAAACTTAATATAAATTTCCTTCAAATCATCTCACTTTCTTCGTTATCGTCTTCATTTTTTGATTTTTTTAATACTCTTAGTTGCTTAATAACTAATTATTTAAAAATTATTTAAAATCATAAAAAAAAGTTTTTCTTTTAAATGTTTAAAAACGAAAATTTCAAAACCAACTTGTGACTCAATGGGTGCGTTCGGCAGATACACTTTAATAGTCAACAGTTCTACAACAGTTGTACAACTATCTGCTGAACGACCTGATCACTAACCGCTCAGTCTGAGCGCTCAGGTAGCGCTGTCATATTTTGGTAGCGTAAAAAATGTTTGCTACTATTGATCAATTAGTGATACATTTGTTGTTGTTGATTTTAAAACTATTTTTTTTGTAAGAATGACAAATAAAAACATACAAATATAATTCAAAATTAAAAATTTAAAGAAACTAAAGGAAAATATATAAAAATTGTATTTAAAAACGAAACGAAGTAAACGTCGTTCAGCAGAGTTACTAATCACAAAGCGCTACAAGTCACCGGTATCAGTTTAAGGTTTCTCTGCTGAATGCTACCAATAAGACTCTCAATAACATATATTTAAGACTGAAAATTACAAATGTCCATACTAAACAACAACAAAATTCAAAAAACACAAATTTTATTTGTCAATGTTATGATTACGTAGACAGATTTTAATTTTTTTTTGAAACAAAATTCGAACAAATTTAATTTATTGTGGCTTTGCAAGAACAAATGTAAGGAAATAACTGGCACAACTAAGAGTCATAGACTTTTTGTAGGAATGACATGCAATACTCAATAGAATATTTAAAAAATATGAATTAATAAAAACTGCTAAATTAGCAGCTTTTGTTAGCTCCACAAATAATTTAAAAGTATGCACTGACTGACTGGCAAACAGCATTATATTTGTAAACTGCTTTAACTATGGTTGTCTAAAATATATGCAGGGTAGTGACTTCTATGCAAGTATTTATATATTTGCAGTCGGTTGCCGAAAAGCAATTGATCTTTCTCCTTCAAAAATTGGGTCATCCGCCCCACCCCCATTTTTACAAAGGTTTCCTGATAAAGTTCGGAAGTGCTAACAGAAACATATAAAAGCTTACTGGTATAAAAATTATGTGGAGACCGCCTTTTTTGAAAATAACATTAGAGCTGGTTTTGTTATAATAAATAATAACAAAAACTGTTGATCTTTAAACTTGAATAATCTTTCTCGTGTCATTTCTGACAGAAGATGGGAAAATAAACTTTTTACCACAATTATTTTAATTTTTGCATTAAAAAATACACTCTACTCTTCAGTTGTCCGCAATAAGAAAATGATAATTTTCTTACTCAAACCGAGACATTACATAAGGTACAAAAAATCAACGGGACGAGAATTTTGTACTTTCGTATATGAACTGTCTGATTTGGTAAAACCATTTTAAATCAACTCCTTTTTGAAAGCAACAATTACATAAAGTACCCTTTGGGTACTATTTATATGTATGTCTGTTGTCAATACATTTTGTAAAAACAACTAATTTTAAACTCAAAACAAAATAAATATTTGAATGAGATTTTAGCCGTGGTGTGCTAATACGAAAGTACAAAATTCTCGTCCCGTTGATTTTTTGTACCTTATGTAATGTCTCGGTTTGAGTAAGAAAATTCTCATTTTCTTATTGCGGACAACTGAAGAGTAGAGTGATGTCTACGAAACAATTGTATTGTCTATCCTGAAAATGATCTACCCCTTTTTGAAACAACAAATAAAAATCTAATATGGCAATATCATATTAGAATTTGGACTTGAGGTGGAAGAATATTCTAACTAAATATATAAACTTTTTACTTAAAAAACATTTTTAAATAAAAAATATAATTTTGACGAAAGGGTTTAAAATTTAAAATTTCTTTGAAATTTGTTTTAAAAAATGTTGTGATTTCAAACATACAGAAAAAAAATTGCCAACCGAATTGCTAAGCTATTTTGGTTGCTACAACCAATAAATTCGGTTGCTGAAACCATATTGGAATGTGATTTCTAAATATTTTGGGTATTGCAACTAAAATTCAGTTGTATAAACCGAATTTTGTTGTGATAACCAATATTAAGTTGCACCAACCTATTTTAGTAGATGTAACCGAATTTCAGTTGGAAAATGGGATATTTTTTCTCTGTGTGAAGAAACTTGTAAACCCGAATTTAATTTAGTTTTGGTTTAGCCAGTTCGCAACCACTCTTTGTTTATGAATAAAATAAAAAATATTTTTTTTTATTAAAATATACTTTTATAAACAAAAAGAATTGACTGTAAAAACAGCAGTTTTGACCGATTTTGTCAGTTGTTTTGAAATTTTTGTAGTAAAAATTTATCAGGTAATTTTAAGACATTGGTAGTTATTTTTAATGCATTTTTTAGTTATTTTTCAACAGTTAAAAATAACAAAAGTTTTAGTTATTTTAAAGGTAAATACCTTTGTCACCTTTTTAAATGCAAATATAGATGGCTAGGTCACACTCCTCGTAAATCTCCTGACAACATCACAGAGGAGAGCGCTTGAATTCAATCCACAAGGCAGCCGAAGAAGGGGTCGTTTACCTGGAGACGTAACACTATCAATGAGATCCAAGGCACAGGATATAGCTGGAGTCAGATCAAACGTATTCCCGAAAATAGAGATGAATGGAAGAATCTTGTTGTGGCCCAGTGTTCCTCCTAGGAATTTAAAGGATTATATCGTCACCTGAAATGCAAACGGACGTAACTACACAAAAATTCGAAATCGAGTTTTTTATTGATTATGGTTCGTTTTATCAAACTACATGTTCACACAAAATGTTAGACTTCTACGATCAAAAACCGCGACTTTATTAAAGAAATTCAAACGGACATAATTACAAGTGCATGTATTTCTTAATGCAAAAAGACGTAACTACACTCTTGTATGAAAAACAGTAAAAAGTAACTAAAAACTAAATATTAGTAAGAAAAAAAATCAGCAATAAAAAATCTGTTAAATCTACAAAATCTTAGTTATATTTTAGTACAATACAAATGACAATTTACCTGCGGAATTCAGAAAAACCTTTTTCTGAATATTAGTAGACAAAAAACAGGAACAAAAAGCTGTTGTATCTCCAAATTTTAGTTATATTTAAGTTAAATTTAGTTGAATGAAAGTAACAATTTTCCAGTTGAAATAAAAAAAAAAAACAATAATATTTGCTTAACAATAGTATATTCCTATTTTCAGTGAGTTAAATTGTTATTCATATTAAAAAAAATACATATTATACTACTATGAAAAATAAAAAATTTACGACGTTTTCAGTCGACTAAAATTAAACAAAATTTGTTACTGATTTTAGCAGGGTGAGTTGTTATTTTTAATTAACTACAATAAAGCTAGAATTTTGTTCTTGCTGTTTTATCTTACTAATATTTAGCAAAATAATTCTGCTAGTTTTGGCAGTTTCTTCTGCAGGGCCCTTTTCTATAACATTTTTTTTTCAATTTTAAGAGATAAACCACCAAACATCATCTAAAAACTTATTAAGGAGAACTTTTTTGGTTATTACAACTCTCCCATTTTTAGAGGCGTTATTTTCTAAATTAGAGGCGCTAGTGATAAATTTTCGAGAAAGAATAGTCGTTTTGGAACTTAAAAAGTTCTCTAATAGGAATAAATTATGATTTCAAAATGTGAAGGATATAAAAATTATAATATCATAATTTTAGTGCACTTAGAAATATTTTACTGATTAAAGCCTATTATTTTGTTCATTATATCAAAAAAAAAAATTTTGTTATTTCCCCCGAGTCTGTTAAATTTTACAATAAAATTTTTTTTCTTCCTACAAAATAGCACATTTGAAAATCAATTAGTTTATATGGAGATTGGCAGGCGTTTTCACAAATTTAAGAAAACATTAAAGGACTACACAGAGAAAATAGATTTATTGTGGCAACCGAATTTTTTGCCAACCAATTGGATTGTTTGGATCTACCGATATATTTGTCTGTGGCAACAGAAATTCGGTGAATAGAATTTTGGTTGAAACAAAATAAGTTTGAATTATAATAGGAACACATTGGACTCCGATAGCCAAATAATTCGGTTACTGCCAACCATTTAGCTGGCAATAAATTCGGTTGTCACAATGAATCCGTTTTATTTGTGTATACTAAATTACATAAGAACTTCTAACTTTTTTTTTATGCATTATCTGAAAAATCAAATTCCTGTTTTTTTTTAATTGAAACTATCCGAGTTAGTTTTATTTTATTCAATTAACTAAAAAATCTGGAAATATCGTTTATCCAATTCATGCATTGAATTCATTTTTAATTGTGTAATTTATCCGATAACCCAAAAACTACACCCAGAAAACAGATTCGGTGCTGACAACCCCATTTGTTTCTAATCGAATGGTTCAGTTGCATCAAAAGAATTTTTCGTTTTCGGCTACCCAATTATTCTCGATACAACTGAAATTCCGTTGTCACAGTCAAATTAGTCTTGTCCCAATTGGTTTTCTGTTGCCACAACTGAAAAATTCGGTTACCACAACCGAACCATGCGATTGACTACAAATGGGGTTTTCAGAACTGAATCTGTTTTCTGGGTGTACGCATGAAAGCAATTATTTATTTTATTTATTTATTTACCCACGCTCTATCCACGAAGAGAAAAATGACCCGCGATTTGTGGCAATTTTTTTGTTCATTTAAAATTCCTCAAATATCTGTATTAAAAATACATGTGTTTTTTTTTAGTTTAAAAATGATTAACATAAATCCATTTACTTCTTTTTTTAATAAAATATAAACATTTAGATAAAAAAAAAATATAAACAATTATTTTTATTAACAAAGCTTGACAAATTTATTAACATAACATGGATGTTTTAATTTTTATGGCGTTATTGGTTCTACATCTAAAAATGACTTAAGTGTAGTTACGTCTTCTTGTTTCAGAAAAAAGCAAGTCAAAAGGACGTAACTAACATAAAAACTTAAATATATAAAAATAAAACAAAAATTGTTAAAAAAATAAATAAATCTCCATACCATAAATAAAATCTGAAAAAACTGCAAAGAATACTTTATTATTATTGATTTTATAACGTTTTTTGCTCCTCCTGTAAAAAAAATAAAAGTGTATTTACGTCCGTTTGCATTTAAGGTGACGATATATACCTTTGTTTTAACTGGTATTTTCAGTAGATTCTACAGACAAACTTTTGTGAGTGTTTATTTAAAATTTAATCAGTAAAAAAATTGTTAAAAAAAATTTAATTTACGAACTGGGATAGAACCAGCGACCTTCAGTTTGTCAGCCCATTGCTTTTCCTCTAGTCCAAACTCGATGTAAATTTTTTTTTTTTTCACATTTGAGTTTTTTCAGGTTGGAAATTTAAATATTGTTTTTGTATAAAATCATATTAAAAAGAGAAAATGAATTGTGTCTTTTAATTTGAATCAATAAAAAAATTATTAAAAAAAAGAAAAATATAATGTTTTAGCTGAGGTTTGAACTCAGATCGCTACGTCTATCAGGCTGTTTCTCTACCCTCTGCGCCACAGATACTTACATTTCGTTTTTGTCTAACTTTTTATTTAAATATACAAATGTATGAAACGAAAAAATGTGATAATACATTCCACAATTTTATTATGATAAATAAAATTTCTGTTCCTAGTCTCAGTATATTCCCGAGTAAAAAAAATCTATCTCGCGCAGTATCTAATCATATCCAATTTTATATTGTCTAAGATCTGCTGTAATATCTAGCTGATCCAATTAGATCTCAAAATTGGGTGTATCCAATCATATCGTATTAGATCCCATTGTATATATGGGGATAAACTAAGATCAAGTTATATGTCAAAATTGGGAGGTCCAATGATATCTTTGGGGATAAACCTAGATCTAATTTGATCCGAAAAATGGCGGATTGAATTAGATCCAGCTATATATTTGTGGATAAACATAGATCTAATTTGATCTCAATTTTGGCAGATCGAATTAGATCCAGCAATGTATTTTTGGATAAACTTATATCTAATTTGATCCAAGAAAGTGGCAGATCGAATTAGATCCAGCAATATATTGGGGATAAACTTAGATCTAAATTGATCCGAAAAATGGCAGATCGAATTAGATCCAGCAATATATTTGTAGATAAACTTTGATCTAATTTGATCCGAAAAATGGCAGATCGAATTAGATTCAGCAATATATTTGGGGATTAAGTAAGATCTAAATGTATCCAAAAAATGACAGATCAAATTAGATCCAGTAATATATTTCGGAATTGCGTAAGATCTTAACTTTTCCGATAAATTGCAGATGGAATTAAATCCAGCAATTTATTTCGGTATTAAAATGGCAGATTGAATTAGAAACAGCAATATATTTGGGGATTGACATCTAAAACTATCCAGAAAAATGACAGATAAAATTAGATCCCGCATTATATTTGGATACTACGTAAGATCTCCCCATTTATTTGGGATTAAATAAGATCCCAGACAGATATTGACAACAGTTCAAAAAACAATACACTGGCAGAGCACTGATTTTATAAAAATTACAATATTTTGTTAAAATAAGGTTTAAACTCAGAAGGTCTCGAGTTCGATACCGTTCACGGCTATGCATTTTTTTTTTTATAAAATAAATTTCTTTTTATAAAATTAGAATTTTATTTTCTATAAATATTTTTATAAATTTATATTTTTTTATTAAAATGAATTTAAAAAAAAAAATAATTTTGTATCAAGTTTTTAAGATTTATCAATTGTATTTCAGAAATAATCAATTGAATTTCAGTTTTATCAATTGTATTTCAGAACTTATCAATTATTTTTTAGATTTATGAATTGTATTTCAGAACTAGTCAATTGAATTTCAGTTTTATCAATTGTATTTCAGAAATAATGAAATGTATTTCAGAAATTTTTCTCTATTAATTATGAAATACAATCAACAAGTTCTGAAATTGATTTGATTATTTCTGAAATACAATTAACAATTTCTGTAATACATTTGATAATATTTGAAATACATATATCACCATATATTGTTTAAATGGCACCATATATGACAATATATTGTTTAAATGGCACCATATATGGTATATGTTCCCTATAAAAAAAAATAATATGGAGCTTTATTTGGTAATATATAACTTAGAGTGATCCATGTACCATTTGATCTGGAAAATGGCCCGATAAAATTGTATCAGTTGTTTATCAGTTTTTAACTTATTGTATCAGTTTAGATCTGACCTGATTAAATTATGTGTTAATCAGAAGAAATTGTATCTGATTTTTGACCTGATACAATTTTATTGGTTTATATCACATGTTATCAGTTTAGGTGCAAATAGATATATTTGTATACAAAATTATATAGTTATATCCCAATTTTGACCTGATATAATTGTATCAGTTTAAAGTTTTGATGCAATTGTATAAGGTAAATGTCGGATACAATTATATTTTATTTATATAAAATTGAACCAATTACGATCAAACCTGACACCATTCATATAAACCGATAAAATTGTATAAAGGCAAAAATCGGATAAAATTTCATCTGATTAACACATAATTTAATCAGGTCAGATCTAAACTGATACAATTAGATAAAAATTGATAAGCAATTGATAAAAATATATCGGGCCATTCTTCGGATGAAACTATATATTTATACAGATAAAACTTAATCACATATATGACTATATGTAACTATTTTTACTCGGGTTGTTTAAATGATACGATATATCAAAGTATATGGTACTATATATAGTAGCATATATTATCATATCTGGAACTGTATTGAAAATGTTGTTCTTGAGGTCCCATATATGAACATATATTGTTGAAATGGCACCATATATGGTAATATATGGTTTAAGTGGCACCATATATGGTAATATATTGCTTAAATAACACCATACATAAATATATGTATATGGCACTACATATACATATTTTCTTATATTATCATATCTGGAACTGTATTAAAAATTTTGATCATGAGGTACCATGCATTGTTTAAATGGCAACATATATAATAATATATGGTTTAAATGAATAAATAATGCACACTAATGGTACATTTCATAATACCCTTATTAAAAATTTCAATACCCGAAAAAAAACCATTTTTATATAATCTTTTATAATATTATATAAATATATATTGTCACGCCTTACGCTATATATGAAAAGATATAATTATATATTAAATTAATTTCTTAAAAATTTCATATATGGTTGATGATATGATTGTATATGATTGCATGTGGCTCCATATATGATAATATAAGTTATATATTATTTGATATGAATCTTGATATTTGATCCAGTTACATATATTATTGTATACAGTACTATAAAAAACAATATATGAGTATATATAGTCCCATGCCAGGAATATCTTTTATGAATTTTAGATATTATTTTATACGGCTTCATACAAAATCATATGAAACTTTATATAATTCAATCCAAAAAAAATATATCGTTTTCTGAATAATTTTTTTCAAAATTAAACAATTATATTCATATATTTTTTTATTTAGAATGCGAATTCTTAAAAATATTTTAATCTTAAACGAAAATTATATATTTAACAAATTGTTTTCTATAACACGGATTTATGAAAATTCAGTTTTTTACAGATATATTTTCCTACGCGTATTAGATGAGATATGTATTTTATTTGTTCAAGTTTAATTAAAATGGAATTACTAGTATCCCTTATTGGTATTATAGTATGACTAACAACAGCCTCAGTGTTGTTGTGTTTAAATATATTAGGTTCATCTACATCAAAACAGCTAACAATAAAATATAATTTTTCAGCTGCCTCAAAAATTACTTCGATAATACCATAAAATAAATATCCATCATTTAATTTTAATTGTATTGTGTACACTCAAAAAAATAAGTTAGTAGAAAAATTAGTAAAACGTCTTGTATATCAAGTGTACTAGTTTTCAGCAATTTTTTTGCTGAAATTCCGTTTTCAGCAAAAATTTTAGTTATATTTTTTTAACACTAAACTAATTTTGAACTAATGTTTTACTAATTTATTTTGCTACAAAAATTGTGCTGATAACCGCATTCATAGCGTGGACGACAATCAGATAGACAAGATATAGATGTCGCAGCTTGTGTGGAAACGGAAATGACAAGAAAAGAAAAACAACTCTACATATATTCGATATTTAAATTGTCAGCAAATAAATTTACTAAAGTAAAATTTCGCTACAAGTTTTTTGAGTTTTTTTCAGTCTACTAATATTCAGCAAAAAGTTTAGTGATTTTAGCAAGGATTTTTTTCATTTGCAGTCGACTAAATGTCAGCAAAACTTTTGCTGAAGATTACTATTTTATTGGTAAAAATCAGCTCGCTGATTTTCAGCAAACCTTTTGCTGAAATTACCAACTTTTTTGCAAGCACGCTCCTGACTAAAAATTTGCTGACACAGCAACATTTTTTGCTGACTTTACTGACTTTTTTTTGAGTGTAGTTATTTGCTTTAGTAGTCTTGTAGTACAATGACGTGTAAAAATCATCATTTATTTTTACTCTCGAATAAAAACTTAAGATTTTGGGATCCAAGTTATTTGATAGCAATAATTCAATATTATTTTTATATCGAACTCTTTTTCCAAGTAATTCGAAAAAAAATAACTCTTTAATCGGTGAGACATCTTTAATTTTAACTTTGCTTCTAATTATGTTAGCACCTTCGGCAATTCTCAAATTGTTCATCATTTCCACCCATTATGGGATTCGAATGAAAAGGCCGATGTTGCCCATAATGGTCCCCATCGCTCAACGCACAGACAAAGGTGCAATAATTGGTGAATATTGTACGACAATTCTCGATCTCCATATAATGTTTTTACTTCTTTAACAAATCTATGTAGCAATCGATTTGATATTTTGATATCTGTAGGTTTGATTTTTTGCTGCAGCAAATAAAACAATGAAATTACCAATAACATCCAGTGCTGCAAATATTTTTCAGGTAAAATATGTTCAAGAGTCGGTAAAGAATAAAACATTAGCCAGTTATAAAATTCTGTAGCTTTATACGATTTAAAATCTAATATTGAACGAGGGTATCTTGCAAATGACCTAAGTGGCTTTATTTTCAACAAAAATGCGTTTATTTTTTGTACATGTTTTTTTATTTTCCATGGTCCTCTTTTGCAAAGCCAAATCTTTAAAAATTGTTTCACTACGCCTAATAAAACGCTATGCATATACTCAGGTATCACGCATGTTCCAAGATCTAATGAAGGAATACACGACACTATGGAAAACCCTTTTACTCCCTTAACATGTCCCAACTCTCTTGAACTATCAACTATTTGGGCTTGATTTTCCATAACACTGCCTTCTCTCAATGTACAATTTTTATTGTAGGGATATATTCTGATAATCCGTTTTTTAGTAAGCCGCTCACACCGTATTGTTTCAACCTCACATATGTTACATCCAAAACTCCCATTGAAATTTAAGATATTAAGAATTTGTGCTCTAGCAGGTGCATCGGCAATTATTAAAGGCGCTCTAATTCTTGATATAACAAGATTTCCTGTTACAGGATCAACCCATTGAATCCCATTATTGAAATACTTTTTGAGTTTTGTACAAAATGGCTGCAGAAATAAATTCATTGGCGGTTTTAAATTCACATCGAACCAAAGACCAGCTGTTATGATGTAATAGTTTCTAATTTCTGGTGGCAGTTCTGCTATTGTGAACATAAGTGGCCAACAATGACTCTGAGCTTTTTGATAATGATATTCCATCAGTATAAAGCAAAAGGGTTAAGTCGTACTTTTGCCGGCCAAAATTTACTCTTCGATATTCCGTACCATTTGTTATATCTGTTATACAATTTACCGTTTCAATATCTTTAAACAGCTTACTGATTTCTGATGCTTCTAAAATCCGTTTTATTTGATCAATAAAATCTAATTCAAAAAAAAAAAGAAATTTCGTTTTCCCCACAATTGCTGCAAGTACCCGTTAGAGATGGAGATAGGTATATTGAACATTTTTTACAGAAATAATGTTTTATTATAGAACAAGGTAAAACATGGTTTTCCACATACTTAAAAAAATTATGAACGGTTTTTGGTAAACAATTTTCTTTGGGTAGAATGAAATTTAATAATTTCAGTTGTTCATTCAATGTGGTTTTTGTGAGATTTTGCTTAATCCAAATATTTAAAACAGCTTGGTCTAATGTAACTTCTGCTTCATCGTAGAGCATTTTTTGAGACATCACTGTTGAAACAGTGTTATCATAAAGCAAATCATCTACTCGTAATGACTGCTCGTTTAAAGGATAATTTTCTGAAGATATGTCATCTTCTATTAAACAGCTAGAACTTGACGAACTTCTACTTGCAATATTGATATTTAAAGTATTACATCTCGAAGGACTATTACTTGGAAGACTACCAAAACCACAAAAATCTCCACCGCTTTCACTAGATACACCATAATCATTTGTTGGATTATTATTGTCCCAACGTCGAAGCGTAGTAATTGGTACCTACATATGAAATAATTACTTTGTGGACAATTACTCTTTACCACTTTTACATACCAATATGAATGAATCTTTCCAATTTTTGTATTTTCCTGTACAAGCTTCAATAGAATTTTTGTTGCAAGTCGGGATCTCGTTGGAATTTTTTTCAAATACATGGGTTTCACCCGCTTTTTTTTGCCATCTTTGAACGGTTCTATACGGCACATAAAAAATTATCAATTCATAAAAGCATTGTAAAGTTATAGGAGGTTTACAAAAAGAAATCTTCATACAAAATTTGTTCAATAAACCTCCTATAATTTTACAAAGCATTTATGAATTTAGGGGTATATTTATACATTTACCAGGGTGAGTTTTTACTTTAAAATTTATATATTACCTTTTTTGTTGGATTTTCTTTATATGATTTATATTTCTTGTTGGGATTTGACATTTTAAAGTTCTTTGCATATATTTTTTAAAAGCGCCATTAAGACAGTAAAGACTCTTCCAGCTGTTATTCATTGTAGTAAAAATTTTCCGTCATATTTTTTTTTTTTTTTTTTATGGCAGTAGTAAACACTCAGTAAATAGAAGCAATAGGAATACTACTGCTTCCGATTTTATATTATTTTTTAATTTATTAGAAGTGAAATGAATTTAATTTAAATTAATATATTTATTATTAAATGTTAAACCAAATAGTAGTAAAGTGCGTTCGTCATATAAAGGCCCCACTGTATTTTACAATACGTTGTCATTCTAAGTTGAATGCCAGTTTAGAAAAGAAGAAAAGTTGGATATTTTCATCTCGGAAGTTCATTTGAAGCGATTTTTCATTTAGTGAATAATTAATTGCATTTTAATAAAGTGTTTCGAGCTTAAAATTAATAATTTACCAAGTTAGTGATACATATGTATATCCATTATAAAGATATAAGAAACATATGTATATGTACGTACGTACAAATAAACTATTTGGCCGTGTTATTTAATTTTTTTGGAAAAAGCCTATTTATTAAAAGTTATGTTATATAATGATAAGTTTTCGATACATAAATCAAAAGACAAGACTTTTAGCTTTCATTTCATGGCGCCCCAGATTTTTAAATGCCACAGTTATTAATGGTCAAACTTGCACTTTCTCCACTTTTTCCTTTGTTTTGTTTTGACAAAAATTGATGAATTTTCTTAATGGAATCAAGTTGTGTACTGAACATAAAAGCAGCCGATGGCGATATTTCTGAATTTTAATATGTCATTGTTCTGAATAACATCAGAAATAACAGTTAAAACCATTTTTAAGTGAAATCTGGAATTATATATGTAACTGGCAACAAACAAATTTTTTCTATCAAGCATTGACGACGAAGCATGCTGTACAGCATGTTGGACGGCTGTGTAAATTCGATAATTTAATAATGGGGCCTATAGACGATAAAGCATGCTGTACAGCTTGGCTTGATGGTTCCGTGTATTTGTTTTTGCAATTTCAATCAAACAAGGCATTACACGATCAAATGCTGCACATGTTGTACAGCATGCTTCACCATATATAGGGCGCTTAATGTCTAATTTGATGGCTTATCAAGGATGTTGGACGAAAAAATTTTTTTTTGATTTTTCGGCAGGTTTGACAAACAAGTTTTAACGTGTAATGAAAAAAGTCATCAAACATTGTAGAATTTTACATTTTTAATTAGTTTTTTTGTGACAAAAAAGGAAAAACTAATAAATAAAAAATGCAAAAACAGAAATTCAAAAATCAAATTCAAAGAAAAAAATTAATAAAAAGAATTTCGTCGTTATCATCCGCCGTGTTGATTTTGTATTTTTGAAGGTAAATTTTACAGCATGCATAACCGTGTATTCCAAAAACCAATTTTTGTTTGTCAAACAAGCTGAACAGCATGCTTGATTTTATATATGCCGATTTACATTTCGCTTTAAAATAACAAATCCAACACGCAAAAAAAATTTATAAGTATCGAAGCACTTCGGTAAAATACAACATAAAAGTTTTTTCCTAACTTACACAATATTTTAGTGAAAATATATTTTCTAATACCCCTTTTAGACACGGAAGTTAATCTCATAAAAGTCAGATTAACTTCTTAATCAAGCACTAAACAAATCGATCAAAACCTATTTTAATCTTTTTGTTTAACAGGTTAACTTCTTAATTAAGCACTAAACAAATCGATTAAACCCTATTTTAATATTTTTGTTTAAAGCGGCCTATATACGAGCAAGCATGCTGTCCAGCTTGTTTGACAAACAAAAAATGGTTTTTGGAATACACGGTCAAGCATGCTGTAAAATTTGACTTCAAAACCACAAAATCAACACAGCGGATGATAATGACAAAATTATTATACCCTACACCACTATGTGGTCAGGGTATTATAAGTTTGTGCTGATGTTTGTAACACCAAAAACTATTGGTCGTAGACCCACCTTATAGTATACCGATCGGTTCAGAATTTTTTTTATTTCGATTTAACGATGTCCGTCTGTCCGTCCGTCCGTCCGTCCGTCTGTCTGTCTGTCCATGCAATCTTGTGCGCACTCTACAGGTCGCAAATATTAAGATATTTTGATGAAATTTGGTACGCTGACCTATGTTGGCCCAAGGACGAACAAGTTTGATTTTGGTGAACATCGGTCCATGTTTAGACCTAGTGCCCATATAAGGGTCCTACCAAAATTATACTGTTTATACGCTGCAGGTCGTAAATATTAAGATATTTTGATGAAATTTGGTACACAAACCTATATTGGTCCAATAACGTAGCCTATTGATTTTGGTGAACATCGGTCCATGTTTAGACCTAGTGCCCATATAAGGGTCCTACCAAAATTATACTTTTTATACGCTGTATGTCGTAAATATTAAGATATTTTGATGAAATTTAGTACACAGACCTATATTGGCCCAATAACGCAGCCTATTGATTTTGGTGAACATCGGTCCATGGTTAGACCTAGTGCCCATATAAGGGTCCTACCAAAATTATACTGTTTATACGCTGCAGGTCGCAAATATTAAGATATTTTGATGAAATTTGGTACACAGACCTATATTGGTCCAATAACGCAGCCTACTGATTTTGGTGAACATCGGTCCATGATTAGACCTAGTGCCCATATAAGGGTCCCACCAAAATTATATTGTTTATACGCTGCAGGTCGCAAATATTAAGATATTTTGACGAAATTTGGTACATAGACCTATGTTGGCCCAAGGACGAAGCCTATTAATTTTGGTGAACATCGGTCCATGTTTAGAACTAGTGCCCATATAAGGGTCCCCCCAAAATTGGCTTGGTTACAAACTGCAGGTCGCAAATATTAAGATATTTTAATGAAATTTGGTGCGCTGACTCACATTATAGAAAATTTTGACACAAGCCCCATTTTAACCTATTCGAATTTCGGATCCAAACAATACACCAGACTGGTGTAGGGTATTGTATAGTCGGCATGCCCGACTTTAACCTTTTTACTCGTTTTTATTAATTTTTTTCTTGGAATTTCGTTTTTGAATTTCTGTTTTTGCATTTTTTAGTTTATTAACGTTATCCCTTTCTTGTCACAAATTAACTTATTAAAAATGTCAAATTCTCCAATGCTTGATGATTTTTTTCATTCGACGGTAAAGCGTGTTTGACAAACTTGGGGGAAAAATAAAAAAATTTTGTTTTTCATCCAACATGCTTGACAAAACGTCAAATTAGACATTACATGGTCAAATTCATACAGCCGTCCAACATGCTTAGGAGTTAATTCAACTTTTAATGTGGTTCCTAATTCTAAACGGCTGTATTCATACTACTAATTGCGTTCAACGCTTTTACGTTAAGATGCCGCCTCAAACATATTTTGGCACTACCGACAAATATGGTGCTATACCGACATTTTCCATGTTCATAATGTGCCGGATTGCTATCAGCGTGACCTCGGTATTTTAAACTGACAGAGTTAAACTTTTAACTGTCAATTTTATCTTTTTAAGCAACGTAAGTTATTTCAGTTTTACTCCATAAAAAAAAAATTATTTTTCACGACAATGAGTTTCACGTGAAAATTGTGTAGCCTTTGTGTTCACGTAAATTTAATATACAGGACTATTATTTTTCTTGTGAAAAAGTGAATTGAAATTGTAATTGTGGCTTTCTAATAACATGAAAAAAATTTCATTTTCAGAACTTAAATTACTATTTAAGGCCTTTAAAGTTTGAGTGAAAATTTTCCACGTGAAAAACAAAATTACGGTGCTTAACCGTAATTAACTTCAATCAAGGAGATTAATTTCTCTGTCTAAACGCACTATAACATAAGTTACAAAAGAAAAAAGTTAGGTATCTTAAAAATTGATAAATCGAAATGAATTTTTTATTAACTTACACAAAATACTTTTGAAGCTGATTTTATCTAAATTCTTCAATAATTATGTTTTTTATTTTTCCGTGAATAAAGAGTGCAGCAGAAATTGTGCTTAAGCCATTAAGCTGCCCACACACTAGGAAACATGGTTGAGGGAACAAAAAATATCAAAAAATTTTGTAAACACGAAATGCAAGCTCTCAACACGCACACAAACGCACTCACACATTCACAAAAAATGCACTCTTTTTTTAAGAATGTTCCCTAGTGTGT
The DNA here is from genome assembly GCA_949987735.1 of Leucophora obtusa. Taxonomy (NCBI): domain Eukaryota; kingdom Metazoa; phylum Arthropoda; class Insecta; order Diptera; family Anthomyiidae; genus Leucophora; species Leucophora obtusa. Next base: position 118,095,867 of record OX465298.1, on the reverse strand, counting down.
GGGCAGCTTTATGACTATAGATTTTTCTTTTACGGTTTTTTTGAAAGTTTTTGTTTATTTACAAAAAAGTTTAAAAGATAGAGAAACAGAATCTAAAAATCATTACAAAGTTAACAAAAAACCTGTCATGCGGAATTACATAAATGAAAAAAAAAAAGTGGTTGTAGTCTGTAGCGTGTAGTCTATATTGTGTTTTGTTTGTATACACTCTAATTAAATTCTGTTGAAATTTACCCAACTTATAGTAGGAAACTGAACTCCTACTATAAATTGGGTAAATTTACTCTATGTGCGTAATTGAAAAAAATACGCACATTGTGTTTAAGTTGGTGCACAAATAATTTGTAATTTTACATTGAAAGTGCGTACAAATTAAATGAAATTTTGAAATTAGTGTGTTAATTTACTAAATTTGTGTGTAAAAAAGCACGTTTCACGTGTAAATGTACGCATAAAATGCGTAAAAATCCACAAAAAATGCGCAAAAATCCACAGAAAGTGCGTAAAAATAAAATATAATGCGTACATTTACAACAGGTGTGCTAAATATAAGCACCACCCAAAAATTTTTAAAATAAAATAACAAATAAATTTTTAATACGTATTTTATTAATAATAATATCCGATTCATTCTCTCATAATCGTTTATGTCCAAATTAGTCGTTTTGGGATCTTAAGGCATTTGTATACAATTCATATAAAAATTTGTTATAACTATTGAATGGGTGCGATGACTCCTGCTCAACAAAATGCCTTCTTTGAAAGGGGGGCAGTAACCGTCAACAATAACGGGAGAAAACGCCGTAAGAGAGATATGGCATACGCAGGAACAACTCAGTGCAATGACTCCTGCTTAACTTGCAAAGAAAGCATTTTGTTAAGCAGGAGTCATTGCACTCAGTTGTTCCTGCGTAGGCCATATCTCTCTTACGGCGTTTTCTCCCGTTATTGTTGACGGTTACTGCCTCCCTTTCAAAGAAGGCATTTTGTTGAGCAGGAGTCATCGCATCCAGTTGTTTTACCTAGGCCGTATCTCTCTTACGGCGTTTTCCCCCGTTATTGTTGACGGTTGTTGGTTGACTGCCTCCCTTGCAAAGAAGGCATTTTTTTAAGCAGGAGTCATTGCATCCAGTAGTTCCTGCGTAGGCCGTGTCTCTCTTACGGCGTTTTCAATTTTGAAATGAGGTTTAGACTACCACATGCGTTAATAATAATTACCAAAAACAATTTCATGCTTATGTTGCTATTTCCAGACTCTAATGTGTTTGTGGAAATGTTGTAATTCACAAAAAATAATCCGTTTTCGCTTTTTCTTTTTATTATTTATAATTTTTTTAAATTTTTTCCAATTTGAAATGTCAGAGTATTTATTACTATTATTGGATAGTATATTTACCAACTTTGTGTGTAAAAATTGTATTTAACAAAACAATAGTAATTTTAGGCACAATGTGTTTATTTATAAGCACATAATGTCTAAAAATACTTTGTGTGTGTATTATTGCGTATGAAAGTGTGTATAAAAAAAGTGTACGCATTTTTTGTTTATATTTACCGAATTTTCGTAAAATTAAAAAAAATTTAACCCATTTTATAGTAGTAAATTTACAAACATTTTTTAGAGTGTAGAGTATAAAAGTATCAGTTTATTTTGGATAGAAGAATAAATAAAGGAGAAAAGAAGAGTTAAGATCGAAACCAATCACCATTTTGAAAGGAACATCGAAAAGAACATGGCTCAAGGTAAGTATTTTTATAAAAATTTAATTATTACTCTTTTAATTATACTCCTTATTTTCTTCCTTTCAGAAATTAAGAAAAATAAAAGCGCATTGTCGAAACAGGTTAAAAGAGCTTTAAACCGTAGACGTTCGTCATCATCGAGTGAAAATGTAAGTATATCTTTTATTTAAGGTTATGTTAAACATTTTATTACATATTTCATACTGCTCATATGCCTATTTCTTTTTGAATAAAAAGTATCCAAAATATGAGGGCATTTGTTTAAGTTAACCCCAAAAGCCACGTTATTTAATAATAATCATCCCATATTATTAAATTATTTATTTCACTAGGAAATGAGCCTTGACCAGCTGCGAAAAAAAATAAAGTTTTTAAAAAATTTAAACTCTGACGAAATCCCTTCAACAGCATCTTACGGAAATCGAAATAAAAAAATTACAAATGGCATTGAAATAAAGAATAATTTTAGAATGCTAAATCAGTCGAAAAAACTTCAACATCCACAAAGCAAATTAAAAAGTCTGAAGACCAAATCGGTGACTATAATCTTGAAGTCAGAGAGGAGAAGATTGAAGTACGAGCAAACAATGTCGAAATATATGAAGACCATAATGTAGAATTTCCGCCAGAAGATCCCTCTAATTATGGAGAAGGTAGCGAACAGTTTTATGGAAAAGAATACGAAGGGGATGTCGTAAGTATTTTATGTTTTATCAATACCGCGCTAAAATATAACGGCAATCTAACCAAACTTTTAATTTCATACAACTTCCAAACCAGTTTTCAATAAGTTTTTCATTTAATTTTTTAGTATTTTTAATCAATATTTCAAATTTTTTTGCAATTAAAAATAAACTTATGTCAAAATGACTCCTGCTCAACAAAATGCCTTCTTTGAAAGGGGGGCAGTAACCGTCAACAATAACGGGAGAAAACGCCGTAAGAGAGATATGGCATACGCAGGAACAACTCAGTGCAATGACTCCTGCTTAACTTGCAAAGAAAGCATTTTGTTAAGCAGGAGTCATTGCACTCAGTTGTTCCTGCGTAGGCCATATCTCTCTTACGGCGTTTTCTCCCGTTATTGTTGACGGTTACTGCCTCCCTTTCAAAGAAGGCATTTTGTTGAGCAGGAGTCATCGCATCCAGTTGTTTTACCTAGGCCGTATCTCTCTTACGGCGTTTTCCCCCGTTATTGTTGACGGTTGTTGGTTGACTGCCTCCCTTGCAAAGAAGGCATTTTTTTAAGCAGGAGTCATTGCATCCAGTAGTTCCTGCGTAGGCCGTGTCTCTCTTACGGCGTTTTCAATTTTGAAATGAGGTTTAGACTACCACATGCGTTAATAATAATTACCAAAAACAATTTCATGCTTATGTTGCTATTTCCAGACTCTAATGTGTTTGTGGAAATGTTGTAATTCACAAAAAATAATCCGTTTTCGCTTTTTCTTTTTATTATTTATAATTTTTTTAAATTTTTTCCAATTTGAAATGTCAGAGTATTTATTACTATTATTGGATAGTATATTTACCAACTTTGTGTGTAAAAATTGTATTTAACAAAACAATAGTAATTTTAGGCACAATGTGTTTATTTATAAGCACATAATGTCTAAAAATACTTTGTGTGTGTATTATTGCGTATGAAAGTGTGTATAAAAAAAGTGTACGCATTTTTTGTTTATATTTACCGAATTTTCGTAAAATTAAAAAAAATTTAACCCATTTTATAGTAGTAAATTTACAAACATTTTTTAGAGTGTAGAGTATAAAAGTATCAGTTTATTTTGGATAGAAGAATAAATAAAGGAGAAAAGAAGAGTTAAGATCGAAACCAATCACCATTTTGAAAGGAACATCGAAAAGAACATGGCTCAAGGTAAGTATTTTTATAAAAATTTAATTATTACTCTTTTAATTATACTCCTTATTTTCTTCCTTTCAGAAATTAAGAAAAATAAAAGCGCATTGTCGAAACAGGTTAAAAGAGCTTTAAACCGTAGACGTTCGTCATCATCGAGTGAAAATGTAAGTATATCTTTTATTTAAGGTTATGTTAAACATTTTATTACATATTTCATACTGCTCATATGCCTATTTCTTTTTGAATAAAAAGTATCCAAAATATGAGGGCATTTGTTTAAGTTAACCCCAAAAGCCACGTTATTTAATAATAATCATCCCATATTATTAAATTATTTATTTCACTAGGAAATGAGCCTTGACCAGCTGCGAAAAAAAATAAAGTTTTTAAAAAATTTAAACTCTGACGAAATCCCTTCAACAGCATCTTACGGAAATCGAAATAAAAAAATTACAAATGGCATTGAAATAAAGAATAATTTTAGAATGCTAAATCAGTCGAAAAAACTTCAACATCCACAAAGCAAATTAAAAAGTCTGAAGACCAAATCGGTGACTATAATCTTGAAGTCAGAGAGGAGAAGATTGAAGTACGAGCAAACAATGTCGAAATATATGAAGACCATAATGTAGAATTTCCGCCAGAAGATCCCTCTAATTATGGAGAAGGTAGCGAACAGTTTTATGGAAAAGAATACGAAGGGGATGTCGTAAGTATTTTATGTTTTATCAATACCGCGCTAAAATATAACGGCAATCTAACCAAACTTTTAATTTCATACAACTTCCAAACCAGTTTTCAATAAGTTTTTCATTTAATTTTTTAGTATTTTTAATCAATATTTCAAATTTTTTTGCAATTAAAAATAAACTTATGTCGTTCTAAACTAAATAAGATTTGGCATAAAAAATTTCTCCTAAAATGACTTGAATTTTTTTTTTACATTTTGTAGAAATTTTAAAACATGAATTTAGTTTAGATTAATTTACGTTAGCCAGTTTATAAAATGCCCACATTAAAATTAATAATCAACATTAATTTTGTTCAAATACAACAATAATTTGTACATAAATAAAAATATCATATTAATCAAATTTCAATATTTTGTAGATGGTTTTGCTATGGGATAATATATATTGCCGACTGAAAATTTTTAATATGGCGCTTGGATCTTCGCATTTAGCGACACATTTAGCTCGTAAGCTTATGGAGGGAGGTTTTAAGCCTGAAGCATTACTTAGATGTACACTTACCGGTCAGGTTGCTAGATCACAAGGAAAGGAAAGGCAAAATCGTAAGGTAGTGCAGCTGAATTTAGCAGGGAGAAACGCTATAGTTGGTAACTATTATATAAAACAAAAAACAATTTCAAAAAGCTAATATTTTAATATTTTTTAGATTACTCAATAGATCACGCTTATAAGAGGAATTGGAATAAACGATCTGTCCAAAAAGTAGAAAGATCCATGTCGCAACGCATTGGTGAATTAAAACGTAATGCAGAGTCATGTCTTAGCTATTTTCCCTAATAGAGACAAGATTACATTTGCATAAGCAAAGTTCGTATAATCGTGGTACGATTGATACTCAAGAAATTAATAACATTTAATTTTATTAATTCATTTGAAGTTCTTGATTCATTTTTTTCATATTCCCATTTAAATTTTTTAAAATATTTAAGAAAACGGTAAGACTAATTAATCATTCCTTATAAACGGAAATTCGTGATATATTATCTAACTATTCATATATTATTAATGTTAACTGTATTTTAGGATTTTTGTTCGTGAATTTAATAAAACAAGAATTTAATTTTGAATTGTTTTGCATTTTTTTTATTGAAAAATAATACTTATATAAATAATACTATATTTATATAGTATGCTGAAGATGAAATTTAATAAAATTAGATCCTATTGCACCCCACCAGATATAATAATGTCTGGTCAAAATTCGGATGCATTATTATCTTATTTAAAATAATTTGATACAATTTAATCAACCATGATACAATTGTATTCACCATTTTTCGGATAAAATGTTATACAACTATAAATGTGACCATATCAAATTAAGATCTGATTATATATTGCGCCATATCATTTTTTTTAATCGGGTACTCAAATATTTTGCTTTGTGAAAAATTTTACCAAAATTTCATATTTTGCAATTTTCAATGAGGTAAACTTAAACAATACATATTAAAATTTTTAGATTAGAAACCACTTTGGTTTTTTTAAATTCTAAATTTAGTAGGCTATCAGAAAATTGTTTTACTAAAGTTAAAAAAGGATTAGTGCTAGAGAAAATTGTAAAAACTGAGTAACTGACCAGCAAACCGCAAAGAGTTAAAATCTATTTGCAATATAAAGAGATTATGCAAAATAAATTTGCATACTCTTTCAAATTGATTTTAGAAACTCTTAATGTTTTAATTTTTTTTTTTTTTTTGTTGCACTGTATTATTAGCAAACATTTTATAGAACTTCGAACACATTCTGAACCAAAGGTTATTGAATAAATTCTGGTATTATTTTTTATCACAACTTATACGTTCATTTTTTTTTTTTTAATTATTTTTTAGTTGTTTAATATTTAGGCATAATAAAATTTTTCTCGTGGACTAATTCTTTCCTTTTCTCTTTCAGGTAATTGTTGGAAACATATTCTCGAGCAGTAAGTTTAAAAAACATATGAAGATTTTCAAAAATATTGTAAATTTTGAGAAAAATAGTTTAAAAAGTTTTGTTTTTCTGTTTTGTGATGAGTGACGTTTTGTGTTTGTTTAGACCGGTGTATAATCACGCTTAATCAGACCGCGCATAATTGAGCCCTTTCCAAAAAAAAAGTCATAATACGAGGGAGGATCAATAAGTCCGTGACTCTTTGATGAAACACAGTTTTTTTAGCAAAACATCTTTGTCCACCGAGCAATTTCGTTATGTTTGGAAATAGAAAATAGTCACTGGGGCTAAATCCGGAGAATTAGCGGATGAGGTACCAATTCGTAGACCATTCATGCAATTTTGCCATTAAGAGTACACACGTGTGCACTCATGCATTGTTATGATGCAAGAGAACACTTTTCTTGGCCAAATGAAGTCGTTTTATTTTAAAATCGTATTTAAATCGATGAAGGTAATCGATGTGGATTATTCCGCGTGCTCCCAAAAAACTTTTTCCGAGCCGGTTAACCCGGAGAAACCCATTACTTAGACTGCTGCTTGGTTTCCGGTGTGTTATAATAGATACATGTTTCATCCACAGTTACAACACGCCCCAAAAACTCATTTGAATTGCGGTTTAATAAATCCAAACAATGCTTTGAAGGTGTCACACGATTGAGTTTATGGTCAGTTAAGAGTAAGCGCGGCACCGATCTTGCGGATGGCTTTCTAAAACCCAACTGATAATTTAAAATAGCAACCACGCACTTTAACTCTCTGATCGGCTGACTCCATATCCTAAATTTTTTCGACATTTTCGGGTGTATTGACCTCAATTGGCCGTCCAGAACGTTCAACGTGACTGATGTTTGTGCTACCACAACGAAACTAAGTAAACCTCTTTTTTTACCATTGAAGTTGATGGCGCAGAGTCCCCATAGTACTTATCAAGCATTTTCTTGGTTTGAGTAATGGCTTTTTTTTGCAAAAAAATAGTTTTTGATGAGCACTCGAAATTCACTGTTTTTACAAATACCCACGAGGTTGTATGACTTGAACACTCATTAAAAGCAAAGTTAATGACGGAACTTGCTCAAAATTTTAAGTAGTCTATTAGCGTAGGGTACTTGACCGACTCGGAATTGCATTTCATGTAACTACGAGGGAAGTTCGAAAAGTCAAAGACTTTTGATCCGCCATCGTAATTCTAAAAATTTAGATATAATTAGCTTTAATTATATCCAAAAAATGGGTTTATCCAATTTTATATAGTTATATTCATATAATTTGATATAAATTTTTGTATACTGACCCGCTTATAATCTGACCTATGTTTAGCTTTTTTCATAAAACTATAATTATAACGGGTACTACTATTACTGTGTACATTAGACCGTACCTCAAAAAAAAAGTTCGCCGTACACCCTCCAATATGAAGTATTTTTGCAAGGCAATTTCAAAAAAAAATTTTTTTTTTCGGCATTTAAAATCGGATTTTAAAGTGTGATATATCGATTTTTTTGCCTCGAGGAGACCAGTGTTTGGCTATAAAGGAAAAATACAATGAAAAAAAATTTAAAAAGGGGACCCCTACGTTCGGCAACCAATTTATAAAAAAAAATTCTACTGGGTTTATTGAGATTTAATTTTCTGACATTAGGGTGGTACATTAGGGTGGTAGAAACTGAGATCTGGTGGCTAACTACTGGAACGGGATACTTTAGGTCAATGGCCCTCGAGAGAAAAACACTGGTCTCCTCGAGAGAAAAACATCGATGTATCATACTTTAAGATCTGACTGTAAATGCCAAAGATATAACGAAAAATGTAAAATGGCGACCCCTACGTTCGGCAAAATAAAATAAAAATATGTTTTTTGCAACCTCCTGGCAAAAATACTTCATATTGGAGGGTGTACGGCGAACTTTTTTTTTGCCTATAAGGTGGTACGCTCTAATGTACATATGGATGAAATCAAAAAATGTGATACATTTTTGGGCGAAATTTGTGAGAAGCAAAAAGTGTTAATACTTCGGTTTTTTCTTAATGGAATCAGTAAGTTTAGTTATTATAAACCTAATTGCAAAAATACTCTTTTACAAGTTGTCGCAATAACTTTTTTTTGCACAATTTTAATTTTTTTTGTTGTAACGGAGTTTACATTTCTGCAAGCAAAAGATGTAACAAAAAAAAATTGGGTACGAAATTTCTTCAATTTATTAGTTGTTCGTATTTGGGTTTTCAACTTGCTTTCCAATGATATATAATTTGTGTTTATAAAATTGGCGGTTTCGCGAATAAAAATACAATTCATTCCGCGAAAAAAATTGATTTTTTTTTTAATTTTGTATTTTTGGTCCTTTTAAATGCTTTTCAAAAATATAAAATTTTTTAAAATCCAAAAAGCGGTTGCGCAGTTACAAAATAATATATTAAAACCATAACAAATCACGATCGAAAAATTCTTAAATTGTGTGAAACACATTTAATTTGTCAAACTAATGTCAGTAATGACTCGAAATATCAATTCAAAACCAATGAAATTCAAAATCAATCGCTTTTCGCTCCAGCAGCTTAGGGTAAAAAACTGATAACTTTTTTTGATTTGACGCAAAATTATTAGTTGAATCGTCTTTTCACGCATAAGTATTAGTTGAATCACCTCTGTTTATGGTTATTTTAAAATATTTTAAACATTTATCTACATTTATTTGAATGAAACCTGATGCAAACAACTGTGGTTATGGTGTTTACAGTTACGGAGTTTACATTTGGTTACCTTTTTCGTTTTCTTTCAGAAACGCTTTGTCAGAATTTTTTTTCCGAAACAAAATCGCATGATGCCTACAAGGTGAATCCAAATATGACATTGTTTTTCTTATTCGTTAAATAGTTTGGTGTAAAAATTAGGAACGGAGTTTACAACATTTTTTCGAATCTTATTAAAGACATCTTTTTCATCTCGAGAATGTTACATGCTGCAGAAAAGCTTCAAGTCTGTTATACTGGATGATTACTTACAGTCAAACGATCATTTGAGTATAAATAACATTATACTTTTCGCAATATAAATAATAGATAACTCCAAAATTCTGGTATATGCATTTTTATCAAAAATTATGACGAAAAATCGTTACAGAGTTGAAGTCGTGATAGCTAAGATATACGAAAAAGTTTACAAAATGTATTAATTTTTATTAAAGACGGCGCCTTTCCTCTTCATAAAAATTCTTACATTTAGTGTTTAGCTTTATTGGTTATTAAAATATAAGCTATTAAATTAAATTAAAAAACCTTATGAGTTACTTGTTACGGAGTTTACATTTGGCCTATAAAATAGGTCACAAATTTTATGTATTAACCAAAAATTGGCCAGATTGTTATAAATTTGTAAAACAGGTGACAATGCGCTGATATATATCGAAATATACAACTCAAATGTAATCCATGCATTAGAAATTCGGTGGTTACACGGTTTTTATCACATTTTTTGATATCACCCATATATTTAAATGTTTTTATTAAAATATTGATTTACAAAAATTCACTATTAGTTTACGAGCAATGACGAAAAATATTTAATTGCAAATAAATTCTTTGAAATGGCGGAAAGATAAATTAGTATCCCAGTGTAGAAAATCATTACCAGATATGTGGTTATGTAACTACATACTTGGTAATGGTAACTAGTTACTTTTGTTATTACATTTCTTATTACCTTTATATGGCGATGTCGTGAAAAATAATGAGTTATGGTATATGACATACGAAAAATCAAAAAATATATCGTTACATATGTGCTTACCACTAGTGACAAAAATAATGAGTCTAAAAATAGATTTTCAAAAAAATAAATTATATAAAAAAAAAATATTTTTTATTGTATTTTTTTTTTTTTTAATAAAATTTGCTGGTGCGGGAATCGAACCTGGGTCTACAGATTGCCAGTCAATAGCTCTACCATCTGAGATATATCGACATGTAATATTTAATAGATAAAAACACAATTGACCTGCTGCACACAAGTAAGCTTACTCGTCAACATACAAAAAATAAAAAAATATGTGATTACATATATCCTTACCAGTGTTTAAAAAATATTGTGTCTAAAAATAGATTTCAAAAACTTTTCAAAAAAATCTAGAAAATTATTTTCTATTTGAAATAATGATAAAAATAAGTCATTATCAGTAACTCATTATTATATGTTTTAAAATAATACAGAAGGTAAGTGGGTGTCATTACTGCTAGTCCAAAAAATAATAATATGTAATTACCGTTTCGACACTGGGATCTTAACTAAGATGGCGGGCCCACATTTACTCTGAACTGCATTAATGGTTAGAAAACCCAGCTGATTTCTTATAAAACCATTTGTTGCGGGTGTCACTCACCACTGAACTCATAGCACACTTACGCCAGAAATAAAATTTTAAAATCTGAGAAAAATGTTAAAGTCGGGAATGCCGATTATAAAATACCCTATACCAGTCTGGTTAAAAGCCAACTAATGTTTGGATCCAAAATTCGAATGGGTTAAAATGGGACTTGTGTCAAAATTTTCTATAAAATGATAAAAGAAGAGAAAATCGTAAATATAGCCCATATGGGCGATAAGTCCTAATATGGACCGATCCTATCTAGAATCGATAAGCTTTGTCCTTGCGACCATGTGAGTCAGCGAACCAAATTTCATTGAAATATCTTCGTATTTTCAACCTCCAGCGTGTAAAAAAGCCAATTTTGCGGGGGCCTTATATGGGCACTAGGACTAAACATGGACCGATTTTAACTAAAATCAATAGGCTTCGTTTTTGGACTGACATACGTCGGTGTACCAAATTTCATTAAAAATATTTGCGACCTGCAGCGTGTAACCAAGCCAATTTTGGGGGGGGGGACCCTTATAAGGTCTAAACATGGACCGATTTTAACAAAAATCAACAGGCTTCCTCCTTGGGCCGACATAGGTAGAAGTACCAAATTTCATGAAAATATCTTAATATTTGCGACCTGCAGCGTGTAACCAAGCCAATTTTGGGGGGATCCTTATATCGGCACTAGGTCTAAACATGGACCGATTTTAGCCAAAATCAATAGGATTCGTCCTTGAGCCGACATAGGTTGGTGTACCAAATTTCATCAAAATATCTTAATATTGGCGACCTGTAGATTGCGCACCAGAATGCATGGACAGATAGACAGACGGACGGACATCGTTAAATCGAAACAAAACATTATTCTGAGGCGATCAGTATACTGTAAGGTGGGTCTAGGTCCAATATTTTTTGGTGTTACAAACATCAGCAAAAACTTATTATACCCTGACCACGTCGTGGTGTAGAAAAACAGTAAGTTTAGTCATTATAAAACTAATTGCAAAAAATATCTTCTACAAGTTGTCGCAATAACTTTTTTTGCACAATTTAAATTTTTTTTGTGGTAACGGAGTTTACATTTCCACAAGCAAAAGATATAGGAAAAAAAATTGCGTACGAATTTTCTTCAAAATATTAGTTTTTCGTATTTGGGTTTTCAACATGCTTTTCAATAATACACAATTTGTGTTTATAAAATTGGCGGTTTCGCAAAAAAAAATACAATTCATTCCGCGAAAAATTTGTATTTTTGGTCCTTTTAAATGATTTTCAAAAATATAAAATTTTTTAAAATTCAAACAGCGGTTGCGAACTTACAAAATTATATATTAAAAACATAACATTTCGCGATCAAAAAATTCTTAAATTGTGTGAAACCAGGGGTATGGCATCAGCAAAAAAATAAGTTATGAAAATATTGTTGTCACTAGATGGCACTTTGTTAAAAAAATTGACAATTTTCTTTTTTTATTTAAAATTAAATAATAACAAACAACAAAGCAAAAAAACAAACGGATATGTCAAATTTTACTATTTGAATATATTCCGCTTGCTTTTCCTTATAGTTTCCAACAGTTTTTGAGTTTTTAAATAAAAGCTCAGCTGATACTAAACTGATACTAAATAGTTGCTCAGGTAATACTAAATGTCAACGCCCTCTATCGGTGAGTAGTGTAAGTTTTGATTTTCTATCTCTATAATTAATAGTATCTGTTTGAAACAAATTTAATTTGTCAAATTAATGTCAGTAATGACTCAAAATATCGGTTCCAAACCAATCAAATGCAAAATCAATCGTTTTTCGCTCCAATAGCTTAGGGTAAAAAACTAACAACTTTTTTGATTTGACGCAAAATTATTAGTTGAATCATCTTTTGCTGCATGAATATAAGCTAAGTAACCTCTGTTTATGGTTATTTTAAAATATTTGAAACATTTACCTACATTTTTTTAATGCAATCTGATGCAAACAATTTTGATTACGGAGTTTACAGTAACAGAGTTTACATTTGGTTACTTTTTTCGTTTTCTTTCAGAAACGCTTTGTCAGAATTTTCTTTCCGAAACCAAATCGTATGATGCCTATAAGGTGAATCCAAATTTGGCATTGTTTTTCTTACTCATTAAATAGTTTAGTGTAAAAATTAGGAACGGAGTTTACAAGTTTTTTTCAAATCTTAATAAAGACATCGTTTTCATCTCGAGAATCTGTTGCACGCTTGGTTGTAAAAACCCTATCCAACAGAAAAGTACGTTGGCATGTCTAATGATGAAACGACCAGCTCAGAGATTCAAGGGCATTGTTCTGTACCCCGATGGATGCGTGCAATCATAGAAATTCATGCCTTAATAAAAATGCCTAAAGAGCGATAAATATTTTAAACAGAACGTAGAGAGAGGATGTTGTGTTCTCTTAGAGGTGCAATTTTCCCTACCCAAACACTACCATAGGGTAGTACGTCTATGGCAATTCGAACACCCCACATTTTGACTAATTGCCCCTTGAAAAGAAAGTTGCAGCGACTATTATTCATTGTAAACAATATTATATGCATTCCCTTTATTTTAAATCTTACTAGCAATTCATTTTAGAAAAATCTTATATATGTATAAAATAAGAGAAATTATTCGTTTAAACGTAAATTTATAAAAAAAAACTAATCATTAATTCCTCAATATTAATAAAAAAAAATAGTTTTTAAACAATTGTCATATTTGACAAAAATAAAACTGGTTGAAAAACAAATTTATAAAATTATTTGGTAAATTTATATCGATATAAAATTTTATGTATTAAAGAATAAAAAATTTATGTATATTCTGGTCAGGTTAATACTTGAATAGAAAAGTAAAATGTATAGTTTAAATACCTGGTTTCAGTTCGTTATAGTAGGGTTTTACTCTCAATAATTTACCATTTGATTCAATGTTTCTATTTTCGATGGTTTCGTTGGAAATAAATATACAAATACGATGATAATGACGTTGTCTTCATGATGAATGTTGTGATGTTAATAAGTGAATGATTATGACGTTTTTACTTCATGATGATCGTTGTAATGACCATTCAGCGAGTCATGACGTTATGCACTTCTGTAATTATATTGAAATGTTAGCATAAAGAAAGAAGCAAAACCAATAAACCTGAATCAAATACGGTATGACGTCATAATTGTGACACATACATACATTACACTTATTGTTTTTTTTTTGTTTTTAAAAACTTTACCTTGTATTTATTTTAACTATCTTACTTTTCAATTCTTAATTTTTTTGTCCGTCCGTTTTAATATAGTAATGAATACTAAATAAATAGATTTGATATTATTTAAAATAATGAAGACAATATTCTCAATTTCATCAAAATAATACAGCAAAGAAATGCACTCTTTAAACGATTTTACATAACTAAATTAGATTTTTGTTTTGATGTCTGTCCAAACTATCCTTGTAGTTGTTGTTAGATTTTGGAGACATTCTCTGCACTTGATGGAGACGATCGTAGAAAATCATCAATGGAAAAAAAAACCCATGAATGAAACGAGTGTACATAGTTTTGGTTTTATTGTAGTTTTTGTTAATTTTTTACGCAAATAGTAAAAAAAAAATCATACCCAGTAGGAAATTTCCTTTTGATTAAAGTAAATGTTAATGAAACAAATATATTAAAATTCTAATTGACAAAATTATAATATAAAAGTTACCTTGGGTGTTTATAGTTAATAAAATATGTATGGGCAATATGAGAAACGATTTGTTATATTTTTGGTGATAAATTGGTTTAAAATGATAGTTGTCAATTACGCTTATAACACAGTATTCCTTAACTCGCGTGGAATATTTCTGCATTTGATTTATAATCTTCTTTAAAAAAAAAACACACCAACATCACGAATTAGAATCCCCCCAGCAAAACTTTCTATTACCTGGTAATAAGGTTTGTAAGAAGAAATTAAGGTATGTAACCTCTTACTTTGCTATTCCAACAGCTATTATTTTAACAAGGGCATGTCATTGGAGGTATGTACTTTCCAAAAGAGGGCTAGGTAACAACATAAGAACATGTTACTTTAATGTTACATGTTAGGAGTTACGTAACCACTTACATAACCGATACTGAGCACAATACTACTTACATAACAGCTTAAAGTAAAGCCAAAAAAATGTGTTACAAACAGGTCTGAAATAACACATTAAAATTATGCGTTCACTTACTGCATAAAAATATATACTTACTTCTTACAAAAAAAATTAAAATAAGACGTTATCGTGTTGGTTTTTTATAAATGCTAAAACTAAGCATATTAATATTTAATTAATATTTAATCAGATTAATATAAAGTTAACAAAAAACATAAAAGATATTTCAGTCAATATGTATAATACATATAAATTATTTGTATCGAATATTTTAAATAGAAAATAACACTCATGCATCGCATTACAAATAACTCCTTATTTTGAGGTATTTGAATACACCATCGGTAATAAGTGGCTATTTCTATTAAGTGATCACGTATCACATTAAAAGTAACTCCTTATTTTACGGTTTTAAAATATCCCATCTGTAATAAGTCGCTGCTATTATTTAGAACTCATGTTGTGTATTACAAGTAAATCTTTTCTTTGAGGTGTTTAAATATATCATTGGTAATAAGTTGCTATTACTACCCAGTAGTTATGCAGCACATTATACGTAAGTCATTACATTTTAGTTATGAAATAATGCAATGGTAAGGGGTATGGTATTACCAGGTAATGAGTTCTGTAATACCAACATATTACCAAGGTTTTGCTGGGCCATTTTAAATTATTTATCTTTATGTGGTTTTGCAGAAATATTTGATGAAAAGTATAGTTTAATAACTTGATAATTCTTTTGAAAATATACAATTTTCACAATTTCAAATGATTTTCAAGATAAAAAAAAATATTTTCCTATCACGTGTATTTTCTTTTTTAGGGTTTGAAGTAATCTCTTTCAAGTCTAAATCGAAATAGGCAGGAAATAATGTGACGTAGACGTACTTGACATCAAGTGTAATTGAGAATTCAATTCAGCAGTGTTAAAAAGCAAAACGTGATGCCAAGTTTGTAAACCTTAATAGTAGATTAGAGATGTAAACTTCAGCAATACAAATAACCACTATATTTATTCTTTTAAAACGAAACAATTCGTAAAAAATTTTGAAATTTAAGAATATTGATTTTCTTTTTCCTTAAAAAAAAAAATATTATAATGCATGTCAGAAAATTCGTTAAAATTCTTACATGCTGCAAACTGCAAGTCTGTTATACTAGATGATTATTTACAGTCCAGCGATCATTTGAGTGAAAATAACATTATACTTTTCGCAATATAATTAATAGATAACTCCAAAATTCTGATGTATGTATTTTTATCAAAAATAATAACGACAAGTCGTTACCTAGTTGAAGTCGTGTTAGCATAGATATACGAAAAAGTTTGCAAATGTATTAATTTTTGTTAAAAACGTTACCTTTCCTCTTCATAAAAATTCTTACAGTTAGTGCTTAGCATCTTTGGTTATTAAAATATAAGCTATTAAATTTGAAAAACCTTATGAGTTACTGGTTAAGGAGTTTACATTTGGCCTATAAAATTGGTCACAAATTTTATGTATTAACCAAAAATTGGTCAGGTTGTTATAAATTTTGTAAAACAGGTGACAATGTGCTGACATATAGCGAAATATATAACTCAAATATAATCCATGCATTAGAAATTAGCTGGTTACATGGTTTTTACCACATTTTTTGATATCACCCATATCCATTTTAGACCTATAGTTTGTAGGGCAAATTTGCTTAGAATTCTTCGTAGAATCATTTCCTCTTTACAATTTCTTGTCACAGAAATCGATCCACCCTAATGTACATACTATGGTGTCCCTTAAAAATAGATTCGTCAGTTCACCTCCCAGTTTTATTGGAAATGGTCCCAAATGGAAGAAAACAATTTTTTTTTTTGGAAAACGTTAACCCGTGCCGAAAGTTGGACGAAAATTACCCATTTCGGAAAAAAGGTATTATTGTTAAAAATTCCCAAAATTTGAAATTTTGAAAAAATTATCTTTTATTTCATTTATTCATTTAATATACTTAGTCAAAATGATTCAGATATGGCATTTTGACTTCATCGGATATCATTAACCCACTTTAGCCTGGAATCCAAAATGACCCACGAATTTGATAAAAATGCAAAACGTGTTTTTTTTTAAATTAATTTTAAAGATTTTTTAAAATGCCTAATTTGGAGATGTCGATTGCTATTTGTACCACATAATAGTTGATATTAAAGAAAAAAAAATAAATTGGAAAAATGGTAATTCGAGTTTGTGCTTGGAGCGACTGCTTTCCAGGACATTCTACAAAAATTTCCCATTTTGTCACAAATTTACCAAAATGTATGTAGCATAAACCATGTAGGGTTAATTTCTATACTTCCGGCCAAAAACGACCCTCTAGGAAATTTAGAGAATAACACCTAATTTTCGAAAAAATATCCCTACAAATGGATCAAAAAAATCTTTTTCCCACTTGATAAAAATTATTATTTTGTGTAACTTGATCCATGTAGGGTTAATGTTTTCACTTTTCGGCTAAAAATACCCCTTGGAAATTTACAGAATAACGTCTTTCCAAATAGAAAACAATAAATACATAATAAACAAAGCTTTTAATTAGAATCTAATACGATTGCACAACTAAAATTGCTATGAACATACGGACACTTTTGAACCCACCTTTTTAACCTTTAAAAATAAGATTGGGACTATACAAAATTGCGCTTATTCGTTAGTTTTGTACCCTCTATCGCATATCCCAATTTAATAAGTCTGATAGATGCTATTCTGTAAATTTCCAAGTGGGTATTTTTTGCCGAAAAGTGAAAACATTAACCCCATATGGATCAAGTTACACAAAATAATAATTTTTATCAAGTGGAAAAAAGATTTTTTGATCCATTTTAGAGATATTTTTTTCGAAAATTATGAAAGGTGTTATTCTGTAAATTTCCTAGAGGGTCGTTTTTGGTCGAAAGTATAGAAATTAACCCTACATGGATCATGTTACATAAAGTAATTATTTTTATCCAGTTGAGATTTTTTAGGCTTTACAATCTCGCAGTCATAATTAATAATAAGTTTAATGGGTCTTTTCTGACCCCAGGCCACTAAGAGTTAACGATTTTTTAAACAAATGTAAAGATAATATAGTCTTAACAAACCTAAGTGATACTTTTCCGAAAACTATGTAAACGTTGATGAAAACATTAAAATTTTGTTAAAAACAAACTCGAATTATCATTTTTCCAATTTATTTTTTTTTTCTTTAGTTGATAAACTATTATGTGGTACAAATAGCAATCGACATCTCCAAATTAGGCATTTTAAAAAATCTTTAAAATTAATTTTATAAAAAACACTTTTTTGCATTTTTATCAAATTCGTGGGTCATTTTGGATTCCAGGCTACAGTAGGTTAATAATATCCGATGAAGTCAAAATTCCATATCTGAATCATTTTGACTATAGGAGGGGTGCTATTTATATTTCGGGAACTGGCAACACTAATGTCAATAGCTAAAATCTGGCAACACCATAATAAAATTTGAAATTTTTTAGCATAAACGTACTCACAATGTTTTGATGTGCAAGTGCTATTTGTTTTGTTTCCAGTGAGTTAAGAAATTCAATTTGGCCAAAAAATGAAAAATTTCAAGAGGTTTTCGTTGGATTATTTTTCACAACTTTCGACGTGGATTATCTTAACAAGAATGTGTCGATGAACTCAGTTCTTGTATAGCGATAAATTACCATCAATAACCACAGTATATCGCTGGTATAGTGAATTCAATCGTGGTCGTAGTTCGGTCGCCGTCGAATTCCGTGAAGGTCGTCCAAAATCGGTTGTTGTGCCACAAAACATCGATGCAACGCGTGAACTGATAATGCAAGATCGTCATGTCAAATATCATGAGATAGAGGCATCCTTGCGCACTAGTTCCACTTCAGTACATTCGATTTTGCATGAACACTTAAAAAAAATTTACTCTCGTTGGATACCCCATAATTTACCAATCGCTCAAAAAAGGCTCGCGTCGATTTGGGTAAGGGAATGATTAAAAAGTTCGACCGTGGTGCTTCAAAAGACGTGTATAAAATCGTGACAGATGACGAATCATGGATATATGTGTATGAGCAGGAAACAAAACAGCAATCGACCGTGTGGGTATCCCAAGACGAGCGATATCCAACAAAGTTGTTAGTGGAAGAAGCACAGCGAAGCAAATGGTTGCCTATTTCTTCGGCCGAATGGGTCATGTGGCCACTGTTCCGCTTGAGCAACGTCGGACGGTCAATTCTGAGTGGTACACGACCACTTGTTTGCCGGAAGTCTTTGGAGAAATTTGTAAAACTAACCCCCAAAGACGAATGATTCTCCATCATGACAATGCGTGCTTTTACACATCTCGTCAAACAGGTGAAGTTTTGAGCAGTCAAAACATCGAATTGATGACTCATCCTCCGTACACTCCTGACGTGGCACCTAATGACTTCTTCTTGTTCCCGAATATCAAAGGTAAACTGCGTAGTCAACGATTTACGAGCGCAGAAGAAGCAGTTGAAGCGTTCAAAAACCATGTTTTGGAGGTGTCTCAAGAGAAATGGAAAAACTGCTATGACAAATGGTTTCAACGAATGCAAAAGTATATTGATCATCAAGGGGAATATTTTGAAAAAGCTTGTAAACTTATATCCTCTTATCTGAGTTGTAGAAGTCAGTTTGTTTCGATTGGCGATTCTTTTTCATTAACGAAACCAATAACCAGTGGTGTACCTCAGGGGTCTGTTATTGGCCCACTACTGTTCATGAATTACTTGAATGATCTTCTTACATTTGGGAATGGTCTATCATGTCAGTCTTACGTTTATGCGGATGATGTTCAGTTTCTTTGCTATGCCGATTCGCAATTTGTAGATGTCTTGGAAGAGGGTGTAAATTTCATCATACATGAGGTTATATCTTGGTCTTCTGGCAATGGTTTTGTTGTCAATCCAAGAAAGACGAAGTTAATGGGTTTTGGTTTCGATACTGATAATATAATGGTTACTCTCGATGGCATGAGAGTTGAATTTGTGGAGAAGATTAAATGTCTTGGAGTTTTAATTGACAATCATTTAAATTTCTCATCGCATATTAATAACGTTTCTTCGAAAATATCATTCTTGTTGAGAAGGTTGTATTCTCTTGACTTATATCTGCCTCTCTCAATTAGGATGCGTGTGGCACATGCCTTGTTGATGCCTCATATATTATATTGTGTCGAGGTATTTTCTGGTACCACAGGCGGTGAATTTAATAGGTTTACCAAGGTTTTCAATAGAATTATTAGATATGTTTTTGGCCTAAGACTTCGCTCTCATGTGACTCCGTACGTAATCCAATTTCTTGGGTGCTCTTTTGTTAGTTATGTAGGTATGAGGTTATTGATATTTTTTTTACAAAGCAATGGTTAATGGGTTTCCGGACTATATAGTTGACAACTTTCTTTTGTCCAACTCGGAAAGAAACCCCCAACTGGTTTATCCAACACATCATACTACTATGTACGAGCGATCATTTCAGATTAGGCTTTCAAGAATATGGAACGATCTACCTCTATACCTGAGAGGTTTTGCTTTTTCACCCCAGGTCTTTAGGCGAAAGCTTAAGGATTATGTAGCTACTCATGAGTTATAGCTTTTTATTTGTGCTACTATTTTTATCTCTCTCGATCTTTTCTTTTTTTTATTATCGCTGCACTTAGGAAAATCTGGTGATTGTATTATTTTTTTTAAATATCTATTTATATTATTCAAGATAATGTTTTCAGTATTTTTTTTTTTATATGATAGTTTTACTGTATTTTTTACTTATTTTTTTGTTATTTATTTTTATTATTATTTATTTTTATTATTATTTATTTTTATTATTATTTATTTTTATTATCTTATTATCTTTATTTAAATTATTTTTTTGTAGTAGCTTTTATTAATCATATATGGCCCCAGGGCTTTGGTTATGTAATTTGAAGTAAATAAATGCTGTATTTATTATTATTAAAAAAAAAAAAAAAAAAAAAAAAAAAACAATAAACCCATTTTTATTTAAAAAGGTTTGTTATTATTTTCTATTCCCGAAATATAAATAGTACCCCTCGTATTAAATGAATAAATGGAATAAAAAATAATTTTTTTCGAAATTTAGAATTTTGGGAATTTTTAATAGTAATACACTTTTTTTTTCCAAAATGGGCCATTTTCGTCCAACTTTCGGCACGGGTTAACGTTTTTCAAAAAAAAAAAAAAAAATCGATTTCTTCCATTTGGGACCATTTCCAATAAAACTAAGGGTGTAATGAACGAAAATCGACAAATTGCTATTTTAAGGGACAGGCTAGTACAAAAAATTTAAACTCTACGACTTCAACTGTTTTTTAAACTATTTAAAATGTTTCTTTAAATTAATACTGATGGGTTTTTAATTTAAATATTGCTCTTTTTATTTAGAGCTCTCCAAAATCAAAATGCAATTCTTAATTTCAATTTACATTCATTGTAAATACTTCGTTTTATATGCATGACCTGTAAATTTGTTCTATTCTTGTTTTTCAGTTCACTTTTTTTTTTTTTTGCTTTCTCAAGTATTTTAACAAAACGATTTTTTATACAATTTTCTGTTCATCTTTCGGGATAGAGGGTTCTTAAATGGTCATACATATAAAATAAGTTGAGTTCTTTTTTGTATTTATTATGTTTATAGTACATTCACAATCAATAGTAATGTATTCATTTTCATTCTTTTTATTGAATTTCAATAGCAATCAAAATTTGAATTATAGCAATTTTTTTTGTTTTTTACCATCTTGTTCTTAAATATTGACTTCAATTTATTTTGCAAATAAATAATTTTATTTTGTAAGCTGTGATATTTAAAGTGTATGAATTGTAGATTGCCCCTTAGGTGGTGTTTGTAAGTAGAATTCATTTGCATATTATGTGTTAAGCATACAAAATGAGGTTAAGAATTATAGGAAAATAAAGGAAAATTATATGTTGAAAAATATATTTTTTTATTTTTTATGCTTATGTTTGTATAGAAAAGATATGGAGTCTGCCTTATTGCAAGAACAAAATAACTTATTTAAAAACGAAAACCGTAAAGTAAATTAAAATAGGGAATTATACAAACAATAAAAATTTAACCCTTTCAGCCCCAACGTTGCCTATTTTTTTTATAACGAATTTTTTATTCAGTAGGATTGCAGTTCCATAATGCCTGTGTATAATTTTATATATCAGGCTTTGATAGTGTTCATTTGCGAACTGCTTTCCATAGTGTCCACACACATTTTTTCTCACAATGACGTTTAGGGAAAAATAAAATTTTATGTTTAAATTAGTCTGAAAAATTATGTGATGAATAAAATTCTAAATATCAAAAATTTTATGTAGAGTTTAGTAACAGAAAAAGTATATAATTAATATTTAAAAACAAAATCTTAACCCGTGCGGGACCGGCGGCATGTTAATTTTTTAAATTTAATTCCAAATATCTCCCCTAGGGGGTGCTGCGAAGCCATAAGTTGGGTCGGAAAATTCCCAGCCATTTCAAGTTGGAGCCGAAAGGGTTAATATTAGGTATTTATGACCAGGGTATCCACATATTGGTGGTCCACATTTTGAATTATGTTAAATTCACAGCACAAAAATAAAGGTAAAAGCGATGGAAAAAGCACTACAGTTAATGATCTAGATGTACTTCTTTTTTAAGAAAAACACTAATGATTTTAACAGTGAGCTATCACAAGAGGGCGGAACTCCCATTTGAACATTTCTTCAGTACTTTTGAACGAATGCAAAAGGTGCACTGCAATTTTTACAAATGCATTACAATCAATTTTCCATAATTTTGTTTTATATATTTGTTAAAATTAAAAAATATTAAATGTAAGGGAATTTATGGTAAATATTAAAAATATTGATTCCGCCAGGATTTAAAATCTCGATCATCTATCTGGAAAAAACTGAATGCAAATAACTTCTTGGGATTTCTTTAAGAGCAATAATGCTTTAGGAGTAAAAATTAAGTTCTTTTTTTGATGTTTTTCAGAATAACTTATAAAAAAGGTGTAAAAATATACTAACGGATACTATGGAAACAACAAAGGAGTGATTTTTTTAATATGTGCGGAATTACTTTGTTGGCAATAAAAGAAGTGGTTTGTAAAGTATGAATTCCATTTTTTTTCGATTACAAATTTTAATATTTTCTTTAATTTGCCAGGTTTGTAGAAAATTTGTTTTTCTGAAATTTGCCCCAATCTTTATATATATTTTTTAGGCCCTGTGCGAGGTGGCTAAATTCCCAGCAAAAATTTGGTAATCACTGGTCATTACTACATGCATTAGTTAGATCTCATATCTCCTTACCCTTTGAATTACTTTTAAACTGAATGTAATGAGTTACCGATAATTATACCCCACACATTACTATCTCACAATAGCTGAAATAAATAATATATGTTCTAAATCAGTAATACCCATAACTATGGCGTAGCCTAGTGGTTAGCGTTTTTGCCTGACAAACATAAGGTTTGCTGATCAATTCGTGTCTCCATCCATTGTTTTTTTTTGTAATTTATATTAAACATCTATTTATAGAAACATTGATGTTCATTAAGCAGTATTTAATAACAAGTTTTGTGAAAAATAGACATATAACGATTGCCATAATAAATGTGTACGTTAAAGCATTAAAAATCATAGCTATGTCATAGTCTAATGGTTAGAGTGTTTGCCTGACAACCGTGAGGTACGCTGATAAATTCGTGTCAGCTCCTATTGTTTTGTAAATATTATACTTTTTTGAATTTATATTCAACATCTATTTATAGAACAGTTGATAAACTACCTACAGGTAACATCAGTGTAATGATTTTCCTCCAATGACATCACCATGTTAAAATAAGTAGTTCAGTTATTAAAAGGTAACTAGTGAACACTGAAGATTTCAATACTTAAAACTCATTACATAGTAATGAAAGATGTCGCTGGGATGGCAATGAGAGTTTTTGCTGGGTTTGTTCTAAACTAAATACAAATAGGCAAAAAGGTTTAAAATTTCTTTGAAAATTGTTTTAAAAAATTTTCTAATTTCTAAGAAATTTGTAAACCAGAATTTAGTTTAGAATTAGTTTAACCAGTTCGCACCCACCATTAATATGACAATTAAAGTTTTATTATGTGGCTAGTTGTTTATATGCTAGTTTTTACTATTTTTACCAGTTTTTTCTCTTAAATTGATTCGTGGTCTAAAATTAGCTACCTGTTTAATTCACTTTTTCTAAGTTTTTACCACTTTTGATATAATTTTCTTTCATTTCACGTGGAAATAAGTACGTAAGTAAGTAAGAAATAAATGTAAACAAAACAATCCAATAAGTAAATTCATTAATAACAATTTTGAAATAATAACATTTGTAAGGACCCAAATTTGGAAGGCAAATTTGATCACACATTCAATGCCAAAGCGTAGAGTTCTCGCTGAATTACATTCAGTATAACGGCGTTGTTATACTGACTACTGATTACATCTGGCACCTTAGTAATTGTGAACTTCCCTAATGACGAAGAGAGAACAGGCGGGAGAAAGGAACAAAGAGAAGGAGGAACAAAGCTTGAGAATAGGTGGGTGGGCACAAGGTGAGAAAAATAACAAGAACTGAAATAAGGTCCTTTGTTATGATTCATTTTGTTTGCGAACTAAACAAGGTGTTTGCCGACTAATTGTGCGATGCCGTTAGATTTTAAAACATTTGAAAATTTATAGCTATGACAAAACCACGTAGATGCGGCAACAGGAGCTGCAAAAGAAGGAAGTATTGAGGCATTGAGTAGAAGTGCTTTGAAGTCTCCTGCGAGGTAAACAAGCTTTCCTTTCGGTGCGTTACCTAACGTCAAGTGAACCGGATCTTTTCTGATTTATCAACAGTCAAGTGAACAGGATCTTTCATGATTTATCAACCGTCAAATGAACAGGATCGTTTGTGATTTATCGACGCTATAATGAAAGGTGTGAAACTGAAGTGAACTGATCTTTTGTGCATTTACTGACGGTGAAGTGGACAACTCCTTTTTGTGAAATAACTACTAGGTTGAGTGAAAGCTTTTGGTGAATGTGAAAACGATCAATGACCAGTGTGGAGGCTAAAAATTCCGGTGTAGCTAGGCAAGTAGTGAACAAAAAACTCAAGTCTAGGAGATTGTAGTGGCAGAGTTTGGATTACATCCGAAAAGATATAGGCATATTACATCTGCGGCTAAAGTCTAGGAGAGAGTAGCGACAGGAGCTGTATTACATCCAGGGGATTAGTGTGGATTACATCTACAATATAGTAGCGACAGGGACTGGATTATATCCAGAGATATTACCCAGGAAAATTTTCTGTACTAAAGAATCGGTTGTAGAATAGCTACTTTTCATTTACAACCCCTTCTACTGTCGATTCTAACACCGATAATTTTTGTTTGAAATTGTCCCAAAATGAACCCCTTCTATAGCTCCAAAGTGGAACCGGTTGCTCTAGAATCAGTTTTGGAACTTAGTGGTTGGCTACCGATTGTAAAAAATGTTCCCGGTTATTTTCATTTACAACCCCTTCTACTGTCGATTCTAACACCGATTATTTTTGTTTGAAATTGTTCCAAAATGAACCACTTCTATATTTCCAAAGTGGAACCGGTTGCCATAGAATCAGTTCTGGAACTAGTTATATAATTGCTTCTACATCAGTCACATCTTCCATATAGGATCCCAGGAACTGGTTCCAGAACCAGTTCCATGGAATTGGTTGCAGTAGAACCAGTTGTAAAATGGGTGTGGTTGGCTACCGATTTTAAAAAATTTTCCTGGGTAGTGCGGAGATATTAGGCCAAGTCATGAGAAAATAGATTGTAGTGTTCGGTCACTCCGGGGCAAAACTCACCGAGCAGCGTTCGAGGGAGAACCACCAACATCGAAGGAAAAAGCCAGACGAAAGCCAAGGGGCGGTTACGGCAGAAGCGGCATATTATAGAAATAAAGCAACAACTTTGTATAGACACAGCAAAAAAATATCGAAGTAGTTCAAAAAGATCGGCATATTCGTTGCACAAACAGAAGCGACAATTGCTGATTTTTCGGATATAATGCGGGTCTTTTAGACAAGTTTGTAAACTTAACATAAAATGTCCGAATTTAATTAAATAACCGAAAAATTCGCATCTTTTTCAAAAATACATATTTGAAGAAAACACAAATATGTTTAATCTTATATTAAATTATTATTTTTTTTAATTTTGTGTTTATATTAAGTGTTTCCAAAGAAATTTTGAGTTTAAAAACACTTATATAAATTGTCCATATATTAAAAATAAAAGATTGAATACATTTCATATTAATGGTTTTGGTTTTCGATAAAACCTCTAAGCCCGAAATTTTTGGATGTAAGTTAAGCTAAGTTTAGTTACGCCAAAACCAAATTTAATAATAAAATATCTCCATTTCTAGAGCAGAATTCCAGTTACAAACCAATTTGAACTACACGGCTAAAAGTAATTGTTCAATCAGATTTAATTAGATACTGCAATTGATTCTGTATGATGGCATCAAATAAAAATTATATAAAATATATATATATCTGCACACACCAAACACTAATTAAAATCAGAGCTGTTAAATTTGGATTACGATTAGTAATCAATTAGATCACATTTTAAAAATAATGGTATTGATTACATAATTCTCTTTTGAAAAATTCCTGATTGTTAATTAATTATGATTACAAATAGTCCAAAAATAATCAAGATTAATTAGGATTACGAGAAAATAATCAAAAATAATCAAAAGTAATCAAAAACATAATTGACTACTTTCAAGGATTATTTTTGATTATTTTTTAAAAATTTTGAATTTACATCATTTTATACATACATTTTATTTTGAAAAATTTGCGTTTAGAACGTAAAAAAATTCTGAACAAATAAAACAAAATTAGATAGTTTTGTATACAAAATATAGGTATATTCACTTCAATAACAAAACAATCAATAACAATTTTAGTACATCCTATATCAACAAAAAAGGGAAAAATACGTGAAAAAATAATAAAGAGAAACAAATACATTCAGAATACATCCAATTCACAAAAAAAAAGTTTTATAATTTAAATACACCCGGTGAAAAATGTCCATATATGAACATTTATGGTTCAACCATATATGTATGGATCCGAAAAATGAGGTAACACCTAAGTATATGTTCATATATGGACATATATGAACATATACATTTATTAAATATATGCGAATACATGCGAATGTTGCTGTCCTTTCCCTACGGGAAATTTTAACAAACTGTCACCGAACTGGCCCCTTTACATGAAATAGACTGGTCACTTTTACATGGCATTGGCATAGGAGGGGGAAATTGACCCCTTGTGACATGTCACAAGACAAATCTCAGGACAGGTCCCTGAACTTTGTTTTTTATAAGAGTTCAGTAACCTGTCTTAGGATTTGTCTTGTGACATGTCACAATGGGTCAATTTGCCCCTTCTATGACAACGCCATGTAAAAGTGACCAGTCTATTTCATGTAAAGGGGCCAGTTCGGTGACAGTTTGTTAAAATTTCCCGTAGGGTTATTATAAGGTTGTACTATAGATATAAATTTATGTATGACATTCAAATTAGGCGCTACATATGTTCCTTTTTTTATTCATGGCATTAAATATAATTCCATATTTATCCAAATATGAGTTCCTTTTACATATATGGAAAAATCTATTCTTCGAAATATGTTCATATACAAGTCCCTTTTGAATAAATTGGATAACATATACTTTCATATTTGTCCATATATGAGTGCCATTTCCATATGAAATAACAGATGCTTCCATATATGTCTGTATATGAAATTTTTTCCATATATGGAATCACATATACTTCCATATATATTCATAAAAAATCCATATTTGTTCATATGTGTCCATACATAAACCATATATGAACATGTTTGAGCGTATATGAACATTTTTCACCGGGCATATATTAACTAATTTTTCAAAAGAAAAATCAGACAATGATTGCCGCCTTGGACTGTTGACGATCCCGGCAAAAGAAAACAGTCGTTCAACTGGAGCTGAAGACGTTAAGGGCGTGTTAAAATAAATAAATGCATCCCTTAGTAAATCATATTTTTGCCAAATCTCGTCACCACTTGCATTATCATTTAAATAGCTGAAGAACTGATATTTTAACTTTAATCTGTTCTTGTGGAGAAGGACTTACTTCAATTTCATCATCTGCAAAGTCAAATCTTTAAAGTAAAAAACAAGATAAATGTACGCATAAGCTCACCATCATCCCGCGACGAGAACTTTATAATTTCAAGAAAAATACTGATGTAAATGAATGGAAAGATAAAATCAGTACTTTAAAAATGAAAATCATTAAACGCATTATCCCGTCCAATATAAATGATTTTGACACATCATTGATTGCGACACATCATTTCTAACAGACTTTGGGACGCAGATCACGAATATGGCACTAGAATCTTAAAGTTAGCTATAGTTTAAGAAATATTTTTTGACAAAAAGAATTCAGTGGAATAATCAAAAACAATCAAAAGTACTCTTTGAAAGTAGTCGAATTATTTTTTGATTACTTTTTATTATTTTTGAATATTTTCTCGTAATTTTTATTAATCTTGATTATTTTTGGATTATCTGTAATCGTAGTCAATTAGTAATCGTGCGAATTTTAAAATAATCGTAAAATAGTCATTATTTCACCTTTCAAAAAAAAAACAATCTAATTACTAATTATTACGATTAGTAATCATTACTTAACAGCTATGATTAAAATGAACATATTTGGTTCTATGAAAAAGAACATCCAAAAATACAATCTTTCATAACCTTATACATACCACTTTTGATTGAGTGAAGTTTTAGCAATTTGGATTACTTCCGTCCTATGACAACCCCATGTTAAAATCATGCATGTTTCACCTCCATTTGGACTACATCTAAATCGGTATATGTGTACACTAGCGGGCGCAGCCCGCTACGTTGTTAGCGTGCCTTAAATGTTAAGGGGGGGAGCTTCGCCCTCCCCCCCGGGGGGCTGCGCCCCCCACAATTTTTATTAAATTCGTTTTTTATTTAAAGTTTTTTTATTTAAAGCCTTCACCCAGCCACCACAAATAAATAATTCTGCACAACAATGGGTTTAAAATAAATAAATATTTGATCACTTTTTCTCATGAAAGTGGATTGTTAGTAATGAATCCATAATAAATTGCAATATACGTGTGTATGTTAAGATAATTTGGTAAAGTGCGAACTTAGGTAGATAGACCCGTAAGTAGTTTTGTTCATTTGTGTTTTGAATGAAAATAAATAACGTAAAGCAGGGTTGGAAAGCATTTTATAATATTAAAAATAGCGGGCAAAGCTACGTTGTTAGCGTGTCTTAAAGTTTTTTTTTAATTCCAGTTTATGTAAAGGTAGACCTGGCAATTCAAGTAAATTCACAAATTCAGTTGGAAAATTTACTGCGTCGGTTTCTTCCACCTGTGTTTCGTTACATGAAGTTTAAATATCGGAATATATAAGTTCCATTCCTTTTCTAAGGTTTTTTCTCTTTTAGAAAATTTGTTTAACTTTTTCGAGAGTATGTTTCAATGCTACATAAGTTTCATATTCCGTTGATAGTGTTTGAACAGGTAATTCCCTCTTCCAATCCATTTGCATTGTCTATAATTTCAATTCCACTCGTTCAACGTTTATATCCATTTCATTCCACTTGTGTAGTGTTTCAATCCCACTCGTTTCCTATTTAGTTTCTTAATTTTAGTGTTTCATATACACTTGTTCTTTAAGTTTTAGGTTTCTAGCTAAAGACGCAGACGTTAAGGGGGGGGGGGGGGCAATTTTCCGCTTTTGAACCACCATTTTTACCACGTTCCTGTCCAAAGTCCTAGAAATGCCTTGTCGATAAGTTAGCCCATACTCCAAGGAAAACATATTATATATTACAGATTTCTAGCCGAAGGGTTCGGTTAGGCCATCAAGGGGGAGAATTATTCCGTTTTTACCCCTCCCGGTAGGAATTTCCAAAAATTCCGTCTTAGAGGACGTCTGCGTTGGAGGAGGAACCTACTACATACATAATTTTAGGTCTCTATATCCAGCAGTTTGGCCAGGCCATCAAGGGGGAAGTTTTTTCCCTTTTTACCCCTCCCGGTATGAATTTCCAAAAATACCATCTTAGGGGACGTCAACGTTGGAGAAGGAACCCAATTTAAGATCCCTTGTTCCAGCAGTTTGCCCAGGCCGTTAAGGGGGAGACTTTTCCTGTTTTTGACCCTACCTGTAGAAATTTACAAAAATCTCATCTTAGCGGATGTCTACAATAGAGGATGAACTTTAATACCAAATTTCAACTTCCTACCTCCAGCGGTTTGGCAGGCCTTTAAGCGGCACTTTTCTCTTCATTAATCCCCATTTTTGCAATGTCCCTGTCCAAAAAGCACCTTCTCGGTAAGTGAGCACATACTCCAAGTAACATATGTTTTACATTTCAGGTTTCTAGCCAACTTTTACTATTTGTGCCCCTCTCGGTAGGAATTTCCGAAAGTCCATCGACAGGGAATTCCAGCTTCCTAGTTCCAGCAGTTTGAGCAGGCTGAGAGGAACTTAAGTACCGAATTTCAGCTTCCTAGTTCCAGCAGTTTGGACAGGTCGTTAAGGGGCAACTTTCCCTTTTTGAGCCCCCATTTTATAACGACCCTCTCCAAAATTCAAAAAAGTATCTTTCTAATAAGTTAGCCCTCACTCCAGGGACCCACATTTTAAGCTTCAGGTTTCTAGCCGAAGGGGTTTTTACCGGCCCCCAAGGTGAGGCTTTTCTTCTTTTTGCCCCTCCCTTTAGGAATTTACAAAAATTCCATCTTCGCGGCTATCTGCGATGGATGAGGAACATTCATATCAAATTTCAACTGCATTGCCTTAGCGGTTTGGGCAGGCCGTTAGTGGGGACATTTTTCCCTTTCAACCACCATTTTTACTATGTTCCTGTTCCAAAATAGAAAAATTACGTTGCCGGTTAGTTAGTCCTACTCCAAGGAATACATATTTAAAATTTTAGGTTGGCCAAAAGGGATTGGGCAAGCCGTCAGGAGGAGACTTACCTTATTTCCCCTCCCGATAGGAATTTCAAAAATTCCGTCTAAGCGGACGCCTACACAGAAGGAGGAACTCACATACCGACTTTCCTTTTGGGATATCCTGTAGGGAATTCCAAAAATACAAACTTAGTCGATGTCTACTACAGTGGAGGAACCTTTATACCAAATTTCAACTTCTTACCTACAGTGGTTTTGGCAGGCACTTTTCCAATTTGTGAGACTGTTTATGGGGAGACTTTTCCCCTTTTTACCCGTTCCGGAATGAATTTCCAAAAATCCCGTCTTAGCGCACGTCTATGCCGAATATCAAGAAACCTTGTTTAGTGGAGATATCCGTGGGGGGAGGAAAAAAAGTAGTTTTTTTGAAATTATATAATTTTAAATGGTACTCTTTGGAAAAACGAAATTTTTTGGAAAAAGGTACTTTGTTTTTACAAAGTACTTTATTTGTACTTTTTTTGGAAAAGGTATTTTTTTTTTAAAAAGGTGTTTTTTTTTTGGAAAAATGTATGTTTTTTGGAAAAAGGTATTTTTTTTGGAAAAGGTACTTCTTTTGGAAAAGGAAAATTTTTTTAGAAAAAGGTACTTTTTTGGGAAAAGGTACTTTTTTTTGGAAAAGGTACTTTTTTTGAAAATAGGTATTTTTTTGAAAAAATGTATGTTTTTTGGGAAAAGGAAAATTTTTTTAGAAAAAGGTACTTTTTTTGGGAAAAGGTACTTTTTTTTGGAAAAGGTACTTTTTTTGAAAAAGTTATTTTTTTCGAAAAATGTATGTTTTTTGGGAAAAGGTACTTTTTTTGGAAAAAGGTACTTTTTTTGGAAAAAGGAATTTTTTTTGGAAAAAGGTACTTTTTTTGGAAAAAGGTACTTTTTTTTGGAAAAAGGTACTTTTTTTGAAAAAAGGTACTTTTTTTTGGAAAAAGGTACTTTTTTTGGTAAAAGGTACTTTTTTTGGAAAAAGGTACTTTTTTTGGAAAAAGGTACTTTTTTTGGAAAAAGGTACTTTTTTTGGAAAAAGGTACTTGTTATTGGAAAAGGGTACTTTTTTTGGAAAAAGGTACTTTTTTTGGAAAAAGGTACTTTTTTTGGAAAAAGGTACTTTTTTTTGGAAAAAGGTACTTTTTTTGGAATAAGGTACTTTTTTTTGGAAAAAGGTACTTTTTTTTGGAAAAAGGTACTTTTTTCGGAAAAAGGTACTTTTTTCGGAAAAAGGTACTTTTTTTGGAAAAAGGTACTTTTTTTGGAAAAAGGTACTTTTATTGGAAAAAGGTACTTTTTTTTGGAAAAGGGTACTTTTTTTGGAAAAAGGTACTTTTTTTGAGAAAAGGTACTTGTTATTGGAAAAGGGTACTTTTTTTGGAAAAAGGTACTTTTTTTGGAAAAAGGTACTTTTTTTGGAAAAAGGTACTTTTTTTGGAAAAAGGTACTTTTTTTGGAAAAAGGTACTTGTTATTGGAAAAGGGTACTTTTTTTGGAAAAAGGTACTTTTTTTGGAAAAAGGTACTTTTTTTGGAAAAAGGTACTTTTTTTTGGAAAAAGGTACTTTTTTCGGAAAAAGGTACTTTTTTCGGAAAAAGGTACTTTTTTCGGAAAAAGGTACTTTTTTTGGAAAAAGGTACTTTTTTTGGAAAAAGGTACTTTTTTTGGAAAAAGGTACTTTTTTTGGAAAAAGGTACTTTTATTGGAAAAAGGTACTTTTTTTGGAAAAGGGTACTTTTTTTGGAAAAAGGTACTTTTTTTGAGAAAAGGTACTTTTTTTGGAAAAAGGTACTTGTTTTTGGAAAAGGGTGCTTTTTTTGGAAAAAGGTACTTTTTTTGGAAAAAGGTACTTTTTTTGGAAAAAGTTACTTTTTTTGAAAAAAGGTACTTTTTTTAAAAAAGGTACTTTTTTTGGAAAAAGGTACTTTTTTTGGAAAAAGGTACTTTTTTTGGAAAAAGGTACTTTTTTTGGAAAAAGGTACTTGTTATTGGAAAAGGGTACTTTTTTTGGAAAAAGGTACTTTTTTTGGAAAAAGGTACTTTTTTTGGAAAAAGGTACTTTTTTTTTGGAAAAAGGTACTTTTTTTGGAATAAGGTACTTTTTTTTGGAAAAAGGTACTTTTTTTTGGAAAAAAGTACTTTTTTCGGAAAAAGGTACTTTTTTCGGAAAAAGGTACTTTTTTCGGAAAAAGGTACTTTTTTTGGAAAAAGGTACTTTTTTTGGAAAAAGGTACTTTTTTTGGAAAAAGGTACTTTTATTGGAAAAAGGTACTTTTTTTTGGAAAAGGGTACTTTTTTTGGAAAAAGGTATTTTTTTTGAGAAAAGGTACTTTTTTTGGAAAAAGGTACTTGTTTTTGGAAAAGGGTACTTTTTTTGGAAAAAGGTACTTTTTTTGGAAAAAGGTACTTTTTTTGGAAAAAGGTACTTTTTTTGGAATAAGGTACTTTTTTTTGGAAAAAGGTACTTTTTTTGGAAAAAGGTACTTTTTTTGGAAAAAGGTACTTTTTTTGGAAAAAGGTCCTTTTTTTGGAAAAAGGTACTTTTTTTTGGAAAAGGGTACTTTTTTTGGAAAAAGGTACTTTTTTTGGAAAAAGGTACTTTTTTTGGAATAAGGTACTTTTTTTGGAAAAAGGTACTTTTTTTGGAAAAAGGTACTTTTTTTGGAAAAAGGTACTTTTTTTGAAAAAGGTACTTTTTTTGGAAAAATGTACTTTTTTTGGGAAAAAGGTACTTTTTTTGGGAAAAGGTACTTTTTTTGGGAAAAGGTACTTTTTTGGAAAAAGGTACTTTTTTTGTCCCCTTTTTGGCCCTCCCGATAAGAATTTCCAAAAATGCCGTCTCAACGGACGTCTACACCGGTCATACCAAATTTCAACTTCATAGCTCCAGCAGTTTGAGCAGGCCGTTAAGGGGGAGACTTTTTCCCCTTTTTGCCCGTCCCTGTAAAAATTTCCAAAACTCCCGTCTTGGTGGATGTCTACGATAGTGGAGGAACCTTTATACGAAATTTCAACTTCCTACCTCCAGCGGTTTGGGCAGGCCGTCAAGGGGGGCATTTTTCCCCTTTTTAACCCCCATTTTTACAACGTCCCTGTCCAAAATTCTAGAAAGTACTTTCCAGAAAAGTTAGCCCCTACTCCAAGGAACACATATCTTAAATTTCAGCTTTCTAGCCAAAGGGGTTTTGGCAGGCCGTCAAGGGGGACACTTTCCCCCTTTTTGCCCGTTCCGGTAGGAATTTCCAAAAATCCCGTCTTAGCGGACGTCTACCCCGAAAGAGGAACCTACATACCAAATTTCAACGTCCTAGCTTCAGCGGTTTGGGCTGGGCGATGTTGAGTCAGTCAGTCAGTCACGTTATTCTTTTATATATAGAGATTTTACTACATATTCTTCCGCTCTTTTTTTGCTGGGGAATATATCTAATAGAGCAACAAATAAAGATAAATAGTGAAAATATATGAAATAGTCAATTTGTGTGGAGGCAAAAAAAATTAAAAATCGTAGGGGAGAAATGATTCTACGAAGAATTGTAAGCAACTTTGCTTTAGAAACCATAAGTCTAAATTGGATTTCGAGCTTGCGGAAATTCAAAAATATGTTGTTAGTAGTGCGTCACTGCAATGTTTGTGTAAAATTTGTGTTAACATATAAGTATTGTTAACCAGGATAATAGTTCTGGACGTTTTAGATAGGAGTCTTCATCGGCTTTCCTTATTATAAGAAAACAAATCTAAAATTTTTTTATTTTTGCCTAAACTGCTAAGCTGATGAAATAAAACAGCCTAAAAATTAGCGCACGCTACAGGTTGGAAATGTTAAGATATTTTGATAAAATTCAGTATACCTACCGACTTATATCATCCTATGGACGAAGCATATTAATTTTGGTTGAAATCGGTCAACGTTTGGACTTACAAGGGAAGTACTTCAGCCTAAACACTCCGATTTTGATGAAATTTGGATATGTGATAGAGAAAAAAATCTAAGATCGACCTGTCTCAGCTTATCGGCCACCTCGGAATTTTAAGATTCCAAAAAGGGGTACAAAAATGGGTCCTTTTTAGGTTTTTTTGCTTTTTAAGATATTTCGACCAAAGGAACCATGTGCAAGTGTGGTATTGTTGGAAAAGAATTTTAGAGGGCTTTAGAAATTAGGTACTCTAATTCACATGGGCATACGGACAAAGCCTATGGATTTTTTTTACAATTGGTAAATTTTTAGGCTTAGTGCTTGTATAAAGGTCCCCCAAAAATTTGCATATCCGCAAAAGAGAACGGTTTGAGTGCATTAGTTTTTATTGTGCATTCATACCATTCATTGCTTTTGCCATGTATTCATTCAACAACAATAACTAATGCTATTGCTATTTATACAATCATTGTTTTTGAAGAGTGGTTTTTACGCAATATTTTTTATAATGCCACTACATGTCAAGTAACGAAATGAAAAATAAAATCAATCACAACATTCGTTTAGTATTCGTTGACCCGTTGCAGTATTTTTTTATTTAAATATGAAATGGGTATATCTGTGATGTATATATTTTATAATTTTGTCAATGTTTAAGGGAAAAAAATAAACACCCAAAATATACTAAACTATTTCACATAAATTTTTTTTTTAAATTTTTTTACAATCAACCTTGAGACCATTTGCAGCAATCGTTTCTATTCACACCATTCGTTTTGTATTCGTTGCTTTTGTGAGTCCTAGGTAAGATTAACAGAAGACATGCAATACATGGCTTTCGTCATACTCACTTGTTTTCAATTGTGTCTGTTTACTTTATTGAAATGATGTGTATTAACAACAATATGCTAATTTTTTCGAATTTTCACTCAATAAAGACCTTAGCTTTTTCTGCATCACAACCTTTTAGCTGAGATGTTTGCAGGTAATTCATTCCTGCCGGAAAGCAATCAACCACTGCCCGAGCTTGAAAGAGTGTCGAGTACTATGCCTAAGATATTCTTTCGAGCTCGAGCAGTTCAAAGGGTTCTTGCTGACCTCAACGTAAATAAGTCATCGGGGCTGGATGGTATACCAGCACTGGTGCTGAAACAGTGCTCTTCGACGCTACCTCGTCCATTCGCAAGCCTTTTTAGTGCTTCGTACCATGCGGGAGTTTTCCCCTCGTGCTGGAAGGTTGCCAATGTCCAGCCAATCCCTGAAAAGGGTGCGGCTAACAACCCTGAAAATACCGCCCGATCGCAATATGCTCTGCGCTCTCAAAGGCGATGGAGAGTATGGTTAATTACCATCTTGTGAATTATTTAGAGTCCAACTCACTTCTTAATGACCGACAGTATGGCTTCCGTAGAAATCGTTCTACGGCAGACCTGTTAGCGTTCCTTACGGAACGTTGGTGTCGGTCAATCCACCGTTTTGGTGAGAGCAAAGTGGTTGCTCTGGATATTTCAAAAGCCTTTGACCGTGTATGGCACGGGGCGCTTATATCAAAGCTTATTGCTTTTGGTGTGGATAATGACTTCGATCGTTTTATTTCGAGCTTTCTCAGAGATCGCACTATTCGTGTTGTGATGTGATGGGGTCTCATCCGACGAGTTTCAGGTGAATTCAGGTGTACCTCAGGGTTCTGTTCTTTCTCCTTCCATATTTCTTACACACAAAGAACGATTTAGTTAGAAAACCATCAAATCCACCAATATTCTATTAAAAACACCTAATATTAATTCCAATTATCTAAAATTTATGGATATAATTAATATTTTGTGTTGAAAAAACATTTTCTATATTCACAACTGGCTGAAATGCTCTGTAATAATAAAATCGGTGTTCATAACCAATTAGGAGAAAACATTTTTTTTCGAAACAATTCCATAATCACAATCAAATTAAAATTAGCCAAATATATATAAATCCCAATTTTTCGGATGTTACAACTATAATTCAGTAGTAAAAAATAAATTCAAATATTAATTCCTAAACTTTTCAATTCGTCATTTACAATTAACTGTTTCGAACAAATTCGGCAGTACTAACCAATTAACTATAAAAAATAAAAGATGTCAAAAAAATTATAAAAAAGCAAATTAAAAAAACAAATAAAGCAATAAAATTGTAACATCGGTTTCTAAAACTGCAAGTTCAGGTAAAAATTTCATGCAGGAAATTTATATTTTTTGATGCAGGAAATTTATATTTCCAAAAAGAAGGATATCCGAAAATCGATTTTTTATTGGATTCTTGCCTCAAACTTAAACGTAGAAATAGGTAAAAAACCAAGATTTTTGTTTTTTATTTGAGAAACCATCTCATGTCCTAGACCGGGTGCAGAGGATTTTTTCCGTAGAACTTTTTCTTCAGAAAAAAACCTCAGATAATAAATAAAAACTATATCCTACAGAAAAACTTCTAGATTCTGAGGACTTTTTGTAGCAACTGAGTAATGTGATAGTACATGTAACTACCCAAATTCGGTTGGCAACAAATTCGGTTGCCACAACGGATCTGTTCGCTGTGTGTATCTTTTTCAATGATCTTGTTCAAACTTTCAATCCTATCTACGCTTTCGCAGATGACAGCAACATTAGTCATTCACTTTGCTTCGATCGTAGGCCAAGCGCTGAGGAGATTGTGGGAAAAGGCAGATTATGAATGACACACTGAATCGTGACTTTTCTACAATCTCAGAGTGGGGTCGCGCGAATAAGGTCGACTTTAATGCGCCCAAGACCCAATGTTGTATGTTGACCCATAGGGCTGCGGGGTCAGCACTGTCATCTGTACATATGGGTGATATCGATATTGAGGAATCGGATACTCTTGATGTTCTGGGCATGAAAATTCAGTGTGATGTCCGTTGGAATAAACATGTTTTTCAGATGTCGAAAGAAGCATTCAAGTGTTTAGGTATTTTACGTCGGTGCAAGAAGTACTTCACTCCATCCGATTTACTCACTATTTATACCACTTATATCCGACCGAAGATAGAATACAACTCCCATATATTGGCAGGAGCTTCGAAGTCTATTTTGGAGCTTCTGGACCGTGTGCAAAGGAGGGCGTCGGCGCTTATCAATGACAGTAGGGTATCCAGCTCTATTGACTCATTCGAGCATCGTCGAAATGTGGGTTGTGTGACTCTGTTTTATCGATATTACCATGAGAAGTGCTCTACTGAGATAAGAGAACTTGCCCCAAAGCCCAAGTTTTTTTCGTAACACTCGCTTATCAAGTAGAGCACATCCGTTTGTAGTCGATTGTCCAGTGGATCGCACGAAGCATTCCAGAGAGAATTCGTTTATCAGTTGCACCAGCCGTATGTGGAATAAACTCCCCTCATAACCTATTTTCCTAATACCAACACAATGCACTGCGTTAATAGGGGGCAACCCCTGTTGGTCCATCGAAAAAAAAGAATGTTAATAAGCTAAATTTTGTGCTAATTAAACAAAACTAATGCAGAGAACATATCAAACAACACAAGTGCACTTTACAGTTTAATTAAAATCGCTTAAAAACAATAAAAATAATTAATTAAAAACACCACATTTTTCATGTTTGTTGTTATTTTACACTGAAACTCTCTTAAAACCAGTTCAGTTTTTCAGATGATAGCCGTGGATAGTGCCTGATTAAATTCAACTTATAGTTTTCTTTGTTTTTTACTGTTAATAAAATGGTTAAAAAATGAGTAAACAAGTTAAAGTCGGTCATGCCGACTATATAGCACCCTACACCAGTCTGATTAAAAGGATCCGAAATTCGAATGGCTTAAAACGGACTTGTGTCAAAATTTTCTATAACATGATAAAAGAAGAGAAAATCGGAAATATAGCCCATATGGGCGATAGGTCCAAATATGAACCGATCCTATCTAGAATTCATAGGCTTTGTCCCTGGGACCATGTGAGTCAGGGAACCAAATTTCATTGAAATATCTTCGTATTTGCGACATGCAGGGTGTAACCAAACAAATTTAAGGGGACCCTTATATGGGCACTAGGTTTAAACATGGCCCGATTTTAACCAAAATCTATAGACAATTTTCGGCGGGACCCTTATATGGGCACTAGGTCTAAACATGGACCAATTTTAACCGAAATCAATAGGCATCGTCGTTGGGTGTACCAAATTTAATCAAAATATCTTAATATTTGCGACCTGTAGAGTGCGCACAAAGATGCATTGACAGACGGACGGACGGACATCGTTAAATCGAAATAAAAAGTGATTCTGAGCCGATTGGTATACTATAAGGTGGGTCTAGGTCCAATATTTTTTGGTATTATAAACATCAGCACAACCTTCTTATACCCTCTCCACGTAGTGGTGTAGGGTATAATTAGCCAAAACAACTAACAACATTTTATTTAGTTTATTTATTTTTATTTTTTTTTTTGTATAAAACAACTGAATAAAATTAATTTTATGAATTCTCAATATTTTTTTTGTACCTAGTTAGATTTTTTTGAACGAATTACGAGTGTAGTTAAAATTTACATTTCCTTTACGAATTAATGTTATATTCATTTAAAATAACTAAATTGAACTACTACTTGAATAACTAAGAAACTCTGACCGCAGAAGTTCCCCGAGTGTAGTAAGATTATGAGATATTTATAATGAGGGAATAGGGAAAACCTCTGTTTGCGCCGGCAGGAAAACGCCGCTACGGCAGTTGTGATCGTGCACTGAGGGTGTGGGTACTGGGTATTC
Source organism: Leucophora obtusa (assembly GCA_949987735.1). Taxonomy (NCBI): domain Eukaryota; kingdom Metazoa; phylum Arthropoda; class Insecta; order Diptera; family Anthomyiidae; genus Leucophora; species Leucophora obtusa. The sequence goes on along the minus strand of OX465298.1, from coordinate 118,056,247 downwards.
GCATGAAAAACCCGGTACTCCGCATCTTCAGAGCACTATCCTTTTTTTTTTGTTTTTTGGTTTTTTCGTGATCAGCAAAGACAGCAGCAACAAGTGAAAAAGGAAAAGAGAAAAAAAAAAAAAGGTAGAAGAAAACTAAAGACTATAAATTAAAGTTTAAATAAAATTGTGAAATAAATGAAAGAGGAAATTTAAAAGTGAAAAAAAATTAAAGAAAACTTAATGTTAAATAGAATCGTTAACTAATAATTAATTGTAGATCATAAAATATAAGAAACCAAGTGAAACATTGTAATTTATGAAAACTGAGAAAAGAAAAGTTTAAGATAGAAAAAAACCAATTTGAAAACAAAATAAAATATATTAAAATACACCAAATTATAAACCAAACAAAAACGAAAAGAAGTGTTTTAAATAAAAGAAAGATAAAAGAAAAAAAGGTAAAAGAGCTCCGACTGACGCAACCTGACATTCAACCGCCACACCGTAGCCCGAGGATACGGCCACCCCCACGTACTGACCCCAACAACGTCCATTAATAAAAAAGAATAAAAAATGTCACCACAGCACTTCTTGTCGGCATTTAAATTTCTAAATGTATGGAAAATCCTCTAGGCCCTTATTCTGTGCCAACACTGTTTTTAAAGATGGTGTTTTTTTTTTGTTGCTGATGTAACAATAAAAATATAATAAATTATTTTATTTCGTCTTAATAAAGTTTTGAAGTGTTTACTTTACTTCATTTTATTCTTCCTTATACCATTTAATTATCCATTTAGTTGTCTATTTGTTTAACTTAATTCCCATTATAGTTGTAACCAAACAGTTAATTAGACGTATAATACGAAAGTCATGCTGTTATAAATGAAAATGTAATTATTATTTAATGGCAACAAGAAAAACACAAAAAAAAAAAACAAAATTCCATGGATAAAAATATTAAAACAATGTTTCTTATTCGCTTAATTGTCTTTAGAAAACATATTTCTTAACAAAACGTATAGTAATTTTTCAAAAGATAGAGAGAACCTTATTACAGCGTTGTTTTATTTTATATTAACTAAACAATAAAATAGAAAAATGTCACTAAAATTGTACAAGAATAAAACATGTTTCCAAGAACAAATTAAATAACTATAAGTCCTTAAGATTAGTATGCTGGTTTGTGTTGAGTTCTACTAAGTTTTGTTAAAATAATACGCAAGAGGGATTTGCTTTTGTTTAAAATTTTCTAATTACTTCAGTTGTGAAGGTTCTTTTGGCGAAATTTAATTAAAGGCATAAAGAATTTGTTTTGAACATTTTTAAATTTAACAGAAATCACAACTAATATTGAAAAAAAAGGTCTGAAAAATTTTTCAGAATCTGGGCGTACTACGACCGTTGTAATTGAACTTACGAAGAAAATTTTTAACATCTGGTTGTAGTAGAACCTATTCCACTTTAAAGTATAAGAAATGATTGATATTGGGATAAAATTATTGGTGCTAGCAGTGATAGAAAAACGGGCTATAAGGTAAGCAAATTGATCTACAATCGCCAAGTGTTGGAGGAGAGTATATATGCAGGCAACTTTTGCAGTCAGAATTTGTTAAAAGTTTAAGTAGTATTTCTGTTTTCAAATGCAATGAAAATTAATTCTAATATTAATCACGATTTTTGTATTCGAAGGCTACAAACACTACTCGAAAACAACGTTAAAATTTGTCCAGCGGCAACAAGATTTCCGAGCAATGCTTGGGAATGCAACTATCCCAATTGAAGAAAGCATACTATAAAATGGGTAAAATTTTGTTTAATTTTACGAAAAATCGGTAAATATAAACAAAAAATGCGTAAATATTTTTTGTACACACTTTCATACACAATAATACACACACAAAGTATTTTTAGACTTTATGTGTTTACAAATAAACACATGGTGCCTAAAATTACTATTCTTTTGTTTAATAAAATTTTTGCGCACAAAGTTGGTAAATATACTATCTTATAGTAGTAATAAATATTCTGAAATTTCAAAATTAGAAAAAATTCAAAAAATTTTTTAAATTAAAAAAAAAAAATACATAAAACCGATTAGTTTTTGTTAAACATTCAGTGTGTTCGTTTACTCGAATTTCTTACTACTTTTACTACAATTGGAAAGTTTTGTTTACTTTTTGTATTAAATTTTTCCAGCTGTAGTAAATATAGGAACTTGTAGTAAGTAAACGAACACGCTTATTTATACATACACATTTTCATCGGAATCAACATAACGAAGCAAAAATGGCAAGATTCCCCGATCATATCGCCTGGAAGAAAACATTTATTGCCGGCAATAATTGCGGAAGTTTCTTCAGTCGGGAACAACTAATTCCCCAAAGCTTCCAGGCATTCGTCTGAAAGATAAATCCGTGAGATTTTTTTTCTCCATAGTTTAGCTGGGAAGATAAATGAGCGACATTTATTATCGCCAAACTATCGCCGAGAAGGTAAATCCGCTACAATTTTATGTCATTTATTGCCGCCAAATTACTATTTGGAAGAAAAAAAGAAGACATTGCCTTAATATCGCCCTCCCATCACTAAAGAGAAATATCTTCCAGGTGATAAAAAAAAGATATATGTGACGCGCTAAATAGAAAGGGACCTAAGGATAGAAAGGGACCTAAGGTCAGGAGAGCATGGGATCGGTCTCATTCGATGCTCAGATGTTGTCCACAAAAAAAAGAAAAAAAATTGATTTTTTTACCCTTAGGCCCCTTTCTCTATGCGCTGTCACATATGTATATTTTTATATATATCTTGAAGATATTTTTATGACTATAAAAAGAATATATTGCCGCAATATTACACCCAGGAAAAATATTGGTTGGCTTTCGATCAAAACCATTAAAATGAATTTGCCAGGACTTTATTTTATTTGGAATTACCTATAATTGAATACTACATCAAAAATATTTTACTAGGTATTAAAAATAGGGAAAATGAACTAAAAAACAATCCTTTTAACAAATTATTGGTATCTCCAATCAATTTTAAAATTAGTATCAGTTTAGTATTTCTATGCAGTAGAAGCAGCCATTTATTTACTGAATATACAAGAAAATTGGTGTTATATATAACCTTTTTTAAAAAAATTTCAATATTCTAAAGTGGTAACTACAAATACGGGTATCCTAATCAAATATGACCTTAAATTCAAGTTTCTGTAGAATCAACCGAATTGTGGATTGTGTTGATAAAACACACAATTATTAATTGGTATTGATAAACGAATTTTATACTGTATTAATAAAACATATAAATTTAAAATTAGTCATTAAAATTATTAAGTGTTTGTGGTATAGTGGGTGAGGAGTTGGCCTAGTATGCCGGATTTCTGGGTTCGAATCCCGGAAAAGACATAAATTTTGATGTTTTTTTTTAATTAAAATAAAATATTCATATGTATAAACAGTAAATATGGCTAAGAAGTTTAAAAGTAGTTGTGGTGCAGTGGGTAAAAGTGTGAACTATTAACCTGAAGGGCCGGGTTCAATACCAGAAAATTCAAAAAAAGTTTTTTAATTTCAATAAAATTTTGTAGAACATAATAATATTTATGTGGAACATAATAGCTGTGTTTGTGCGGTAAGCTATCAACGTTGGCTTTTGTCATTCCCATACAAATTTGACATTAGTAACGTTAAGAGTTAACACTAAATGTTGGCTACTGTCATATTTGTATGGGAATGACAAAAGCCAACATTGATAGCTTGCCGCACAAACACAGCTAATATTGAATTAGACAACCGAATATTGGCTTTCACGACAAAAAATATAATTTAATATAAAGATAGTTGTCGTAACCGCACGAATTCGATTGGCAACAAATTCGGTGGCCACAACTGAGACTGTTTTCTGTGTGTATCACTTTATTTTTATTTAATTTATTTATCTTTCACTCTAAAAACTGTTTGGAAATTCACTACTATAAAATGGGTAAAATTTTGTTTAATTTTACGAAAATTCGGTAAATATAAACAAAAAATTCGTAAATTATTTTTGTGCACACTTCCATACACAATAATACACACACAAAGTATTTTTAGACATTATGTGTTTACAAATAAACACATTGTGCCTAAAATTACTATTCTTTTGTTGAATAAAATTTTTACGCACAAAGTTGGTAAATATACTAACTTATAATAGTATACCCAGGAAAAAGATTGGTTGGAATTCGATCAGAACTATTAAAATGAATTTGCCAGGACGTTATTTTATTTGGAGTTACCTATAATTGAATACTACACCAAAAATATTTTACTAGGTATTAAAAATAGGGAAAGCTAACTAAAAAACAATCCTTTTAATAAATTATTGGTATATCCAATCAATTTTAAAATTAGTATCAGTTTAGTAATTCTATGCAGTAGAAGCAGCCATTTATTTAGTGAATATACAAGAAATTTGGTGTTATATATCACATTTATTAAAAAAATTTCAATATTCGAAAGTGGTACCTACAAATACGGGTATCCTAATCAAATAAGACCTTAAAGTCGAGTTTCTGTACAACCAACCGAATTGTGGACTGTATTGATAACACACTTAACTATTAATTGGTATTGGTAAACGAAGTTTATACTATATTTGTTTTCCAAACGAAACATATAAATTCACAATTAGACATTAAAATTAATAAATGTTTGTGGTTTAGTGGGTGAGGAGTTGGCCTAGTACGCCAGATTTTCGGGTTCGAATCCCGAAAAAGACAAAAATTTAGATGTTGTTTTTTTAATAAAAATAAAATATTCTTAAGTATAAAAAGTAAATATGGCTAAGAAAATAAAAAGTAGTTGTGATGCAGTAGGTAAGAGTGTAGATTATTAATCAGAACGACCGGGTTTTATACCGGAGAATTGAAAAAAAAGCTTTTTAATTTCAATAAAATTTTGTGGAACATAATAATATTTATGTGGAATATAATATTGAATTAGACAACCGAATATTGGCTTTCACGACGAAAAATATAATTTAATATAAAGATAGTTGTCGTAACCGTACGAATTCGATTGACAATAAATTCGGTGGTCACAACTGAGACTGTTTTCTGGGTGTAATAAATAATGTGACATTTTGAATTGGAAAAAATTGAAAAACAATTTTAAATAATAAAAAGAAAAAGCTAAAATGGATTATTTTTTTGAATTATCATATTTCTATTAACATATTTGTATCTGGAAATAGCAACATAAGAATGAAATAATTTTTTGTTTGCAAGCAGCAGGATTTATCCAAAAGCAAGGAAATGGGTTTTGGGATGATTTTGCATGTCGGAAAAGCTGCTGGAACGCCATAAAAAGAAAGAAATGTTTGAATCGAATCATTACTGGCGATGACAAATGGATCCATTATTATAACCCAAAGTGCAAGAAATCGTATTTAAAGCCTGGCAACCAGCCAAATCAACGCCAAAGCCGACTATCCATAGCGCCAAAGTAATGCTCTGTATTTGGTTGCTCATAATATTCCATCAGAACAACGCTCGGCCACATGTTTTCAAGAACTAAAACTATTTAAAATAGTGAATAAGAAGTTTTGCTTCACTCGCCTTCTAGCCAAGACTTTGCCCCGTCCGACTACCATTTGTTTCGGTCAATGCAGAATGCTCTCACTGGAATACGCTTCGTTCTTGGCCTCAAAAAATGAGCAGCAGTTCTTTTGGCGCAGAATCCATCCAGAAAGATGGGAAAAGGTCCTAGCTAATGATGGCCAATACTTTCAATAAATTTATATTGTACCAATGTTTCACAATAAATGCCCAAAATTTTCAAAAAATTATACACGAGAATGACAATGATATTATTATAAATAAAAGACGTACTTAAAATTAGTTTTTTTATTTAAAAAAAATGTTTTTGTGTGGTTTACCTTAAAGCACAGCTGTTGTAAATATACGCATTTTTTTGGGATTTTTACGAACTTTCTGTGGATTTTTGCGCATTTTTTGTGGTTTTGTACGCACTTTATGCGTACATTTACACGTGAAACATGCTTTTTTAAGCACAAATTTAGTAAATTAGCACTTTAGTTTCAAAATGTCATTTAATTCTTACGCACTTTTAATGTAAAATTACACATTATTTGTACATCAACTTAAACATGGTGTGTGTATTTTTTCTTCAATTACACACATAGAGTTTATTTACCCAATTTATAGTAGGAGTTCAGTTTCCTATTATAAGTTGAGTAAATTTCAACAGAATTAATTTAGAGTGTAGCGTGATAATTACTTGTCGAAAGGAGATAACAATAATATTAAAAAAGGAAACATTCCAATTGAAAAATAAATTGCTCATGAATTACTTAGTTATTCTAATTACAAAAACATGATTTATGTAGTCTGTGATTCACAAAAGTTCTATTAGCCATACTCATCGCTGTTTCTATAAAATTTGCTTGTGCGGGAATCGAACCTGGGACTCCAGATTGCCAGTCAATAGCTCTACCATCTGAGCTATCTCGACATGTAATAGTTGATGGATAAAAACATAATTGGCCTGCCGCGCACAAGTCAGCTTACTCGCCAACATATAAAAAATAAAAAAATATGTGGCTACAAATATCCTTATCAGTGTTAAAAAAATATTGAATTTAAAAATAGATTTCTATAAAATTTACAGAAGAACAATACTCTATGTTTGAAATAATGACAAAAATAAGTCGTTATTGGTAACGCATAATTTTTTGTTTTTAAATAGTGGAACAAGGAACTAGTTATTGGTAACTCTATATTTTATGTTTTAAAATAATGCAAAAAATAAGTCGAAGATAAACTACGTGTACAACGATTTTCATCAGTAGGAGAAGCCATAGATGCATTCAGAAATGATGTTTTGGAGATATTTTAGATAATTTGTGGTTCATTTTATTAACAGTCAAAGACAAAGGAAAATGTAAGTTGAATTGAATGACATGATAGTTTTCCTATCTTCAAGTGAAATTTTATTTCCTTTTTAAATCATTTGCGGCGCTCTTTAGATACAAAATATTTTAAGTGTAGAATTTTAGAAACAAAAATACGTTTGAATTGACTTTTTTGTCTTGGAAGTTAGGAGACCTGAAATTTTGTCGAATTTCTTTCTATTTTATGATTAATATTGAGTGTATTTACAATAATTTCCTTTAGTTTACGTTTCATTCCTGTAAGTTTTCCATTTCTATTTTTAATACTTAGAAAGTTCAATACTTTGATGTATTACATGGGGTTTCTAGAAGACGTTCGTTGTCGCACGAATGAGTCACTACGTGTATTTTGTTTTTGTATTGCATGTATTTTGTTATTGTATTTTCGTTCGTGTGAAGCAAAACGTCATCTAGAAACACCACCTTAATATCAGCAACGAATCTATAAACTATGTGTTGTATACACTTTCCACCCTCTTTCCATAAAAGTGTTCATTGAATTTTACATTAGAAACTTTTTGTTTTTCTTGCTTTTGTTTGTTGTGGTCAGGTCCTTTTGTAATATATTTAAGAGCGTGTGGATTAGGGGTATAACCTTTTTAATCAAAAAAACTACATGGCATAAAATTAAAAAATAAAAACGCTTCCGCATCGAGAACAATTTTTAAAATATCGTGTTTTTAGCTGTCCGAAGAAAATTTTCTGTTCCAAAGAATCGGTTTTAGAATAGCTACTTTTCATTCACAACCCCTTCTACTGTCGATTCTAACACCGATTCTTTTTGTTTGAAATTGTCCCCAAAGCAACCACTTCTATAGCTTCTGGATCAGTTCTGGAACTAGTTATATAACTCATTCTACATCCGTCATAGCTTCCATATGAAATCCCAGGAACTGGTTCCGGAACCAGTTCCATGGAATCGGTTGCAATGGAACCAGTTGCAGAATTGGTGTGTTTGGCTACCGATTGTGAAATATTTTCCTGGGTAGAATAGCTACTTTTCATTCACAACCGCTTCTACTGTCGATTCTAACACCGATTCTTTTTGTTTGAAATTTTCCCAAAAGCAACCCCTTCTATAGCTCCAAAGTGGAACCGGTTGCTCTAGAATCAGTTCTGGAACTGGTTCTACGTCACCCACACCTTCCATATGGAATCCCAGGAACTGGTTCCGGGTGATTTTTTATTTTCTTTATTTCTCACTGTCGAAAAATTAGAAAAGTTTTTAAATACACAAGAGCTGCTTTCGAACAAAATTCAATAACAAATTTCTAGAAGTTATTTTGAACAACTTCAAAAAATCACTTCTTTCATTGCCTCCGAAGTATCCGTTAGTATATTTCTACAGCTTTTTATACCCTACACCACTATGTGGGGAGGGTATAATAAGTTTGTCCGCCTGTTTGTCCATGTATTCTTCTGCACACACTACATGTCGCAAATATTAAGATTTGGTACACCGACTTACGTCAGGCCAAGGACGAAGCCTGTTGATTTTGGTTATAATCGGTCCATATTTAGACCTAGTGCCCAGTGTCCCCCCAATTAGGGTCCCCACAAAATTGGCTTTTTTGCACGCTGCAGGTACACGCTGCAAATACGAATATATTTCAATGAAATTTGGTACACAGATCTATGTCGGCCCAAGGACAAAGCCTATTGATTTTCGTTATAATCGATCAATCTAGGGGTCCCCCCAAAATTGGTTGATTTAAACGCTGCAGGTCGCAAATACGAAGATATTTCAATGAATTTTGGTTCGCTGACTCACATGGTCCCAAGGACAAAGCCTATTGATTCTGGATAGGATCGGTCCATATTTGGACCTATCGCCCATAGGCTATATTTACGATTTTCTCTTATCATTTTATAGAAAATTTTAACACAAGTCCGTTCGAATTCGGATTTCGGATTCAAACATTAGTTGGCGTAGGGTATTTTATAGTCGGCATGCCCGACTTCAACTTTTTTACTCGTTTGAATTACTTCTGAACAACATCCAAAAAATCACTTAAGTATTGCTTCTAAAGAGTAATTGCTCTAAAAGTGATCCTAAAAAGAGAGTTAGTTATCATTTGGCATTTCCAAACCGTCCGTTAAGGTGAGTTCGATTCGCGGCGGGACCAATATTTTTAAAATTTTGTTTAAAATTTTTTTTTTAATAATTATGATTAAATTGTTAAAATTCAATTATTTTTTATAGTAAAGTGTTGTTTTTTCAAACGCGTCGTATAGACCAAATACAATTAATATTGTCATTAATATGTATTTTTATTAATTCTAATTTAGTAGGTTTGAGGTTAAGAAGAAGAATAAACCTTCCTCAAAAGTTATAAACACATTAAATTTGCAAATCAGACTGGATATAGTTTCTGCCTTTTTATGGACAGGCTTCATCAGTGATCTTCCATTAAATTGTATTATTGTTTATATTTTTATTGTCAGATTGTCTCTATATGAATAATTTCAGAAGTGATCAAACAGACATATACAAACATTCTACTTCAGATTTTCTCTGTTTATCTTCTTACTTCCTCCGTGTCACCTTTTCACAAATATTGCCACATGGACGTATGGTTTGTACGTACAAGTGCAGGCATTTTTTAATTTTTCAATTTCTAAAAATATGTATACACTCAAGCAAAAAAGTCTGTAATGGCTACTGAAAATTTTGCTATTATTACGGGAAATTTAACTGTTTTGAGCCCAGCGGTATTTTTTGCTAATTTTAGCAACACATGTCTGCTAATCTGTAGTACAATAAAATTAGTAGAAAATATTAATAGTAAAATTTAAAAAACATCAGTTAAAAAACTTACTAAATATCATAATTTTAGTACAATGAAATTAGTATAAATAATTAGTTGCAGCTACTAAATTTCAGTAAATTGTTATAAACTGTAATTTAAAATTAATCTGCCGAAATTAGTAAAAAATTGTACTAAAAAAAAAATAATGTGTGAAATCTAAAAAAAAAATTTTTCTTTCGGTTGTAATAAGCGTATATGTAATTACTTCATCGTACTTGAAATTTGGAGTCAAAATTTCAAACGGTTCTCCAGTTATGACCTTTTTATGCATTGGAGATGCAATAAAATTTTCTGAGTGTTATTTCCAAACTAAGAATATATCAATAGTAACAAATATAAACTAAACAAGAATTGTAAAAATCAAAAAAAAAAAAAAACATTTTTAATTAGTATATTTTTTTTCTAAATTTAGCACTCGGTTTTGAAAATGTTTTGCTGAAATCAGTAGCGAGAATTAGTAAAAAAAATCCGTAATTTGTAATAAAAGAATAGCAAAAATGTTTACTAAAAAACAAAATTGCACTAAAAATCAGTATAAAACGAGTGAAAAGGTTAAAGTCGGGCATGCCGACTATACAATACCCTACACCAGTCTGGGTAAAAGCCAACTAATGTTTGGATCCGAAATTCGAATGGGTTAAAATGGGGCTCGTGTCAAAATTTTCTATAATGTGAGTCAGCGCAACAAATTTCATTAAAATATCTTAATATTTGCGACCTGCAGTTTGTAACCAAGCCAATTTTGGGGGGACCCTTATATGGGCACTAGTTCTAAACATAGACCGATGTTCACCAAAATCAATAGGCTTCGTCCTTGGGCCAACATTGGTCTATGTACCGTCCTTGGGCACTAGGTCTAAACATGGATCGATGTTCACCAAAATCAATAGGCTGCGTTATTGGGCCAACATAGGTCTGTGTACCAAATTTCATCAAAATATCTTAATATTTGCGACCTGCAGCGTATAAACAGTATAATTTTGGTAGGACCCTTATACGGGCACTAGGTCTAAACATGGATCGATGTTCACCAAAATCAATAGGCTGCGTTATTGGGCCATTATAGGTCTGTGTATCAAATTTCATCAAAATATCTTAATATTTACGACCTGCAGCGTATAAACAGTATAATTTTGGTAGGACCCTTATATGGGCACTAGGTCTAAACATGGACCGATGTTCACCAAAACCAATATGCTGCGTTATTGGGCCAATATAGGTCTGTGTATTATATTTCATCAAAATATCTTAATATTTACGACCTGCAGCGTATAAACAATATAATTTTGGTAGGACCCTTATATGGGCACTAGGTCTAAATATGGACCGATGTTCACCAAACTCAATAGGCTAAGTTATTGGGCCATTATAGGTCTGTGTATTAAATTTCATCAAAATATCTTAATATTTACGACCTGCAGCGTATAAACAGTATAATTTTGGTAGGACCCTTATATGGGCACTAGGTCTAAATATGGACCGATGTTCACCAAACTCAATAGGCTGCGTTATTGGGCCATTATAGGTCTGTGTATTAAATTTCATCAAAATATCTTAATATTTACGACCTGCAGCGTATAAACAGTATAATTTTGGTAGGACCCTTATATGGGCACTAGGTCTAAACATGGACCGATGTTCACCAAAATCAATAGGCTGCGTTATTGGGCCAATATAGGTTTGTGTATTAAATTTCATCAAAATATCTTAATATTTACGACCTGCAGCGTATAAACAGTATAATTTTGGTAGGACCCTTATATGGGCACTAGGTCTAAACATGGACCGATGTTCACCAAAATCAATAGGCTGCGTTATTGTGCCATTATAGGTCTGTGTATTAAATTTCATCAAAATATCTTAATATTTACGACCTGCAGCGTATAAACAGTATAATTTTGGTAGGACCCTTATATGGGCACTAGGTCCCCGAGTAAAAAAAATTATGTAGGAAATTATATAAATTAATATGGACTAATATGTTTATATATAGTCAAATGTGACACTATATCTTTGTGGATATAATTATGTATAGCTTTGAGTTTTTCAAAAATTTCTTATATGATGTCATAAATAGATCAGTTTAAATATACATGTACCCATATATATTAATATATACCATATTTAGTTACATATGCTATGACAATTTTAATACAGCGTCATATATAATTAAAAATGGCGCAATGTAAAAAAAAGTATGTTTTTCTGAGATATATTTACGTATGTATGTACTATGTATGATTTCTAGTATCCGACCGAACAGTTCGGCCAAAAAGTGAAAATTCGTCGATTTTCTGTTATTTGAAAGCATTAGGGAGAAACTTTCATACTGCTAAAATATTTGTTGAGCCGATCTAATTCGATTTTGAGTATCAGATTTAAAGAAAACACGGTAGTTTAGCCGTAAAGTTAACTGTTCGGCCGCCGAACTTTTTTCAATTTGGCCGAACTTTCGGCGGCCGAACAGTGAATTTGTTGCTTAACCTCAGACTTTTGCTTAAATTTTACACTCAAAATGCACTCTAATGGGCCCAACAAACATTTTTCCATAAGCAAAATTTATCCCTAATGCTTCAACATACCAAATAACAACCAAATACATTTTCAGGCCGAACTGTTCGGTCGGACATTAATGATTTCAAAATATAAAAGCGTACTCATTATAACTTCTAAATTCCTTGTAAACCTTGTGTAAATACAAGCCATATTTTTTATGTATGGAATTTGACATTAAACTCATAAACATACCAGGTTTACACAGTTTACAGGTAGAATACAAGTTTATATGAGAAAGCTTAAAATGCTTGGTTACAATTATGTACAACTACTTCTAAATAATTATGTGTAAATTCATAAATGCTTTATAAAGTTATAGGAGGCTTATGAAACAAATTTTTGTATGGAAATTTGTTTTGTTAACCTCCTAAATTTTATAAAACATTTATGAATTTACCCATTAAAGTTTTATTTAAATTTTGAATTCTTAGCTTAAGGGTGTTATTTTTTTAGTACTTTTAAATAGTTTTTGTTTTGAGCCTGAAATATAATGCGTTATATAATTATGTCTTTCTACATCAAATTAGATATGATTATATCGGGTCAAAATCCGGATAAGATTCTATATGATTTAATATATTTAGATCTTATCCGATATAATTTTATCCACCATTTTTCGGATCATAACATATCTTCAATTATATTAAATAAGATATCATTACATATGACATCATATTATTTTTTTTACTCGGGTCTAAACATGGACCGATGTTCACCAAAATCAATAGGCTGCGTTATTGGGCCAATATAGGTCTGTGTATTACATTTCATCAAAATATCTTAATATTTACGACCTGCAGCGTATAAACAATATAATTTTGGTAGGACCCTTATATGGGCACTAGGTCTAAATATGGACCGATGTTCACCAAAATCAATAGGCTGCGTTATTGGGCCATTATAGGTCTGTGTATTAAATTTCATCAAAATATCTTAATATTTACGACCTGCAGCGTATAAACAGTATAATTTTGGTAGGACCCTTATATGGGCACAAGGTCTAAACATGGACCGATGTTCACCAAAATCAATAGGCTGCGTTATTGGGCCAATATAGGTCTGTGTACCAAATTTCATCAAAATATCTTAATATTTGCGACCTGCAGCGTATAAACAGTATAATTTTGGTAGGACCCTTATATGGGCACTAGGTCTAAATATGGACCGATGTTCACCAAAAGCAATTTGCTGCGTTATTGGGCCAATATAGGTCCGTGCACCAAATTTCATCAAAATATCTTAATATTTGCGACCTGCAGCGTATAAACAGTATAATTTTGGTAGGACCCTTATATGGGCACTAGGTCTAAACATGGACCGATGTTCACCAAAATCAATAGGCTGCGTTATTGGGCCAATTTAGGTCTGTGTGTTAAATTTCATCAAAATATCTTAATATTTACGACCTGCAGCGTATAAATAGTATAATTTTGGTAGGACCCTTATATGGGCACTAGGTCTAAACATGGACCGATGTTCACCAAAATCAATAGGCTGCGTTATTGGGCTAACATAGGTCTGTGTACCAAATTTTGTCAAAATATCTTAATATTTACGACCTGCAGCGTATAAACAATATAATTTTGGTAGGACCCTTATATGGGCACTAGGTCTAAACATGGACCGATGTTCACCAAAATCAAACTTGTGCGGCCAACAGAGGTCTGCGTACCAAATTTCATCAAAATATCTTAATATTTGCGACCTGTAGAGTGCGCACAAGATTGCATGGACAGACAGCCAGACGGACGGAAGGACGGACAGACGGATATCGTTAAATCGAAATAAAAAAAAATTCTGAACCGATCGGTATACTATAAGGTGGGTCTACGACCAATATTTTTTGGTGTTGCAAACATCAGCACAAACTTATAATACCCTGACCACATAGTGGTGTAGGGTATAAATAGTAAAGTTCGATTGAAAACTGTTTATAAATTTTTTTACTAACTTTTTGTCTGAGTGTAAATAAAAAAATGATGAGAAATTGCTTTTTACGCACCTGTAAAAATAGTACTGAAAACAATATTGAAAGGGAGTGCACCTTATACACTTTTTAATAAGTACATTTATTGAAGAGAATCAGGAACAATATGTCGCAGTAACGAAGGGGTATTTTTATGCCAGTCAACTTTGATACCAAACAATAGCTCAGTGAAAATACTCCACTCCTATGGCAACTCAATGTTAAAATCATTTTAAAATATCCCTACGGGAAATTTTAACAAACTGTCACCGAAGTGGCCCCTTTATATGAAATAGAGTGGTCACTTTTACATGACGTTTTCATAGGAGGGGAAGTTAACCCCTTGTACATGTCACAAGACAAATCCTAGGACAGGTTACTGAACTCTCATAAAAAAACGAAGTTAGGGACCTGTTCTGGGATTTGGCTTTTGACATGTCACAAGGGGTCAATTTCCCACTCCTATTCCAACGCCATGTAAAAGTGACCACTCTATTTCATGTAAAGCGGCCAGTTCGGTGACAGTTTGTTAAAATTTCCCTTATGGATAGATCATCAATCGTAGTAGTTTTTCTACTGCTTAGGCATGTATTTTTTTGCTCGGTAATTAGCTTTTAACCAGTCTGGCGTAGGGTATCATATAGTCGGCATGTCCGCCATTCATTTCTTTCTTGTTTTTTAATTAAATTAAATAAAACCCGACAAAAGGCCTGAAAAATAAAGACGTATCTAGATTTTTTTATTCAATCACATTTAGCACTTGTTTTTTTTTTCTGAGAAGTTTTCAACAATTACTGAGTTTTCAAACATAAGCTCAGCTGATACAAAACATACTAATTAAACTGCATGACAAAACCTTGACTTTTAAAAAATAATAGAGATCTGACCATCAATTTTATATATTTCGGACATGCTGATACAATGGCGTACTTTATTTTTCGATCAATAGTACAGATTTTTCGCTAAATGTCTTTAAAATTTGGCGGTTTTCCATTTAGTTTTTTATACACAAAAATTTTGAAAGGCAATCAAAATAAATTTTTTGTGGTGAAATGTAGGCACAGGACCTGTATTCATATTTAGGCTTAAAATTTGATGCATAAAACTTGATATTAAAACCACTGCGTTTTAGATGGATTTTTACGGGTTCTTAAGGTTTTAGCCAATTGAATCGCTGAAAGCACAATCGGCCTTAATAAATGATGTGGCTTAGTAAAGAAGCAATTAAAAGGAAAATATTTCAATAAAAAAAATGTATTCATCTATAGCGGCCTATACTATGGCAGCATAGCTTTCCAAGATGTCCCCAAAGTCCAAGTTTTAGTATAATATGGGGTCAACTCTAAAAACTCTTGTTGCAAAATTTCAAGCAAAAAAGTTTCCATTTGCAAAAGTTATGGCAATAAATACATTTTCTACTGAGGTTAGTATCGTATTAAAGACACTTTAGTATCTTAAAATGTCTTTAGTACGATACTAACCTCCCGTGTAAAAAGGATCAGATCTGGCCAGATCTCAGTAGATCTTACCAGATCTAATTAGATCTCAAAATTGGGGACAAATTTGAGATCTGATCAGATCTAGGCATATCTGGCGCAATAGCCCAGATCACTTAAGATTTGAACAGATTTCGCACTAGATCTGATCAGATCTGCCATAAGGTATTATCACATATGCCATATCTGATCATATCTGATGAGATCTGGTACAGGATCTAATTAGATTCAATCATATCTATTTAGATACAAAAAGATCAGATCAGATCTAAACTTTTTTACACGGGCTTAGTAAAAAATGTATTTATTGCCAGAACTTTTGCAAATGGAAACCTTTTTGCTTGAAATTTTGCAACAACAGTTTTTAGAGGTGACTCCATATTATACTAAAAGTTGGGCTTCGGGGACTTCTTGGAAAGCTATGCTGTCATATAAAATATTTGAAAACTCGCGCTTTTAACGCATAGGCCGCTAGAGATGAATACATTTTTTTATTGAAATATTTTCCCTTTAATTGCTTCTTTACTAAGGCATTCCATTTATTGAGGTCGATTGTCACTGAAATACCAAAAAACCATAAAAACCTATATAAAACGCTAAGTAGTGGTTTAAATATCAAGATTAGCACATCGCATTTATTTCGTAAATATGGCCACAGGTCCTGTGCTTCCATTTTAACACAAAAAAATTCAATTGAATTTCAAAAATTTTTTATATAAAAAACTGAATGGACAACCGCCAAATTTTAAAGACGTTTATCGAAAAATCTGTACCATTGATCGAAAAATAAAGTACGCCATTGTAATCAGCATGTCCGAAATATATAGAACTTATGGTCAGATCTCCATTAATTTTTTGAGTGTCATGCAGTGTAATTTTTTTCAGGTAATATTGAATTTAAGCGCCCACTATCGGTCAATTTCCGATGTATTGTATATATAACACAGTACAACAAAATAAGAAAAATTTGATGCCTCGGGATTGCGACACATCATTTCTAATAGACTTTGGGACGCAGATTACGATATTGGCACTAGAATTTTAAAGTTAGCTATAGTTTAAGAAATATTTGCAAAACCGTATTTGCAGAAAAATTCAATTTTGTAATAAGCTTTTTGCAAAAAATACAAAATTAAAAGTATGAACGCCTTTCTTTGCAAAATTTTAATACGATGAAACATGCCCATTAATTTGATATATCACACGTTTTGACAGCTGCGATAATATTCTGTATATATGGGTGAAATAAAAAAATGTGATAAATTTTTGGGAAAATTTGTGAGAAGCAAAAAGTGTTAATATTTCGGTTTTTTCTTAATGGAATCAGTAAGTTTAGTCATTATAAACCTAATTGCAAAAAATTTCTTCTACAAGTTGTCGCAATAACTTTTTTTGCACAATTTTAATTTTTTTTGTTGTAATGGAGTTTACATTTCTGCAAGCAAAAGATATAACAAAAAAATTGCGTACGAATTTTCTTCAATTTATTAGTTTTTCGTATTTGGGTTTTCAACTTGCTTTCCAATGATATATAATTTGTGTTTATCAAATTGGCGGTTTCGCGAATAAAAATACAATTCATTCCGCGAAAAAAATTGAATTTTTTTTTAATTTTGTATTTTTGGTCCTTTTAAATGCTTTTCAAAAATATAAAATTTTTTAAAATCCAAAAAGCGGTTGCGCAGTTACAAAATAATATATTAAAACCATAACAAATCACGATCGAAAAATTCTTAAATTGTGTGAAACACATTTAATTTGTCAAACTAATGTCAGTAATGACTCGAAATATCGATTCAAAACCAATGAAATGCAAAATCAATCGTTTTTCGCTCCAGCAGCTTAGGGTAAAAAACTGATAACTTTTTTTGATTTGACGCAAAATTATTAGTTGAATCGTCTTTTGACGCATAAATATTAGTTGAATCACCTCTGTTTATGGTTATTTTAAAATATTTTAAACATTTATCTACATTTATTTGAATGAAACCTGATGTAAACAATTGTGGTTACGGAGTTTACAGTTACGGAGTTTACATTTGGTTACTTTTTTCGTTTTCTTTCAGAAACGCTTTGTCAGAATTTTTTTTCAGAAATAAAATCGCATGATGCCTACAAGGTGAATCCAAATATGACATTGTTTTTCTTACTCGTTAAATAGTTTGGTGTAAAAGTTAGGAACGGAGTTTACAACATTTTTTCAAATCTTATTAAAGACATCCTTTTTCATCTCGAGAATGTTACATGCTGCAGAAAAGCTTCAAGTCTGTTATACTGAATGATTACTCATAGTCCATCGATCATTTGAGTGTAAATAATATTATACTTTTCGGAATATAAATAATAGATAACTCCAAAATTCTGGTATATGCATTTTTATTAAAAATTATGCCGAAAAATCGTTACAGAGTTGAAGTCGTGATAGCTAAGATATACGAAAAAGTTTGTAAAATGTATTACTTTTTATTAAAAACGGCACTTTTCCTCTTCATAAAAATTCTTACAGTTAGTGTTTAGCTTTATTGGTTATTAAAATATAAGCTATTAAAGTTAAAAAATCTTATGAGTTACTTGTTACGGAGTTTACATTTGGCCTATAAAATTAGTCACAAATTTTATGTACTAACCAAAAATTGGTCAGATTGTTATAAATTTTGTAAAACTGGTGCCAATGCGCTGATATATATCGCAATATATAACTCAAATGTAATCCATGCATTAGAAATTAGGTGGTTACACGGTTTTTATCACATTTTTTGATATCACCCATATGCATTTGAAGTTGAAATTTCTCTTTTTTCGCGATTTCATTAATAATTAATCTGCGATCAAAGGAATATCCATTTTTTAAATTAATACCATTAGTAAACATCTCATATTACTTAATTTATCAAACAAATTTCGCACTTTGTGTTTCAATTTTAGATAAAAATTGGCTAAAGCTGAAAAAGATAGATTTTTTTAATACCTAAAAATTAAGGAGTCTGTGACGAATCTGAAATTAAAAACTCAGATAAATCCATTGAAATATGTAACACACATATTTTCTAATCAATTTCAACAAAGTTTTTGATAATTTAAGTGCAAATTCCTAAAAAAGAACGATTTTAAAATATGCATGTTCAAAAAAGTAATATAAAAGAGCATTTTACATTTAGTCCGTTTTTTTGTTAAACGTATGGTTTTATTAATTTTGTGTATGAAAACCCTATAAAAAAATTTATATTTTAACCCCTAAATTCATAAACGCTTTGTAAAGTTATAGGAGGTTTATTGAACAAATTTTTTATGAAAATGACGTTTTGTAAACCTGCTATAACTTTACGAAGCATTTATGAATTGAGGGGTTAAACATTTTGATTGGTTGAAAATAAATTAACCAATCAGAAAGCTTCAAAAATAAACCAAGTCAAAGCATACTGCCACCCAAATCGACTTTAACAAAAATATACATTTTTGAAAATTGGCGATAAAATTTGTGTTTCAGATTCAATTATCTGAAAATGTTGATTCAAAAGTTGTGATTTTTTTGACAAAAAGAATTCAGTGGAATATGAATTTACGACATGTGTTAAGACCTTGTAAATCCGATTAAGGGATTTTACTTGATTTGCAAAATAGGAATGTAAGTGAAGTTTTCATTTGAATTGCAATTATATCCTAGATCCCTTATCTAACAAAAATAAGTTGGTATGATTCTAAAGGCCCAACGTCTATACTTTTAAACCGTTTTAAAATTTATCCATATTTTAGACAGGTATATGAATAAATAAGAAATATTAACCAAAAAACTGACTTTTTGCTAAAAGTTAAATTTGCGAATATTTCAAAAACTAGCGCTAATTTTAAAATTTGGTGTTCACATTCGTGATACTCATCCTAAAATCTATCAGAATTGATATGTCGCGTGCTCGATGCATTTTTAGTGTTGTACTGTGTAATTAATAGTCTCTGAAGATCAGTCAGTGTTGCATCATAATGGTAATGAAAGCTATAGCTCCCCAGCGAAGTGACCACGGCTCAGTACTTTATACTTTGTTTTTTTTTTTTTTTAAGGGAAGCAACACTCAGGAAATTCTTTCTATTAATCAACGTGTTGCTATCTTTGAAAAGGGGATAGAGAAGACGTGAGATGTGGTAAGAAATGAAGGGCTTAAAATATGGCAACACTGTAACTGCACGAGATGTTGAATCTTAAACAGTTGTTGCGCGCCATTTGGTGAAGAGTTGGGGAACTTTGTTGAAGCTTTTTAGTTCATAGCCCTGTTATATTATTTTACTCCTGTGGGGTTAAGTACTGTGGGAACACCGAAGGCATCCAAGGCATCATCAATTTTTCACAAATTGATGATGCCTTGGATGGGGATCGAACCAGCAACCTTATATGTAACAGTCCAACGCGCTAACCATTACACCAAGCGTCCACTTTATGTTTTGTTTATTCCAACTCGCCGCTAAAATTATGATATGATTGCTACATATGATTGTTAGTTCTTTGACAAGTGAACGATTTTCGAAGGGAGGTCTAATACGTTGCGAACGGGGTTACATATTATTTCGGTCGTACTCATCGTTGAGGGGGTGGGGGGGGGGGGGGTGTTTAGTTCCCAAATAAAATTTTATTTGAACCGATTACAAAAAGATTTTATTTTATTATTTTATTTTATTTTAGAAAAAAAAATTAAATTTAAACAAATGAAGAAGAAGAAGTGTTGATGATTTGTGTGTAGCTTTCAATGCAATTTTCTACACATATCGATGTCCCACCCTCCATGCTGACAATAGTATGCGGTTGTTGTAAGCCCAATAAATAAAATAAAGTTCCTCTACCTACCTACCCCATTCCTTTAACTTCACTTTTCGAAATAAACAAAATTTCATGTACAAATCTATTATAATCACAAGTTTATTAAAATTAAACAAATATAATATAATTAAAAAAAAGTAATTAATTGGGGAAATTTGTTTTATAGTCTGAATAAAAGTAACCCTCGGTCACCATTTGAGCAAATTCTTAAGTATAAATCTAAAAGTGATGTATAAAAGTATACGATTTTAACTAAAACGAGTAAAAAGGTTAAAGTCGGGCATTCCGACTATACAATACCCTACACTAGTCTGGGTAAAAGCCAACTAATGTTTGGATCGAATGGGTTAAAATGGGGCTTGTGTCAAAATTTTCTATAATGTGAGTCAGCGCACCAAAATTCATTAAAATATCTTAATATTTGCGAACTGCAGTTTGTAACCAAGCCAATTTTGGGGGGACACTTATATGGGCACTAGGTCTAAACATGGACCGATATTGACCAAAATCAAGGACAAAAATGTTAACCATTTTGCTCTATCTCGCTTAGTTTTGGAGTTATAGGCGAAAAACCAAATAAAAGTCCTTTTCGTTCTAGCATTAGTAGTTTACGAGATATTTGCAATTTTAAAATCTAGAAGAGTTAGGTAAAATTTTATTTCACTAAACGGGTTTTGTGGGTGTATTAACACCCAAAAGGCTAAAATTTTAACCGTTTTGCTCTATGTCGCTTAGATTTCGAGATATAGAAAAATACCGCGGCAATTTCATGTGACTGTATATAAAATGCAGCACTTTCTGAATTCTAGAGTAATTTTTGAAATATTTTCGTTCCACGACCTACACAGATGTCTATAATTCTTTGTTCAATTTATATCCAGATAACTCATTAACGTGTTTAACCTATTTGGAGCTACGGTGTAATAACGCCGTGCAACTACCCGAAAAAAAAGATGGTGTCATTGTCATATAAATGTATAGAAATCGTAGTAGTTTCTTAATTCTATTGTGATTTTTGGCACATTTTGGTTCCACGACCTACACAAAAGGCTATAATTGGGGATAAAATTCATGTCCAGATTATTTCTGTAAAGTTTAGACCTTTTTGGAGTTATCGTATAAAAACGCCGTACTACTACCCGATAAAGACCGTAGCATTTTCATAGAAATGTATAGAAATCACTGCACTTTCTGGAGTCTAGATCGATTTGCGGAACATTTTTGTTCCACGACCTAAAAAACTCGCTACAATTGTTGGTCGAATTTACATCCAGATAATTTTTGTAAATTTTTAACTCATTTGGAATCACTGGGTAAAAACGCCTTACTACCACCCGAAAAAGACCGTGGTTGTTTCATGTAAATGTATGGAAAATGCAGTACTTTCTGAATTCTATAGTAATTTTCAGAATATTTTTGTTCCACAAAGTAGACACATATCTCTAAATATTGATCGAATTTACCTCCCGATAAGTTTTGCAAAGTTTCAACACATTTGGAACTACGGTGTGAAAACGCCGTATTACTACCCGAAAAAGACCGTGGCATTTTCACATAAGTACATGGGAAATGCATTACTTTCTGAATTCTATTACGATTTTCGGAATATTTTTGTTCCACGATCCGCCCAGATGTTTATAAATCTTGGTCCAATTTATGTTGACTTGTTTTCTGTACAGTTTCACCCCGTTTGAAGGTACGATTTAAAAACGCCGTATTACTACCCGAAAAATACCGTGACAGTTTCATATAAATGTAAGGAAAATGCAGCACTTTCTGAATTCCATTGTAATTTTCAGAATATTTTTGTTCCACAAATTGCACAAAGATCTATAATTATTGATCGAATTTACCTCCCGATAATTTTTGCAAAGTTTCAGCTTATTTAAAGCTATGATGTAACAACGCCGTACTACTACCCGACAAAGACCGTGGCATTTTCATATAAATACATGGGAAATGCATTTTTGTTGCACGCAAAAAGTACTTTTTTATGCAATAAGCACTTTTTTTTGGAAAAAGTACTTTTTTTGGGGGGACCCTTATATGGGCACTAGGTCTAAACATGGATCGCTGTTAACCAAAATCAATAGGCTTCGTCCTTGGGCTGATATAGGTCGGTGTACCAAATTTCATCAAAATATCTTAATATTTGCGACCAGCAGCGTATAAACAATATAATTTTGCGGGACTCTTAGGTCTAAACATGGACCGGTGTTAACCAAAATCAATCAATCATCCTTGGGCTGACATAGGTCAGTGTACCAAATTTCATCAAAATATCTTAACATTTGCGACCTGCAGCGTATAAACAATATAATTTTGGTAGGACCCTTATATGGGCACTAGGTCTAAACATGGACCGATGTTCACCAAAATCAATACGCTGCGTTATTGGGCCAACATAGGTCTGTGTACCAAATTTCATCAAAATATCTTAATATTTACGACCTGCAGCGTATAAACAATATAATTTTGGTAGAACCCTTATATGGGCACTAGGTGTAAACATGGACCGATTTTAACGATATCAATAGGCTTCGTCCTTGGGCCGACGTAAGTCGGTGTACCAAGTTTCATCAAAATATCTTAATATTTGCGACCTGTAGAGTGCGCACAAGAATGCATGGACAGACAGACGGACGGACGGACAGACGGACATCGTTAAATCGAAATAAAAAAAAAATCTGAGCCGATCGGTATACTACAAGGTGGGTCTAGGACCAATATTTTTTGGTGTTACAAACATCAGCACAAACTTATAATACCCTGACCACATAGTGGTGTAGGGTATAATAAACTACTAATCTGGCAGAGATGAATTTAAAGAACTTATCCAAGTTATGAAAGATAAATAGAAATAACAAGCAAATTTGCCAGCGACCAGGAAAACATATCATGAATAACGAATAAAATAACTAATTTAAGGTATGGCAACCCTAGTCGGAAATATCAATCAACATATAAAAATTAATTAACACAAAAAAAAAATTTTAATATTTAAGTGATATTCATGATAATTTTACCTTTTATATAACAGAAAGAAAAAAAATGATTGTGTGTATAATAGTGTGAAAAAAATAAATAAATATTTGATTAAAATATACAATAATAAGAACTTACATTTTCTGTCCCACGATGTCAATAGGCGCCGGATGACAGCAGACTAATTGCGTGTTGTCAAAAAATATCTATAAAAGGTTGAATGTATATTAAATGTGTAGTATGTGAGTGGAGTGTATTACTTATAGGTGACTGTCAATTACGATTACTAGAAAATTTAAATTATAACCAGTGAAAAGAAAATTAAGTAATATTTAAATTAATTGAAAATGCTAAATTAACGTACAAATAAAATACTTAAAATTTAAAAAAAAAATTTGAATGACAAATGAATGAAATATAAAAATGATTTGAAATGACAACGAATAAAAACAATCTAAACGATGAAAAATTATTGGACGCGATTTAAGGTTTAAGGCTAATAAAAAAAATAATAATAATGATTAAATTATTTAAATTTAAAGTTGACGACAATAACTATTCGATTACCGCGAATAAACAGAAATTGCTAAAACTTGATCTGTCCTATTGGTGACTGTAAACAGTGTAGTTTTATGTCGTATTGTACAAAAAAAAAACTTAAAATTTCACCAAAATGCTTTATGAACAAAATGTTGAAAAAAACATACATACCAGCTCACACAAATTTCCGTTTGAAATAAAATTTTCCTAATTTTCACAACATAGAAATTTTTAAAGCAAAGCTATTATAGGATTGTATTTTCCGAAACTACACCCAACTAAATTTGTAAGTCCACATAAAAGAAGTAACCGGACTAAATATAGAAAATTAAGTATTGTAGAACAGTACATCCAACGAAAAATTCAGTTTGATTACAAAGCAATAAAATTTGGTGCTAAATAAAATTGTCGCCCTCATACAAGTGTAATAGAAATTGGGAAATGCAAAAATAGAAAATATTTCTTTATATTTTTCCAATGCCTAGACGCCTACGCCATGTAGTTGTTGATATTTGCAAAAAAATTAAAAAAGTTATATCCCTAGTATGCATATTGTTGTGGTAAATAAGACGAAACTTAAAACTTTGAAAAAAAACTTTTGTTTTACTTATGAAATCTAAATTTAATTGGAAAAATTTTGATAGAATATTTGAACTAATCAAACATTTGTTTAATTGATAAAACAAAATGAAAACCACTGTATTTGTAAATTCCTACATAAATAATTTCCAGAAGAATTTTTTTATACCACCAACTCTTCTTTGTATCAGAAGTACATATCAGTTGATGATTCAGCTTACAGAGTTTTTGATACTTATAACATAGGGAGTCGAGGTAATATGTATATACATTGGCTGAAATGATTGTGCTCGCTATACACGAGGACAGTTTAATAAGTAGCCGGTCTCCGAAGACAACCGAATATAATACCATGCCTCGCAGGCTACATTAAAATTTTCCGGTCGATATGTCATTTAGTTTTTATTTGACAGCCGTAAAAAGTGAACAATTTCTGATGTTGTCAACAATTTTTTATATATAAAAACTGGACAAAATTTGCTTAGATTTACAATTTGACTGATTTAAGATATAAAATAATTTTTTTGCACTTTGTTAATAAAAGTTTCGTTGACGCTTTTGTTAAATCATCCCTATGCACATATCTTACATTTTTAATAAACATCCAAATAGAAAACAAGTGAATTCATTAATTTATAATTATTTTGTAAAAGTATTCTTTTATATCAGCTCAACACCCAGGGGATGCCATCTCTACTTCGTACGATAACGTTTATAAAAGAAAAAAGTGTGGGAATATGACTTGATTGATAAATTGATTTGTGTTTAGGGAAATATGATTTAAGTTGTGATATTTCATATTATAAGCTCTTCTTTTACACACACACAGTAAGGGACTTAATTACTCAGAAAATCTAAATTTTTAAAGGAATATCAACAACTAGCATGCCAAGAAAGAGGAAACCCTTAGCTTTAATTTAAATATCGGCCGTAAAAATCAAGAAGTATACAAAATATATATTAAAGGTTAAATTATATAATTATTGTTTTTGCTAAATTTTAGTGCAATGCTCAAATTATTTAACAACTATGGGCTTGTAACTTATCTTAAAAACATAGAAATTAAAACACTATCATTTTTCTATATTTTTCCATTCACACTCAAAAAAAAGTTAGTAAAAAAATTAGTAAAATTAATTTTTTGTGTTGAAATTGGGTTTTTAAATAATAAATCAACAAAAAAATTTTATTATTAAAAATAAAAACATTGTAAATATAGCAATGCGAAATTTACCAATTATTTTCTAAAAATCGACAAACCGTTTTTGCTGGTATTAGCAACTTTTCTGCAAGCACCCTTCTAGTATACACTTGACTGTCCCGATAAAAAGCAAACAAATATTTAAACCAGTACATTTATTTGTTTAATAACATCCTTCTCATTGATATAATACATAACATTATTTATAAATTAAACTATTTTAGTAATAATATCTTCTACATAAATGTGCTGTTCTCCTTCGAGAAGTTTTTAACCTCTCATAATTCACTTGTGAAAGCCTCCCATTTGTTTCGAATATTGGACAAATATGGATCTGATGAATACACTATAAATACACTGTTCAAGTTTTTAACACGAAATTTGTAGTACTAACGTGAAAACTATATGGTTGTGTTTGGATGAGCCCCCTGACTACTACTCCACCGATGAAAGTGCCAATTTGGCTCATTGGGAAAAATTTATGGCGTTTTTTTTGAATTTCGGTCAGTTCGTGAATTTTTGACCATTTTTAGCCCATTTAAGTCGCTTTTCCGGTATTCAAAATTTCTTGTGTTAGCTTTATACGGCTCACAATTACTATTTCCACCATTAGAACGCACATTTCAACTGAGAAAATCAAAATTTTTAGCCTATTTTCATGATTTTTGCCCATTTTTCATCGATTTTCCCCATTTTTGTGCTGCTTTTATGCGCTTTTTTGTAGTTCTTGCGCAAACTTATCGACATAATTCTTACCGTTTTTCCTTTTTACAATATATTATGCAATATTATTGCCATTTCAAGCAACTCAACACACTTTTTAAATACAAAAACCATCGTTTTTTACGCTTTTTCGGTAATGTGCGTGGACAATTAAAAGGAAAAAAGGAAAGTGTACTTTTTAATTATTTGGGTTTTTTCCGTTGGCTACCTGCATGATTTTTTTACACAAATTTTTTTTACACAAACGCACACGAATCAGGTATATAGCCACCCTTAAAAGATGCGCCAATTCATAAGGCAAATTTTGGCCGTTTATTGTGAAATATTGGTACAATATAAACTTACTAAAAGTATTGGAAAGCATTTTGTTGAGCAGGAGTCATTGCACTCAGTTGTTCCTGCGTAGGCAATATCTCTCTTAAGGCGTTTTCTCCCGTTATTGTTAACGGTTACTGCCTCTCTTTCAAAGAAGGCATTTTGAGCAGGATTCATTGCACCCATTCAATAGTTATAACAAAATTTTATATGAATTTTATACAAATGTCTTAAGATCCCAAAAACGAATAATTGGCACATAAACGATTATGAGAGAATGACTCGGATATTATTATTAATAAAATACGTACTAAAAATTAATTTATTTTATTTTAAAAAAGTTTTGGGTGGTGCTTATAGTTAGCACAACTGTTGTAAATGTACGCATTTTATTGGATTTTTACACACTTTCTGTGGATTTTTGCGCATTTTTGTGGATTTTTACCCATTTTATGCGTACACTTACACGTGAAACGTGCTTTTTTACACAGAAATTTAGTAAATTAACACACTAATTTCAAAATTTTATTTAATTTTTACGCACCTTCAATGTAAAATTACAAATTATTTGTGCACCAACTTAAACACGATGTGCGTATTTTTTTTCAATTACGCACATAGAGTAAATTTACCCAATTTATAGTAGGAGTTCAGTTTCCTACTATAAATTGGGTAAATTTCAACAGAATTTAATTAGAGTGTAAGTATCAAACTTTAAGTTTTGTCGTTTCATTTAAAAGTTATTAAAAATAGTATGACTTGCAATTTGGTCTGTACCGTTCTTAATTTCAAATAAGTGGCAACCTTCTCTACCTTCTATTTTAACGCTGTTTGCAAATAAATTTTTCTTAATTTCGTAAATTTGAGGCATGTTTTTGTACAAAAATTTGGTTCATTATTTACCCTGATTTCTAACCCCTTAACTTAACATTGGGCCGTTAAAATATACGTGCCTCTTATTTTTTTGCTCCTCTTTTATCCGTAACAATAGTTTTCTTGATAGTGCTTAACAACTGTTACACTAATAAAAAAACCCGTACAAATAATTAAAAATTCTGCTAAAATAACAGGAAATAGTACCTGAATTTGCGCCAGCAGAAATTTCAATGATGTTGAGAATCATGGTCTGCTAAATTTAGGTGACCTAAATTTTAGGTAAAAAAGTTAGTTCAAATACAATAATTTATAAGAAATGTTGTTTAATGGAAATAAAAATTACTCAGCTGAAATCAGCACATGTTTTCTGCTTAATTTTAGTTGGTTATAAACAGGTAAAAAATTCAGTTAACATTCAAAACTTTAGAAGAATTTTCGTGGGAAAGTGGGTCAGTTGAAATCTGCAAAACATGCTGCTAAAATTACAATCACTCTTTGTTAATAATTGAATAAAAACAAATTAATGTAAATATTGTTAATTTTATTTTCGAATAAATTACACAATCCAAAAACACTATTTGCACTATATATCACTTTTATCTTCTTGACAATATGTTAAACTTCCGCTGGAGTTGTATTATTTGGTACCTTTTTTTCGTCTACCTGTGGGTCGAATTTTGATGAAAATGTTAAAGGGCTGAAATAAAAGAGAAAAAAAATAACATATTTAATAGTATTCCCTTAAATAAATAGAGTTTATATTATAAAACAAACCTCTATTATTTTATTTTTTAAATACAATTTTAACTGCGAAATGTTAATGTCCAGTATACCTCCGTTTTCTTTTGCGTTCCTTTGCTGACTAACAGAAACAAGAGAAAACATGCTCGTATCATATTATTTTATTTACTACACACAGAAAATAAATTGGTTGGAATTCTATCAGAACCAACGAAATATTTTCATCATTCAATAATTTTAATTGCAGTTATTTAAAATTCATCATCAGGAAAGTTATATTTATTTGTGAACAAAAAATATATATGATGAATCAAAACACTGTCACATTATCCAAAATATTGGCTTTTCTAACCAATATTGAAAAATTACTAACTTCCAAATTACCTTCAATACCAACAACCACCAATTTATCGAAGATTTAGTCATTTGAATAAAATATCGGCAGCAACAATTTAGTATCAGTTGTGTTTCAATAAAATCGATCACTCTATCCAAAGTATTAGTTTTTCCAATCAATTTAAAATTTTTTTTAACTTTAGTAGCTTTAACCATTAACTTCCATTATTTTGGTAATTGTAATAATATATTGAGACAAGGAACAGAAATTTTATTTATCATAATAAAATTTTGAAATCTATCATATTTTTTCGTTTCATACATATGCATTCTACACACATAAATTCTAAGTTACACAACAACTAAACGTAAGTATATGTGGCGCAGGAAGTAGAGACACAGCCTTATAGCCTTAGAGATTTGAGTTCAAACCTCAACCAAGGCATTACTTTTTTTTTTTAAATAATTTTTTTTTTGATTCAAATTAAATGACACAATTGATTTTCGTTTGTGAATATAATTTTATTCAAAAACAAAATATTCAAATTTTCAACCTGAAGAAATTCAAATTTGAAATTTGACAAAAAAAATTTATGTTGAGTTTAGCCTAGATGAAAAGCAATGGGCTGACAAACGGAAGGTCGCCGGTTCAATCCCAGTTCGCGATATAAATTTTTTTTTAAATTTTTTTTATTCAAATTAAAAGACAACTGATTTTCTGTTGTTGATATAATTTTATTTGTAGACGAAATATTCAAACCTGAAGAAATTCAAATTTCCAATTTGACTAAAAAAATTTAAATAGATCTTAGCTGAGAGGGAAAGCAATGGGCTGACAAGCGGAGGGTCGGGGGTTCGATCTCAGTTAGCGACAAAAAAATTTTAATTTTTAAATAAATTTTTTGGAACGTGTTTTTCTATTTATAGAATTTATAATCCACAAACATTAAAGTAATCTATTAACACAACAAAAATTGTAAATAAATTTCGGTAGTTACAATGGTATTAAAAATAAATAAATAAAATTGTACCTGGAACTACAAAAATTCGGTTGGCGAAAAATTCGGTTAGAACTACTGTTTTCTGTGTGTAGAACTTTCCAAACATGCGTCATATTATTTTTATTTTTATTGGTAAGCGTCATCAGTGATGGCTCATCACACACATTAAAATACACTTACTAGAAATTTTATAATTTGTATTGGTCGGCAAACTCACAAATACAGACTTCACCATCAAGCACCATCAATCACTATACCCTAGCGCCCCTATCATTTTCTTTTGAAAACACAAATATTAAAAAATTTGCCAATAAATTTATCTATATTAGCTGATAACATTGTCAAAATCATTTATAAAAAAATTGCTAAATATCAGGAGGAAAAATTAGTTCAAGTACAGCAGAAATTAGTTTTTGTGGTAACATTGGATAACTAATAACTTTAGCTAAACAACGGATTTAAACGAAAAGAACAGGAAAAATTAGTTCAACTGAATTAGAACGCGTTTAACAGACTTTTGTACTAACTTTTTTTATGAGTGTATGAATGCCAAGTTTGTATAGAATCAATAACCGTGCGTGTTTAGCTGTGATAATTTTTAAATAAGTTGGCCAACCTGAAACAAAAATAGAAGTAAAATAATACTAAAACTCGCGAACAAATGCACTTTAAATTGTGATTATTTTTTATTCCTTGTTTGGGGTTTTAAAATTAAAGGACATTCTTCAAATCTATACAATGTAGTCCCAGTCGTTTATATTAGCGCATAATCTCTATTGTTGGAAAAAGTTACTAGTGCCTTGTTTTTACTGCGATGCTCGTTTACAAAATGTACAAACTTGTAACAAATACCAAACAAGAGTAACAACAATATTTGTTTTGTTGCTATGTATAGTGCGTTTGCCGATCAGCTCCGGTAGTTGTATGTTTTTCCTGTTAATTTTGTTCTTTTTTCAAGTAAAAATGCGTAAAATTTTAAAAATCCTTTGAAATATGGTTGTTGTTTCGACAAAAGTGGTTTGTTAGTTGGAATTGGTTAGTTGTGCCACGCCATACAATTTTGGCCAACAAAATGTTTGTTTTTGCTGCTATTGTCATCGTTGTAGTTGTTGTTGTTGTTTTCGGTGAATGTGTAGTTTATGCAAGTTTAGGCTTAAGTTACTATTGTGGTTTTATGCGTAAACTATGTTCGACAAGTACATTCATGCCCATGCATGGCATACAATGTATACTTTGTTTTGTGGTGTTCAAACGGAAATGTTCAACATGAATTGTTTTGTTAGAAGATAAAAGTAAAATAAACGCTACATTGGTTGAAAAATGTTAAAATTAGTTTAAACAAATTTTTTAAAGTTAAGAGTTAAAACAAGTTTCAATTTCATGGAATTGTCAGCATATTTTTGATATTTTCAAGATAATTTATTGGTTACGTACAATTTATATTATATTAGTATTATTTAATAACACTCATACGCCATATGGGGGAGTTATACCAATTAATATTAATCATACGCATGGTGGGACACATATTAAATAATTTTTTGTTTTTGGGTTTGACATCTTAATACCAGTAAATACTGTGTTTATATTAAATATTTTTTTTAAACTTTATTATTTAAATACAAGTTTTAAATATTCTTTGTAAAAAAATTGCATTCAATAGTGTTGCTGACATGAAAATTGTACCCCAAGGCAAGCATTTGTGGGGTATGAATATTTTATAAATTTTTTATAAAAAAAAATATTTATATTAATTTAAGTAAAGTTTATATTTTTTTCATAAACACCTAAATATATTTTAACCCCTAAATTCATAAACGCTTTGTAAAATTATAGGAGGTTTATTGAACAAATTTTGTATGAAAATGACGTTTTGTAAACCTGCTATAACTTTACAAAGCATTTATGAATTGAGGGGTAAATATTTAGTAAAAATATAAATGAATTTATTTGTTTGGCGTGTTGGTATGTTTTTGCTAAAAGGCAAGTTTTGCATTTAAATAACTAAATCGAAAGACACCGGTATCCATGTGTGCGGTGGTTTTTTTTTTAGTAACTACATAAACAACTTAAAATAAAATATTTTCGTTAATTAAAATTGTATTGCAATACAAATTGAATGTGAATTAGGTACAAAATTAAGTTTATATAAATAAAACTTTTCTTATTATTTACTGAATTGAGCAGCCGTCTAATGGGACACAATCTAAAAGTTTTTTTTTTTTTAGTTTGTAAATATAAAACATTTCCTATAAAAATATTTGTGGCATTACAAATGCAATATAAAATAACTTTATAAACATACAAATTTGTAAAATAAAACATTTTTATGTATCTATTTTAGCAAATATACAAAAAATATTATAAAATTTTACAATTTCGTAAATATGTAAAAAAAAACAATATATGTACTTATATACAAATAAATTTTGTTACATGCACTCACATTAAAATGTCGGTTTAAATTCTTTTTTTTTATACTGATAAGAGCGACTACACTGCGTGACAAAATGCATCACTTAAGATGGAAATACCAGTGAAGGCGAAAGTTTCTATCTAACCCTGGTTAAAAAAGTTCACATATTATATGGCCATCCACACAAGTTCTCATTATATGTATTATCATCTATTTTGTCAAGAATTTTCGTATTTTTAAAAACTTTTAAATTAAAAAATAATAGTTGAATTTATAATCATGATGGTGGTAAAAAAGTTAGTTCAAATGATAAAATATTTATATTAATCTATTTTTGTCGGCTACAACATATAATCCTTAGTAGCGTGCAAAGTCCGCCAGTACGTTGATCTTTAAAGGTTATTTAATTCCAGTTTATGTAGAACTAGACTTGGAAGTTCAAGTCAGCTTAGTTTTAAATATCAGAATATACAAATTGTATTCCTTTCCTAAGGTTTTTTTTTCTCTTTTAATAAATTTATATAACCACCCGGTGAAAAATGCTCATATACACTCGAACATGTTCATATATGGTTTATGTATGGACACATATGAACAAATATGGATTTTTATGAACATATATGGGTTTTATATGAACATATATGGAAGTATATGTTCCATATATGGAAAAAGATTTCATATACAGACATATATGGAAGCATCTGTTATTTCATATATTGAAATGGCACTAATATATGGACAAATATGAAAGTATATGTTATTCAATTTATGCAAAAGGGACTTGTATATGAACATATTTGGAAGAATACATTTTTCCATATGTGTAAAAGGAACTCATATTTGGTAAGTATGGAATTATATTTAATGCAATGAATAAAAAAAGGAACATGTAGCGACTAATTTGAATGTTATATATAAATTTATATCTATAGTATAACCTTATAATAAAGAACAGCAAAGTTCGCATGTATTCGCATATATTTAATAAATGTATATGTTCATATATGTCCATATATTAACATATACTTAGGTGTTACCTCATTTTTCGGATCCAAACATATATGGTTGAACCATAAATGTTCATATATGGACATATTTTACCGGGTATTTAGTAAAGTATGTGACAATGCTAAGTTTTAGAATTTTTGTTTTAAGGGCTTGCACAGGTAATTAAAAGGACTTCTTTATCCAATTCCCAAATATATATACACTAGTTTTGACATAGCTGCATAATTAACTTTTGCACGAACTTTTGTGCAGATAAGCCAAAAACGTTGCTAAATCAAATTGTTTACCTGCCTTAATGTGCAGGTATACAACAACATCATATAACTGAAAACAAACAAAACAAATGAAGCTAATGACGACACCTTTGTGCTTTGCACTAGATTTTCCGATTTTTATGATTAAAAACGACTAAAGTAGGACATTTTTATTACAAACATTTTAAAACATATTTATTTTATGTGTGCATTTCTTGTTTTACTCGAACTGCAAAACAAAGCAAAATACAACAGGCAGCTAACGGTGATCTTTTTTATGAAAATAATGTACATCTGCAAACAATACGAAGCACTTATCTTAAATGCGCAGTTACAAAAAGTGCATTTAAAGAAGGCAATTGCGTACATAATTTTGTAAAATAAAAAGGAAACCAAAAATTTGTGCAGTTATAGAAAAAGGCAGCGGACGTCTACATTGGAAAAATGCACCGTTTTTATGTAATAAATAAAAATTAAAACATTGAACTAGAGACTGAAAAATAGCGACTCTCACTAATTAGTAAATAGATACCATTACTTTACTAGATCAGTCACAACAACAGAGTAGTAATTTGGAAGATGACAAAGCAAATTTATGATAATTTTATGTTGTTTTTCTTTGGAATTTAAGATCTACATTAACGCTCCTACTTGCAAACATGAAATTCTAATTGAGTTGAAGCTAACAAATATTTGTAGATATTCTAAAATGTCGTTGTTTGATTACATTTTAGGGCAGAATGAAATCCGGATAGGTACAAGCCTACAGCAAATTATTTATTACAATTCTTTAAATAAGTTTGTAGATTTTAGCATAGTTGCTTTAATAAAAAAGCATATTTTTTAAGCATTTTTGTAATTTTCTACCAATTTCGGTTAATCGATTAATCGTATGAAATTATTCGAATTATTCGTTATTCGAAATTTGGACATTTTGAATTATTCGAATAATTTTTGAGCAAAACTGTTCGATTAACCGAATAACGAATACCCTAGTATCATATGAAAGTTTTTGTTTTGAAGCGCGTCCAAAGGTATATGTATATTATTTTCATGAATGTTATAAAAAAAACTAATTTTAACTCTTTTGTACGGAAAAGTTTGTGATTTAAATGTCAAACTTAAATGTCATAATCTATAGTCAATTTAAGTGAACACGTGTTTCAGATTTTTTTTTTTTTAATTCGCGATTGTTCGCGTTTTATCAGAAATTCAATGTGGTGGAAACAATATGTTCTAAATACCCCACGGGTAATTTTAACAAACTTTCACCGAACTGTCCCCTTTATATGAAATAGAGTGGTCACTTTTACATGGCGTTGTCATAGGAGGCGGAAATTGACCACTTGTGACATGTCACAAGACAAATCCCCGAACTTTGTTTTTTTATGAGAGTTCAGTAACCTGTCCTAGGATTTGTCTTGTGACATGTCACAAGGGGTCAATTTCCAACTCCTATGACAACGCCATATAAAAGTGACCACTCTATTTCATATAAAGGGGCCAGTTCGGTGAAACGTTTGTTAAAATTTCCCGTAGGGTAGTATAGGATCCCTTAAGGATCCTATTAAAACTTTAATTTATTTTTATATTTTTATAAAAACTTTTTATTTAGAAAATCCAAAATTATAATGAAAATTATTTAACAAAAATTTTAAATATAAATGACAATGAATATTTGTTTGAAATTATTTTTATGAACAAGTATTTTAGCATGTAGTGTTGGGACACTACAGGTAGGGCAATATGGATACCAAAACTTTTGTTTTGACAAGTGAAATATTCGCAAATTTAACTTTTAGCAAAAAGTCAGTTTTTTCGTTAAAATTTCTTATTTATTCATACACCTGACTGAACCACGTATAATTTTTAATACGGTTTAAAAGTATATACCTTGGGGTTTCGGACCATACCAAGTTATTTTGATTAGGTAAAGGATCTAGGACAGGGGTGGCAAGACTTTTTTCGCTGCGTGCCAGAAACTGTCAAATTTTTTTTGTAAAAATTTCTCGCGTGCCACCTTAAATTTAGTTGTCTTTTAAAAGTCCTTTTTTAAAAATTTTTAAAATTTCTCTTATACATATTTATCAGCGCTGTGAATAACATCCAAGAATTTTTTGGGGTTTATTTAATCTTTAAATATTGAGCTTATTTCATTATGAAAAAATCCCCAATGAAATAAAATTGAGGAAGGTTTATTCTTCTTCTTAACCTCAAACCTACTTAATTAAAATTAAAACAATTTGAACATTATTGCCTTTTCATGTTTTGTGGGTTATTCCATTTTTGGAGGATATTTCATTTTGTTAACAATAAGTAAAATTATTGGGCGCCAAATCATATTAAAGTACTTAAGAAATTAGTTGAAAACTGTGCTTCGGGCAAAAATTTGATATTGTTAAAATTAATCGCGCGGCTTTTATCATCACAATAATGAATAAAAAGCGAATATTATGGATTTGAATAGAGAAATTTCTATTTCAGATGAAATTCCTCTGCGACACACGATCAAAGCCCAATTTCAAATTCCAAGAAAGAAGGTTATTTCATTACACTATGCGACAGTCAAAATCGGGATGGGATGAAACCAACGGGAAATGTTATATCGGTCAAAAACAAGTTATACGTGTCCCGGCGTTTCGCTGGGTCATCCCTAGGAATCGAGATATATCTTTTTTTTTGACATAACACGAGAACCACTAGTCCGATTTTGCTCAAACAATTTTAAAAATAATTAAAAATTACAATTCCTTTAATCTGTTCATATAACGTTTTTCTATATACTCAACAGTTTTGCCGGTAAAAATAAATGTTTGTTACCGCTCCCATAAAAACCAATAACCTTTTGTTTATTACTTTTTTTTAATATTTTAGGCAAAAAATATTTTTTTCTTCATACATTTATTTTTACCGGCAAAACTGTTGAGTATATAGAAAAACGTTATATGAACAGATTAAAGGAATTGAATTTTTTTAAAATTGTTTGAGCAAAATCGGACTAGTGGTTCTCGAGTTATGTCGAAAAAAAGACCACCAAAGGTCAAATCGATATATCTCGATTCCTAGGGGTGACCCAGCGAAACGCCGGGACACGTATAACTTTTTTTTTTTTTTTTTTTTTTTTTTATAAAGAGAAGCAACGCTCAGGAAATTCTGCCTATTAATTAACGTGGTGCTTCCTTTGGAAAGGGTATAGAGAAGAAGTGAAAGGGGGTGAAAGAAGAAGGGCTTCAAATATGGCAACACTGTAATTGCGCGAGATGTTGATTTTTTTTAGAACAGTTGTTGCGCGCCATCTGATGGTGAGTTGGCGAACTTTGTTGAAGCTTTTTAGTTCATAGCCCTGTTATATTATTTTACTTCGGTGGGGTTAAGTGCTATGGGAACACCGAAGGAGGACGCTGCGATATGTATGAGGGATAGAAAAAACTCATACATATTATTTTTCATAAATTGATGTTGCATTGGTTGGGGCTCGAACCCGCAACCTCACGTGTAACAGTCCAACGCGCTAACCATTACACCACAGCGCGGTGTGCCCCTCTCCAGAGAAAAGGTTGTTGTCTGTGAACGTATTCCTTAATTTGCAGAGCTTTAAAGAAAAAAATCAAAAAAAAAACTTCTTTTTTACCGATATAACTTTCCCCAGTAGTTTGAACCCTTCCCGATCACTGACCCCTACCATTTGTCTCACAGTGTTATGAAACCTATTTTTATACCCTACACCACTATGTGGTCAGGGTATTATAAGTTTGTGCTGATGTTTGTAACACCAAAAAATATTGGTCGTAGACCCACCTTATGGTATACCGATCGGTTCAGAATTTTTTTTTATTTTGATTTAACGATGTCGGTCTGTCCGTCCGTCCGTCTGTCTGTCTGTCCATGCAATCTTGTGCGCACTCTACAGGTCGCACCTATTAAGATATTTTGATGAAATTTGGTACGCAGACCTACGTTGGCCCAAGGACGAACAAGTTTGATTTTTTTGAACATCGGTCCATGTTTAGACCTAGTGCCCATATAAGGGTCCTACCAAAATTATACTGTTTATATGCTGCAGGTCGTAAATATTAAGATATTTTGATGAAATTTGGTACACAGACCTATATTGGCCCAATAATGCAGCCTATTGATTTTGGTGAACATCGGTCCATGTTTAGACCTAGTGCCCATATAAGGGTCCTACCAAAATTATACTGTTTATACGCTGCAGGTCGTAAATATTAAGATATTTTGACGAAATTTGGTACACAGACCTATATTGGCCCAATAACGCAGCCTATTGATTTTGGTGAACATCGGTCCATGTTTAGACCTAGTGCCCATATAAGGGTCCTACCAAAATTATACTGTTTATATGCTGCAGGTCGTAAATATTTAGATATTTTGATGAAATTTGGTACACAGACCTATATTGGCCCAATAATGCAGCCTATTGATTTTGGTGAACATCGGTCCATGTTTAGACCTAGTGCCCATATAAGGGTCCTACCAAAATTATACTGTTTATACGCTGCAGGTCGTAAATATTAAGATATTTTGATGAAATTTGGTACACAGACCTACATTGGGCCAATAACGCAGCCTATTGATTTTGGTGAACATCGGTCTATGTTTAGACCTAGTGCCCATATAAAGGTCCTACCAAAATTATACTGTTTATATGCTGCAGGTCGTAAATATTTAGATATTTTGATGAAATTTGGTACACAGACCTATATTGGCCCAATTATGCAGCCTATTGATTTTGGTAAACATCGGTCCATGTTTACACCTAGTGCCCATATAAGGGTCCTACCAAAATTAAAATGTTTATACGCTGCAGGTCGCAAATATTAAGATATTTTGATGAAATTTGATACACAGACCTATATTGGCCCAATAACGCAGCCTATTGATTTTGGTGAACATCGGTCTATGTTTAGACCTAGTGCCCATATAAGGGTCCTACCAAAATTATACTGTTTATACGCTGCAGGTCGCAAATATTAAGATATTTTGATGAAATTTGATACACAGACCTATATTGACCCAATAACGCAGCCTATTGATTTTGGTGAACATCGGTCTATGTTTAGACCTAGTGCCCATATAAGGGTCCTACCAAAATTATACTGTTTATACGCTGCAGGTCGCAAATATTATGATATTTTGATGAAATTTGGTACATAGACCTATGTTGGCCCAAGGACGAAGCCTATTGATTTTGGTGAACATCGGTCCATGTTTAGAACTAGTGCCCATATAAGGGTTCCCCCAAAATTATATTGTTTATACGCTGCGGGTCGCAAATATTAAGCTATTTTGATGAAATTTGGTACACAGACCTATGTTGGCCCAAGGACGAAGCCTCTTGATTTTGGTGAACATCGGTCCATGTTTAGAACTAGTGCCCATATAAGGGTCCCCCCAAAATTGGCTTGGTTACAAACTGCAGGTCGCAAATATTAAGATATTTTAATGAAATTTGGTGCGCTGACTCACATTATAGAAAATTTTGACATAAGCCCCATTTTAACCCATTCGAATTTCGGATCCAAACAATACACCAAACTGGTGTAGGGTGTTGTATAGTCGGCATGCCCGACTTTAACCTTTTTACTCGTTTTTTATTTCGATTTAACGATGTCCGTCCGTCCGTCTGTCTGTCCATGCAATCTTGTGCGCACTCTACAGGTCGTAAATATTAAGATATTTTGACGAAATTTGGTACACAGACCTATATTGGCCCAATAACGCAGCCTATTAATTTTGGTGAACATCGGTCTATGTTTAGACCTAGTGCCCATATAAGGGTCCTACCAAAATTATACTGTTTATACGCTGCAGGTCGTAAATATTAAGATATTTTGATGAAATTTGGTACACAGACCTACATTTGGCCAATAACGCAGCTTATTGATTTTGGTGAACATCGGTCCATGTTTAGACCTAGTGCCCATATAAGGGTCCTACCAAAATTATACTGTTTATATGCTGCAGGTCGTAAATATTTAGATATTTTGATGAAATTTGGTACACAGACCTATATTGGCCCAATTATGCAGCCTATTGATTTTGGTAAACATCGGTCCATGTTTAGACCTAGTGCCCATATAAGGGTCCTACCAAAATTATACTGTTTATATGCTGCAGGTCGTAAATATTAAGATATTTTGATGAAATTTGGTACACAGACCTATATTGGCCCAATAATGCAGCCTATTGATTTTGGTGAACATCGGTCCATGTTTAGACCTAGTGCCCATATAAGGGTCCTACCAAAATTATACTGTTTATAAGCTGCAGGTCGTAAATATTAAGATATTTTGACGAAATTTGGTACACAGACCTATATTGGCCCAATAACGCAGCTTATTGATTTTGGTGAACATCGGTCCATGTTTAGACCTAGTGCCCATATAAGGGTCCTACCAAAATTATACTGTTTATATGCTGCAGGTCGTAAATATTTAGATATTTTGATGAAATTTGGTACACAGACCTATATTGGCCCAATTATGCAGCCTATTGATTTTGGTAAACATCGGTCCATGTTTACACCTAGTGCCCATATAAGGGTCCTACCAAAATTAAAATGTTTATACGCTGCAGGTCGCAAATATTAAGATATTTTGATGAAATTTGATACACAGACCTATATTGGCCCAATAACGCAGCCTATTGATTTTGGTGAACATCGGTCTATGTTTAGACCTAGTGCCCATATAAGGGTCCTACCAAAATTATACTGTTTATACGCTGCAGGTCGCAAATATTAAGATATTTTGATGAAATTTGATACACAGACCTATATTGACCCAATAACGCAGCCTATTGATTTTGGTGAACATCGGTCTATGTTTAGACCTAGTGCCCATATAAGGGTCCTACCAAAATTATACTGTTTATACGCTGCAGGTCGCAAATATTATGATATTTTGATGAAATTTGGTACATAGACCTATGTTGGCCCAAGGACGAAGCCTATTGATTTTGGTGAACATCGGTCCATGTTTAGAACTAGTGCCCATATAAGGGTCCCCCCAAAATTATATTGTTTATACGCTGCGGGTCGCAAATATTAAGCTATTTTGATGAAATTTGGTACACAGACCTATGTTGGCCCAAGGACGAAGCCTCTTGATTTTGGTGAACATCGGTCCATGTTTAGAACTAGTGCCCATATAAGGGTCCCCCCAAAATTGGCTTGGTTACAAACTGCAGGTCGCAAATATTAAGATATTTTAATGAAATTTGGTGCGCTGACTCACATTATAGAAAATTTTGACATAAGCCCCATTTTAACCCATTCGAATTTCGGATCCAAACAATACACCAAACTGGTGTAGGGTATTGTATAGTCGGCATGCCCGACTTTAACCTTTTTACTCGTTTTTTATTTCGATTTAACGATGTCCGTCCGTCCGTCCGTCTGTCTGTCCATGCAATCTTGTGCGCACTCTACAGGTCGCAAATATTAAGATATTTTGATGAAATTTGGTATGCAGACGTACGTTGGCCCAAGGACGAACAAGTTTGATTTTGGTGAACATCGGTCTATGTTTAGACATAGTGCCCATATAAGGGTCCTACCAAAATTATATTGTTTATACACTGCAGGTCGTAAATATTAAGCTATTTTGACGAAAGTTGGTGCACAGACCTATGTTAGCCCAATAACGCAGCCTATTTATTTTGGTGAACATCGGTCAATGTTTAGACCTAGTGCCCATATAAGGGTCCTACCAAAATTATACTGTTTATACGCTGCAGGTCGCAAATATTAAGATATTTTGATGAAATTTGGTACACAGACCTATATTGGCCCAATAACGCAGCCTATTTATTTTGGTGAACATCGGTCCATGTTTAGACCTAGTGCCCATATAAGGGTCCTACCAAAATTATAATGTTTATACGCTGCAGGTCGCAAATATTAAGATATTTTGATGAAATTTGGTACATAGACCTATGTTGGCCCAAGGACGAAGGCTGTTGGTTTTGGTGAACATCGGTCCATGTTTAGAACTAGTGCCCATATAAGGGTCCCCCCAAAATTGGCTTGGTTACAAACTGCAGGTCGCAAATATTAAGATATTTTAATGAAATTTGGTGCGCTGACTCACATTATAGAAATTTTGACACAAGCCCCATTTTAACCCATTCGAATTTCGGACCCAAACAATACACCAGACTGGTGTAGGGTATTGTATAGTCGGCATGCCCGACTTTAACCTTTTTACTCGTCAACCTTTATTTTATTGAGGGTTATTTCGTAGCCCCTATTTCCCCTTTAAAAAAAATAATTTTTTAGATCCAATTTTATTACAAGTTGTTTTCCATTTTTGTGCATTTTTCTGGTACTATTTATTTATGAGGCATTTTCTCATCGAAACATTTAAACTTCTTTCAATCTAGAATTTTTGAAAATTTTCCCAGAATTTTCTGATAATCGAATTTGCGAGTTCCGTATTAACCATATTTCTTTAAACAAAAAATGGTGGAAATACAGTTTGATTCATTTTAAAAGACGATTTGCAAGCACTATGAAAAATGTCACCATTATGGAGTTAAATCACACATTTTTGTAGCGAAATTTAACATTTAACTGAATTTTTTGCTGGTCTTCTAATAGTTTAAATTTTTTAAAAATATCCAACAAAACATCGCGTGCCACCTAAAATCCACTCGCGTGCCACTACTGACACGCGTGTCATAGTTTTGCCAGCCCTGATCTAGGAGATAATTGTAATTCAAATAAAAACTTCACTAATTTTCCTATTATGCAAATCTAGTAATATCCCTTAATCGGATTTGCAAAATCTTAACACATGACGTATTTTCATAATTCACTAAATTCATTTTATCAAAACAAATCACAACTTTTGCATTAACATTTTAAGGAAATTCAATCTGAAGCACAAATTTTATCGCCTTACTATCTCAATTTTCCAAGTGTATATTTTTGTTAAAGTCGGATTAATTACACAGCTCTACAAAATATGAAAATATTTATAAGTTGCACAACTTTGCAATGGCTTTAGGATAAATAGGGGGTGCTGATTTTGAATCTGCAACCAGTTTGTTCAAATTGGCTCAAGGTTTTGCACAACTCGCGATTAAAATTTTTTAAATATTTCAGCTGATTTTTTCAATAAAAAATATATAATTTAGTTACTAGCTTCAGAAAGATAACGCTTTACACAGTTTAAGCTTAATTCCGTACCCTATATTTCAAACTTAAGTGTGTATCAATATCTCAATAAATTTTCTAAATATAGTCGCTCAAAATCAAAATTTCAATTTCTAAGGCTTTTAGAAACAAAACTTTAAATATAAGACAAAGTCCGATTGCAAATATCAAAGCCAATTTGGAAAGCAAAAGGTCCAAAATTTGTTTATATGTCATATTGCATTAACAAATTATGTACACTTTTAGAGCCTTGTGTAATTAAATTTAGACCTAAACCGAACAAAAAAGAATTTTACTGTACTAAAAATCTACTGTGCTGTTACTGAATTTTTTTTCTAAAAACATCAGATTTCAGTCATTATCCGAGAGGATCAATTTTCGCGGGGACATTATTTTTTACGCCCAATCTAGCAGAAAGTGCGCGGGGAGCTGAAAAAATATCACTTTTGCACATATGGGTGCTCTAATGTATTACTAATACGTATTCTGTCTTGCTGGCCTTATCGAATTCGTCCAAAATTTTTTATTCTTTGTAATTTACTTGTGAAAATTGCATCATCTTTCTTTAATTTGCTAAATAATTTAAACAGAAAATGATTTTACTTTATGATCTAGAGTCAAACTAAAAGGACATTCAAAATTCTATTTTTTCTATTAAATTCAGCGAAGAGACATTAGCAACAGCTCGTTGAAATATTGTTCATTAATTTTATTACAATACAATATTATTTTTTCTACCATAATAGTGGCACAATAACAGTTCGTTTATTTTTATTTATTTTCTTTTATTTAAATAAAAACACTTTGTTTAGCAAAATGTTAACCTTGTTGTGGAACAAAAAAATCATAGAAATGTTAACCTTATTTCGGAACAGAGGTAGTATAATTTTTGAACTCAATAAAATTTATAAATGGTTGTAATACTTTGACATGCGCTTTATAAGTCAACAATTTTAGAGTGCAACACTAAAAATGCATCGCACATGAGGCCCACCAAAACTGATACATTTTAGAACACAGATCAGTAATTCGAAGACAAAGTTTTAAAATTAGGTTTTTGAAATATTCAAAAATTTATCTTTAACCAAAACGCAAGTTTTTTTTCTAAACTTGCTTATAACTTAGCTCATATAAAGGGTTTTTCAATAAGAGCGCTACAAAAGTAAAAAAGTTTAAATAAAACAAAAACGGTTTTGGATATCAATGAAATTTTTTATTCCTGTGAAAGTACGTTCGATGCCATTATGTATGGAAATCGATCTCTTTTGCATGGCCACCACGGGTACTCTTGCAGAAGTCCAGACGCTGAACCCAATTTTCGACGGTTTTCAAGCATAAATCGGCCGATACTGCTGCAATTTCACGTTCGATATTCATACGAAGTTCATCAATCGTCGCTGGCTTGTTGGCATAGACCATAGATTTGATGTAGCCC
Source organism: Leucophora obtusa (assembly GCA_949987735.1). NCBI lineage: Eukaryota > Metazoa > Arthropoda > Insecta > Diptera > Anthomyiidae > Leucophora > Leucophora obtusa. The sequence goes on along the minus strand of OX465298.1, from coordinate 118,012,088 downwards.
CACGCTCAATTGTTGATCTGCTAGGACGATTATGACGACCATAAATTGGACGTAGCGATCTTAACGTTGAGGCCACTGACTCCGGTAGTAAATTTTAATAATTTCGACTCGTTGTTGGCTCGTATATCTTTCCATCATGAAATGGCAAACCTTACTGAAGAGAAATGTCAAAAGAGCGGCAAGAAATATGGCGTCGTTTGCTGTCCCTGTCTTTCTACTTTTCTAGCGTCCCTGTTGAACAACCCTTTACTTAAACAAAATTCGGATAATTTTTAATGTGGGCTTAAAATATGGACTTTGAACGTTAGGAACTTATCAATTTATTTCGATTATATAAAGAATGTAAGAAATCGTTGCAATTAAAGTGAAAACTTCACTCATTTCTCTATTTTTCAGCTCATGAAAAATCTCACATTTCTGATTTTATTTGCACTAATCCTCAAATTTCGCTGAGTGTAAATATTTTTTTATGAATTTTCATGTAAGAACTTCACATACGATGTGTAAATATGTAAATGAATGTTTGCATACGTGCATGAGGAAAACAAAAATCATTTGTTTAGTTGTTAGTTTTTTTATTGCTTTTTTTCTATAACTTCAAAATTATATAAATTCAATATTTTAATATTAGCAAAGTTGTATAAAGTGCACTCTATTTTTATGTAGAAATGTTCATTCAATTTAAATAAATACATACCTACATAAATGTATACCATACTTGGGGTTGTTTAATTGGCTTTGGAATTTTATTAGCTTTAGTTCAGAAATCCTAATGCCGAAAAATGCAATCTACTAAAATTTTCTGGCATTGGAATTTGTCTTACTCATGCTAAGGAAAGCGAACTAATGGCAATTGCGAAAAAATACTTATTTACAAACAAGAGGATTTGCTTTATACGGCACTACGAAATTAGCCCCAACGAAATAACCCCCAAACTTTAAAACGAAAAAATCCCCAAAAAAAAAATGGCAAAAATTTAATTTGGAAATTTTTTCATTTATTTTGGGGATTGTTTCGTATATGAATTTTGGGGGTTTCTTCATTAAAATAAGCCCAAAATGAAAAAAATTCCCAAACATATTAATTTAGGGATTTTTGAATTCACTTACTTTTTGGGGAGAATTTCATTTTTTTGGGGTTATTTTATTTTTCCAATTTCAGAAATTTTTAAAAGTTTTGTTCTTAAAGGGATTTTAGTAAATATTTCTACAATTTAAACCATTCAGATTTACAAATATTGCTACCTGAAATCATAACTTTATTTACCTATATAACAATTAGATTTAATTGACGGTAACTTTGCGGTTGTGCCGATGGGTTGTTTTTCAACAGCTGCTATTGTTCAACATGGAATATATGGATAGTGTACGTAAAGTGAAGTTTGTTGTAGTGCTTCTTTAGATACTGAAAGTTTCAAATTAAAGAAAACAGTGCCGCAGGCTTTTTATTTTTTTATTCATATTTGTGAAAGCGCCGCAGCAGTTCTGCATGAAGTTCTGCATGAAATTAGAAATTGCATCTGCTTGCAATTTTAAAACGTACAGTGAAGTTTGTTGTAGTACTTCTTTAGATACCGAAAGTCAGATAATTTCAAATTAAGGAAAACAGTGCTGCAGGGTTTTAATTTGTTTATTCATATTTCTGAAAGCGCCGCAGTCGAAAAATCGCTTCGATTTTTTATACCAAATTTTCGCCTGCGAAGTTGTTGTAGTGCTTCTTTAGATACCGAAAGTCAGATAATTTCAAATTAAAGAAAACGGTGCTGCAGGCTTTTTATTCTTTTATTCATATTCCAAGTAAAGTGTAAACTTGAAATAGAATAAAATTCCAAATAGAAAAAATTTTCAAAAAAGCTTCTCCCAAAAAGAAGAGTTTTCCTTTTATTGTGAATAAATTTATATTTTCATTCACAATGAACTTTATAAGCTGGCACAAATGCAACGTTTTTACTACTTGCCTGCTACCACGTATTTTTGGGATTTTCATCATTGGTTTTTGACCGTTGTGTTCGCAAATACTAAAAAAAAAATTAAAGGATTTGTTTTAAAACAATCAATTTTATAAAAAAAAAAAAAATATTGCGTTTGTTGTGTTTATTTAATAGCAAATAAAGTTCATCCCGTTTTATTGGTTCACAATGGAAGCTCTATCATCCAAGAGAAAAAATAAATTAAGAGTTGCTTACTTTTAGTAGTTTCCAATTTTGAGATTATTTATTGGGTAATAAAAAAACATGAAGTTTTTTGTGTTTTAAAGCACCGCAAGTCGTTTTTCACTTAAAAAAATTTCACTCGAAATTTAAAGGATTCTAACTGCAATTTAAATTATAAAACTGAAAAATTTTTTAATTTTATAAGAAAGAGATAATCACAATATATACAAAATGTCACTTTTTACGAGAAAAATTTGCATGAAAACAAACTTTACACTCAAAATAATACGTTGGCTGGACAGAAAAATGTTTTACTTTAACAAAATTTGTTCCTGTTTTTTGGCTAAAAATAAAATTTGTTGATTTTAACAACCCGTGTAAAAAAGTTTAGATCTGATCAGATCTTTTTGGATCTAAATAGATATGATTAAATCTAATTAGATCCTGTACCAGATCTCATCAAATATGATCAGATATGGCATATGTGATAATACCTTATGGCAATATCAGATCAGATCTAGTGCCAAATCTGTTCAAATCTAAAGTGATCTGGACAATTGCGCCAGATATGCCTAGATCTGATCAGATCTAATTAGATCTCAAATTTGTCCCCAATTTTGAGATCTAATTAGATCTGGTAAGATCTACCAATATCTACTAAGATCTGTCCAGATATGACTATATCTGATCAGATCTAATTAGATCTCAAAATGTGTCCCCAATTTTGAGATCTAATTAGATCTGGTAAGATCTACTGAGATCTGGCCAGATCTGATGTTTTTACACGGGAAATTCCTTTGTTAAAGTTAACAAATCTAAATTTAACTAAAAAATTTGTGAAACTACAGTTTTATCTGAAATTATACTGAATTGTAGAATTTATCAAAATTTAGGGTCTCGGGAGCCTCCCCGGGCCTAGTCCATATCATGTGAGGGCATATAAGGGCACTCGAATGGATCAAACATTTTGTCCGTTTTACTCTATCTTGCTTAGTTTTCGAGATATGGGCCATTTTACGAAGTGGACAATTTTTATATAAAATTTCCGAGGGTCCAAGGCCCTGCCAAGGTTCATTTTTGGATAGAGATAACCCCTTTCGCTGGGGTATTATACGGTTAGGGGTAGTCGAAATTTTCGCCAATTTTGCTTTATCTCTCTTAGTTTTCGGGATATGGGCAATTTTAAATAATCAGGAGGGAAAGAAATGGCGCCATCTTTAAAACTTCGGATACATTGGTGGCACCATCTACTGGGTAATAACAGTGACATTAGAAAATCATATTTTAACAATAAATTTTGTAAAATTTAATGGATGGGTTCTCAAAAATTAGTTTTAAATAATTTAAAAAATTAACACTCAAAATTAGTTAAACTACTGAGAATTTTTGGTATTGTGTTAAACGAAGATAACTAAAATCTTTGCTTAAATCAATGGAAATTTGTCCCCTGCATACAAATATATAATTAAAATCTATAAATTTGAAAGGAGCATAAACATAAGCGTGAGAGTGCATTTTCAATCCCTGATCACCAATTTTTGTCCTTTATAAATTTATTTTAAATGCGTATCTATCAATTTTAATTATTTGGTTTTTAATTTATGAATTATCAATTGCAATAAAATTTTAAACCATTGTCATTGGTCAATGAAGTTAGGTTCTTAGAATTCTTATCATTAATTAATGGTAATGAAAAAATTTATTTCATTTGATATCGAGGCAATGCTAATTTAGTCATCAATTAAATTGTCCCATATATGATGTATATACGTACATAGTTATTTATATTTATATAAAACAAAACTAAAAAATAAGTTCATTTTAATTTGAAACCTCTTAAAAACAACAAAAGTTTTTAAATTGAATAAACATTTTTGGGAAATTTTCAAATAAAAGTCAGCAACAAAATTGTATATTTCTGTCAGAAGTGGATGGCTAACATACTATTGTAACACAACACTTAGAACTGGCAAACCACAACTGCCTTTTTATATATTTTTTATGAGAATCAAAACGTCGCCATATCGTTCATCGACGACACACTAACAGAGACTCATAATATTTGTCGAATTGTTGCTATATTTTTACCTTAGAGATTAATTAGAACTGGGTCGACAACGACAACGAGAGTTGCTTTTTCATATATTTTGTATGGGAAGCAAAATGTCGCCATGTCGTCCGGCGATTTGTCGTCGGAATAGAACCTATTCTATTTTCGTGACGACACACTAATACGCACTCAAAATATTTGTCAAATTGTTGCAATATTTTTAACTAATTAAAGATTGCCATTAGAACAGAGTTGTTAGAAATTCATATTAGAGCTGCAAAAATTAGTACTTTGTTTACAAAAAATTATTTTTTTGACAGAAGAAATATAATTGAAATTTAAAATACATGATTTACCGCAAAAAAGCAAAATTAAATACAATAAATTATAAAACAACTAGAATTAGTGAAAGACCGACGGTCGATTTTCGCTGAATTTAATTTAATCGTGACGACTTTTGCTGCCATCGGTCGACAATCGACCCAGTTGTGATTAACCTCTTAATTAGGGTTGCCTGTCAGAATAGATTTGAAAAATTTGGTAAAATTTTCACAAAAAATATGCATTTTGCCAGAAAAAAATTTGAATTCAGTAAAATTAAAAATAATAAATAATAGCAAAACAAATACAACCAAAGTCATGTGTGCGTCCTCTCTTATATAGCTTTATTGTGAGTTTAAATAAAATTAAATCTACTCGAGCGCATTAAGAAAACCCAAGCGCTTATTTTATTATTATTTTTTACAAACATATGTTGCATTGTTTTTTAGTTAATTATGAAAATTGAAAAAATTAAATTACCCAGTGAACATTTGGAGTCCGAAATGACTCATAAAAGAGCCTTGAGACCTTCTGAAATCACAACAATAAGAGGGTGTTTTCTTTACGAATGAATCCTCTTTCTGAGTCTTCTTTTATGCCTCATAAAACACTCATAATTATAAACCTTTGAAGACAAAATTTCCCTATTTTTGCAGTGTTTTTTGAGTCATTTAAGATTAATTTTTTAGACTCTTTAATGAGCCTTTTCCGAATCATTTCAGAAGAATTTTTGCCACAAATTTGAATAGTTATCGAATTTTGTGGTACCAAAATTAATGCTTTAAAACAGTTTAAAAAGGGCTACATTGGAATGCTTGCAAGTTACAACAAATTTTATTTGTATATAATTAATTAAATAACAATATAATATAGTACCAAATTTAAACAATAAACAACAACTGCAATTTACAAATAGAAAATTTTAGCAAAATCGCACGCCTTTTCTAAGGCTACATTCACACCTAATTCTTAAACACGCGTTTAGCACTTTGCTTTCGATATAAACCATGAATTGGTAGAATTGTTTTACAAAAATTATTGTATAGGTCCATCGTGTTATGTCTTGCATTTAGATTGAACACACATTCGAGGGCTTTATTCTGTGCTGCCTGTAGAGATTTCATCTCACTCGTCTTTTTATAGGCGTGAACTATAGCCAGATACTCCAATCGACTACACAAAGAAAAAAAAATATTCCATTTTCCAACTGAAATTCGGTTACATCTACTAAAATAGGTTGGTACAACTGAATATTGGTTATCACAACAAAATTAGGTTTACATAACTGAATTTTAGTTGCACTACCCAAAATATTTAGGAACCACATTCCAATATGGTTTCACCAACCGAATTTATTGGTTGTAGCAACCAAAATTGGCTTAGCAATTCGGTTGGCAATTTTTTTTCCTGTGTACGTATATTAGCTTGATAGATTATCATTTTTGATTTATGTTAAGTTTATTCCTTAATTTGAAAAGAATTCCAGTCGCTGATGCAATATCGGTTTTCAATGATTTAATATGAGCATCCCACTCCAAATTAGTATTCAAACTTATACCCAGGTATTTATTTAATCTCATGCTCCTCATAGATAAAATTTCCATCCACAAATATAAAAAATCATTATTTATAGTCAATGAGTGGGGTCGAAAATGTACTAAATTTGTTTTATCTGCACTCAAAAGCAAACGATTTAATCTCGCAAATTCAAAAATTAAAGCAGAATCTCCCTCCATTTTGGTTTTAAGATTCAAATCAAATTTTTAAGGGTAAAATATAGAAATATCATCCACTAACATTAAAATTTTACCAAAACAACCATGGTTGTTTATATCGTTAAGGTAAATCATGAACAAGAGGGGCCCAAAGACACTCCCTTGTGGAACACCACAGTCTGGAGAGAGTATTGAACTCTTTTCTTCGCCGATTTGAACATATTGTCGTCTATTAGACAAAAAACTTTGTCTAAGTTTAAATTCATTACCAAAAATAGCATAGAACTTAAGTTTTTCGATTAGGATTTCATGGTCAACAAGATCGAATGCCTTACTGAAGTCAAAAAACAATCCAGCTACTCCACTAAATCCATTATCCAAGCCTTCACATATAATATTTATTACATTAAATACTGCTTCATCAATACCACCTCCCTTCACAAATCCAAACTGATTTTTACTTAACAATGATTCGTGTTCAAAGAATTCCAGCAACTGAGAGTGAATTAACTTTTCAAAAATCTTATCTATTATTGGAAGCAGAGCTATTGGCCTAAATTGCTTAACTGTATTGGAGTTCGGTGATTAGAATTACTTTATGTAAGTTTAAAACATGCGGATATATAGACATATTTGTCATAGTATTAAATATCGTTAGTAAGTTAGGTGATACAATAGTACAACAATCGATTATCAAGTTAGATGAAATGTTATCATGGCCAGGGCTTTTTGATTTCCTTAGATTCATTATTGTGTCTTCCAATTCTTTTGAAGTTACTTCTATAAAAGAAAACCGTTACTAAATTGCTTGAGTGTTCTCAAAGAATTGCAGTTGTCATTAGAATATTTTTCAATCCCCTGTTTTAACGAATCAACTACATTGATGAAATATTCATTGAAGTGAGTAGCTTGCATTTTATTATCATCTACACAAATTCCTCTAGAATGGATTAAGTTTACCGTTTTTCACGACCCATAAAATTATTTAAAAATCCCCAGCAGGTCTTTATATCACCTCCAAACTTCAATAAATTGTTTTCATGGCATTTTGAATTTTCTTAATCAAAAAATTTCCTTCATTTTTTAGAGTAATTTTTAATATTTCATGAATGTTCAAAAATGAGTCAGAGTCATTTTTTGAGTCAAAGGCTTATAAAAATGAATCATATATGTATGAATCATTTAGGGCTCAAGTTTACGAGCATTCAAGAATTGCTTATATTTTGCACTCGAATAAGAGTCATAATATATGAGCACTCAGAAATTTGTTGGCTGGGTACTGATTTGAAATCAAAATTCAAAAATCGAAGTTTTTATTATAGCAAAAAAAAAAGTAATTTAAAAATGTTTAAATTTAATTGGTATATGTATAAGCATTCTATTGATCCTCTAATTTTTTTGACAAAAATGTGATAGGCAGTTTTTTCTTTTTAATTATTCATTTCACATTACAAAAAATTATTTCTACCAAATCGATGTTTAAGCATTTAAGGGTTAAATTAATCGCGATGACTTTGGTTGTAGTTAGTCGACCCAGTTTTGATTAAGCTCTTATATACCAAATACTGGGTTTCTGCAGCTATTTTGAGATAATACAATATTTAAACATTTCATTTATTTCTCCTGAAATGTACTTCGTAGCCTATTCTCAGGAAGAGAGATAAATATATATATATGTTTTAAATGAAATCGGATTGGAATGATGCCAATCCAAAGTATAGTTTTATTTATCTTTAGGATAGTAATTAGGATGCCAAAGTTTTAAGCTTAATTCCATAAAAGTCCACTTATTTAGTTAAAGAGAAATATAACAGTCTGCACAGGTATCCTCAGGTGTCGGTATGCTCAATGTAAATGTTAAAAATTGTCCAGAATTTGGTATGTTAAATAATTTTGCACGGACCAATATCTCTAAAATAATTTTACTGAATTCAAAAATGGCTTTGTTCAATTCTTATTTCAGTTAATGAGAACTATTTTGGACCAATTCTTAAAATTTAAATAAGGAGATTAGTTTTATGGAAAGTGGTTTCAAAAACAGTGAAAATTGATCTACCAATCAGTTATTTCCCACATAACAGTCGAATCTGTTGAACTTAGAGTACATTTTTGCCGGCTTACTGTATAATGTGCAGTGAAAAATGGTATTCAAACATATTTATTAATGTTGTTTATCATTAAATATACAACATAAATGTTATGTATTATATATTAATTAATGACTATAATTTATTATTATATAAGGCTTATCTAATCAGTTATGCATCTTATTGTGTAATACAATATAAAACACTTTTTTATGTTTCGACCATATTTTTTTTTATTATTGAAAAGGATTAAAATAAATAACTCAACAATATGATTTATTACTAATTAATACACACAGGAATTGCAACGAAAATAAAAAATTAAGAAAATAACAATATATGCGTATATTAATAATTTAAATTTTACACATCCCAGTGAAATTTTCAGTTCCAAAGAACCGGTTGTGGAAAAACTCGGTTTGCTTTTGTTACCTTTGTAGTGGCAGCTTTAAAGTCAATACTTTCTTTAAACTTGTCTCGAAAACAACAGACAGACTCAATCTACATTAGGCTGAAATATAAATTAACTAGCGCTTAACTCCGGGAAACCACAAAAATGTGAAGCAACCATTTTTTTTTTAATATTTGAATAAATTCAGTATTTTTTAAATTAACTTTAAAAATTACAACTTTAATAAGAATTCAATAGAATAATAAATTATTTTAATTGAAACAAATGTATATTAGTCAATAATATTGTATTTAGTATTTGACTTGCTGATTCCAAATCTCCTAATTCGTCCATCAAATATCAATTTTGATAAAGTGGTGGTTAAAAACGCCAAAAATTGCCTTTTTTATAATATTATATACATACAACGCATCCAAATAGCTTAAGACTTCTTGTTACAATGGTAGTAAAATTTTCAATTAAAAAACATCCTCAGAAAAATAACCGAATATTAAATATTTAAAATAATCCTAGGCCACGCTGCCGACCAGCTTAAATTTCTGCTTCAAACAGTGTTTTATTTTATATGGACAGCCCGAATTTCGACACACACACACATAAATTGCTTTAATTTAATAAAATTTCCACTAATAAAATTTTTTTTCGTAATTTTATACACGAATCATACTGCGGTTGTCTGGCGCAGCACGAAATAATAATAAATAGTTAAAATAATCTACTTTTATTTTGTAGCCCAGCAAAACCTTGGTAATGGGTTGGACCCATTACCAAGGTTCTTCACGCATTGGCTGGCAATGGGTACCCATTTACCCTTGGTTTTACTTAGAAACGAGGCATGAAATAATGAGTTACCGATATAAAGATATATCACTACTTATTTGGAGGCTTTAAAATAATATATTACTGATTTTGTGTTATATAATAACTTATTAATAAGGGTAAAAGTAATAAATTATTGGTTTTGCATTATATAACTACTTATTGTGCGAAATTACGATGTAATAAAAATGTATAGTCTAATTACATTGCTCGGATCGGTGTACTTTTAAACAAAGTCATTAGTGATCTTATTTTATTAACTAAGTATATGTAACTTATTAAATATGTACTATTGTGTAACGGCTTATTTCAATCCACACGAGTATGTATTTATTTTAGCTAACTAGTGAACTTAATATTACAAGTAAAAACTTATTTTAGTACTTCCTGCGTAATCACTTATTTGAGCCTATACCGGTACGACTTAGGCAACCTTTTACCTCCAATGACACCCCTATGTTAAAATAATCTGTTATGCGACCAAAGTGTAAATAGTTACGATTTTTGGTTTCTTATTCCATTTCCCTTTACCTGGTAATAGATGGTTTTGCTGGGAGCCTTACTAAATGTATTTGTTGTAATCAAATAACCAGCGAAACTTGAAAAAAACACCACGGTTAAGTGTATGTTTTCTTTTTATAATCAGAAACACACAAAAAACCTTCAATTCATACTGACAATTCATACTAACATTAACTACCCATAGCTAAAATATTGATAAGTTATTTTGGTTTAATTATCCTAGGGATAAATATTTATTATTTGTTAGTTACCCATGGTTAAGTTAAAGTTAACTTCTTGAGATGAGTTAATGAGCCTAAGAAAACCAAAAATATACAAATTATGTAGCAAACAATACCAATATTTACTCAAACAACGTAAAAATACCCAAGCGGCGAAGTTATATCTGCGCTACATATTACATCCAACTGTTGAATGCTAATAAAGAACACCATATTATAATAATTGCTTACAAAACTATAAAATAGTAAAATCCTAAAAATTACGCATTCTAATTTAAAAATAAATAGCTAATTCTGGCTATTTTTGTTAAAAAAGAAATTTTTAACTTATATTAGGTGTATTTATTAGAAATCCGAAATGTAGTCCATATTGGCGATAAGTCCAAATATGGACAAATCAATCTAAAATAAGTAGGCTTTATAGTAAGCGTAACCAATTTCATTAAAATATCTTCCTATTTGTGTGTAAGAAGAACCCAATTTTGGGGGACCTCTATATGGGCACTAGATTTCGTCCATGGGGCGATATAAGTCGGTGTGCTATATTTCCAAATTTCAACAAAATATCTTCTTATTTTCCACATATAGCGTGCGTAAAACCAATTTTGGGGGACCATTTTATTGGCACTAGATCCAAAAATGGACCTATTTCGTGCAAACATACCAATTTTTGGGGGACTTTGATATGGGTACTGTCTGTGAGCCTCGACCGGTTCTACATAAAATCAATAGGCTCACTGAGCCGACGTGAACCAGTGTACCAAATTTCATTAAAATATCTTAGTATTTGCTAACTGTGTAGCTTGCGAAAAAGTCAATTTTGAGGGAACCTTTATATGCGCACTAGGTCTAAAGATGGACCGATTTTAACCAAAATCAGTTCTTCCTTGAGCTGACATAAATCGGTGTACCAAATTTCGTCATAATACCTTAGTATTTGCGGTCTGTGCCGTGCTCAAAATAATACATGGACAGACAGACGAAATGAGGTACGTCCCTCCATTCGTTGCGCCAATTGACTAAAAGTGATTCTTAGTCGATTGGCACACTATAAGCTGGTTCTGGATCTAATTCTTTTGGTTTACGTAGTCGTGAAGGGTTTTTTGATGAAATATTATATACCGATCTATGCCAGTCCAGGGACGAAGCCATAACACGCGCTTGTACAGTAGATCTTATCCGTTTGTGGTCGATTGTCCAGTTAGTCGCACAACGCATTATAGAGAGAATTCGTTCATTAGTCGAACCGCCCGTATGTGGATTAAACTCCCCGCAGATATCTTTCCTGATACTTACAATTTAGAGAAATTCAAGTCAAACGTTCACAAACACTACTCCCTCTTTCCTCCTTCCCATAATCTATTTTCCTGATATCAACACAATGAATTGCATTAGTAGGGGGCATCCCCTGAGTGTTGGTCTATTGTAAAAAAAAAAAATATTGATTTTGGTTAAAACTGGGCAATATTTAGACCTAGTGTCTATATAAAGATCCCCCCGAAGTTGACTTCTTCGCACGCTACAATTCGCAAATACGAATATATTGTAATAAAATTTGGTACACTGGGTTCAAATAGGCCAGTGCCCCTCTAAAGGTTCCTAAAAAGTAAACATATTCGCACGCTGCAGGTCACAGATATTAATATATTTTGATTGATTTTAATACACCGACTTTCAAGGGATCCATGTTCGGACCTGCCGCCCATATAAAGGTCCACGCTACAGGTCGCATATATAAAGTTATTTTAACTAAATTTCGTAAGTTGACTCACATATATCCAAAGCCGAATAAGGTAAAACCAAAATTTTTTACCGTTATTTAATTTTTTATCACTTTGTAGACAAATTTTGATACAAGTCTATTTCAACACATATCATATCATATAATTGGCATGCCAAACTTTAAATTTTCACTCATTTTTCTTTTGTGAATTAAAATAATTTTCTTACTAAAATTTTAATATATTTGGGGAAAATACTAAAAATGTTATATTATGTTGTATGAAGGTAGTTTTTTTTTAAACATTTTTAAATATTCAACAAAATTGCTTTAAACTAAAAACTTTTCCATTTATAGCAGCTTCTCTGTTTTGTAATAAAAAAGGTTTCCATATATTCTACGCTTGAAATATTAGTTCATATTTTGCCATCCATTATTTTGTTTCCATAAAAACTTTGTAAACAATTAAAATTAGTTAGAAAAAAAGGTTGTGTACAGTCATTCATACAATAGAATAGAAGCTTTAGAAAATAAAAAAGAAATTTTTCAGAATGTATCTCTTACTTAAAAATAATGAAATGAAATATTTCTGGCAAGCTGGATTCAAAGCACATTCTTACTGTTACTTTTTTTTGCAAAGGTTTAAAGCTAAAGGCGAAATTAAATGATGAAACATATTAAATATCATAAAAATATTTAATATAATTTTAAATAAAAGTAGCATATAATAATAAGTAAATGTTTCTTTTGTTCTTTTTTAAAAAAATTTACTTATTTTTCATTTGAGAAGCCAAACAGGAAGTCTTTACTACAATACGAGTACAACACTATGCGAGTACTTCATTATTTCGCTGAAACTTATTCATTCACACGCAAGGACGCTTACAGACACACACACACACATATATAACTTTATAATGCATTCTATGAATAAAGGAAATTACTTTTGTAGTGAGTGTATGCATGTAGGTATATTTGTAAAAAGTAGATGAGCGAATATATGTATTGTTTTTGTTGTTATTAAAGTTAAAATGGGTCATAAATAAGCACCTCCCTTTTGTTTTAAATGATATCATATAAAACAACAACAAAAAAATTTATTATTATGCACAATCTAATTTAATGCATTTACTTTCACACATACAAATTTATCAAAACATACTGCATAAGCCTTTAAATGCATTTATTTGTAACTATGAAAAATTAAATGCCATAATTTAACTTTTCAAAACAATATATGGATAATGTTATTATTAGGGTAAGGAAGTTCAAACTAAATATTGAACTGTACTGTTACCTGATTATGGTTGGTTTAAGCGTACTTGTATCCGTTGAAATAACGTCGGAAATTCAAAAAATTTGGTGTACTTCCAATAAATTTTATTAAATAAATCATTTGTAAAAGGAACACACATTAAACAAAAAATCGGTAATCCAGTTCGGCCTTTTACACACCCAGAACAGCATTAGTTTTGGCCACAGAATTTGTGGCCAATTATAGTTACATCAAATTCTATATTTAGTCCGGAAAGCAAATATTAAGTTGACTAGTTCAATATTATATTTCACATAAATATTATTAAGTTCCACAAAATTTTATTGAAGAAAAAACTTTTTCGATATAATTCACACTAACATATTACCCATTGCACCAAAACTACTTTTAAGTTTCTTTCTGGTCTCCACACAAATGAATATTTCATTTTAACCCATAAAGACATTGATACTGAAGATGGGTTTGTAGCGAGACCCAAAAATACGTGTTCTATCCTGCTGCCTTATCGAATTTTTTCAATTTTTTTTCTCCGTAATTTAAAAGAAGATGTGATAATATATAACCAGAAAATCAAACAAAAAACATTTATTTTATATTAAGTGAAAAAAAAAAATACTTTATTAAATTTAAATCTGGCATACTAGGCTGGATTTTAATTTTAACAACTAATTTTGAATTTATGTATTTCCTTAAATAAAATTCGTTTAACAATTCCCACATATATGTATATTATTATATTTATATAATTTAATTTTGTTTTTGTATTTTTTCTATTTTGTCATTGTCAACTTCATACCACATGTTATCTATGGGGTATTAACAATAAACAAAATAGCCACAAGTTTCAGCTACACTCTAATTAAATTCTATTGAAAGTTACCCAACTTGTAGTCGGAAACTATACTCCTCATATAAAATATACAAAAAAAAAAAAAAATAATAATAATAATAATCATATTATATTTAAAATGGTGCGCAAATAATGTGTAATTTTACAGTGAAAGTGCTTAAAATGAAATTTTGAAAAAGCATGTGCAAAAGTCCACAAAAAACACGTAAAAGTCCACAAAAAATAAGTATATTTAAATGTAAATGATTTTAAATAAAAATCGAAGAAAAATTAAATAAATGAAAACTAAATATAAGGTCCCCCCAAATTTGTATTGTTTACACGCTGCAGGTCGCAAATACGAAGATATTTCAATTAAATTTGGTACACAGACCTATGCTGGCCCAAGGACGACCCCTATTGATTTTGGTTAAAATAGGTAAAAATCCATGTTTAGACCTAGTGCCTATATAAGCACCGCACCCCCGCCCCCTCCTCCAAATGGCTTGTTTACATGTTGCAGGTCGCTAATACGAAGATATATCAATGAAATTTGGTTTGCTAACTCACATGGTCCCAAGGATAAAGACTATTGATTCTAGATATGATCCGTCCATATTTGGACCTATCGCCCATATAGGCTATATTTTCGATTTTCCCTTCTTTTATCATTTTATAGAACATTTTGACACAAGTCCATTCGAATTTCAGATCCAAACATTGGTTGGCTTTTAATCAGACTGGTATAGTGTATTATATAGTCGGCATGTCCGGCTTTAGCTTTTTTACTCGTTTTTAATTTGTTTTGTATTTGTTTCTTATTTTTTATACACATTGATTACTATTATACTAATATAAAGCAATCTATATCTGCCCCATATGATGTCATTGGCTTTTCTTTAAAGACTGCTTGCAATTCTTACATCTTTGGATGTAGAATAGAAACTAAAAATATTTTACCAAAAAAGTGGAAATTTTATTTCTTCGAATTTTTTATTGAAGTTTTTGGTGCATAAACTGCAGATATGCATATGCTTTGTCAAAATAAAATATAAAAAAAATCGAAAACCAAATCTTTTCTATGGTCCGTACCTCCATAATAAATATGCACTCACAATATATTTTCCATAACCGATTGCGGTTTATTTAAAAAGTAATAGGTACAATTTGTTTTCAATTGAAGAATAAAATACATTGAAATATATTATTTCAATTCAAATTACAAGAAATTCTTTACTCATATAAACAAACGTAGTCAATAAAATATGAAAGTGTGTGTTGTGTATGGTGTAGTGTTTTGAAAATCCAAACAAAAAAACCTTTCATATATTAAAAAACAAACCACAAAATCTTTTTTTTACGTTTTGTCAGTTAAAAATTGATGATTGTTTTATTAAACTTTTCAATTATTTTTATTTATTTTATGGATTGTTTAAACAATGTTTGAAAATAAATAGCAAAATTGATAATGAAAAATCAGTAGTCCTTTTTTTAATTGTGTTTTCAATTAATTTAATATGTATTTTAGGTTGTTTTTAAGGATAAAATATTGTAAGTGTTCTTAAATAATAATAAATATGACAAAATCCAGCAATATTAAAAAATATAATTTTATCACTAAAAGGACGGGAACAAAATTTCAATTTCCTATTTGCAGCCACATTTCATATATTTGTCTCACTAACAGAGAGGATAGCATTCTCTTTATTTTTTATACTCTTTGATAAAACGAATGTTAATAATTTTCAGTATTTTATATTTTTTGTTTTCTCTTATGACTTAAAATTTACATTTCTTCTACAAATTAATGTTATATTTACTCTAAATAACAAATATAACTAAGAGTCACAGACTATTCTTGGGTATAGGCACGTATGTGATCTTTATTCAAAATTACCCACTAAGGGTTAATTTAGTTATTATTTAGAGTTAATACAAAAAAAGTTTTTCCAAAATTGATTTTTCGGGGTTGATGTTTATTTTATTTTATATTAAAGTTCACTATAGATCTACAAACAAAAAAAGCTCTTAATGACGTATATCATTCATTACATGAGAAAACGCAAAAAATCTGAAAATAGGTCTTCTGATTTTGTTTATTTTTTTTACATGAATACTCTATGGTCCCATTTGTACATTTGCTTTTTCAGATCTCCAAATTTGTGAAAACTCGCGATTTTATGCACGCTTTAATTTTGATTTTCGGATATCATTACTTTTTTTAAAGTTTTTGCATAGAAAAAAAGAATGGCGTTTTTTTTTCTTTTTTATTTACACTCCTTCCAGTGCCGCAAGTCGGCCAAAAACGCTAATTTTAAGACCCTTTTCCTTCAGAGCAAAAACAGCTGCATTTATAGGAAATCTGATTTTACCATTGGATTCTACAACAAAATCTAATACACAAAACTTTTTTTTTTTGCATTTTCAAAATACACCAGATAGCCAGAGTGGTTCGAAAATCCGATTTTTTCAAAAACTTTTGGTCCAAAAAAAAAGTGGTCCAAAAATCCACTTTTTTCAAAAATTTCAAAAAAAAATACTTTTTTATTACACACAATGAAAATGTATTTTCGGCGGAGTACATGGGTATAAAAATTTTGGATATACCGCGAACCGTTAAAAAGTTATTAGCTAATCAAATTTTTAATTCAATGCAGCTTCCAATACTCGCTGCCGCATTATAAATTTATTTTTTAGTAATGACAAAATAATTTGTAAGTTTTGTAATATTTATTACAAAGATTTTGTTTTAAAACATATTTGATTACTAAATAACTTTTTAACGGGTCGCGGTATTTCAAAAATTTTTGTACCAATATTCTCAGCAGGGAATATATTTTCATTGTGTGTAATAAAAAAGTATTTTTTTTTGAAATTTTTGAAAAAAGTGGATTTTTGGACCACTCTAATGACTATCTGAGTGGTCCAAAAGTGAAAACGCAAAAAAAATGTTTTTTATATTAATTTTTGCTGTCGCATCGAATGGTAAAGTCAAATTTCCCAGAAATGCAGCCGTTTTTGCTATGCAGAAAATGGGTCTCCAAATCAGCGTTTTTGGCCGACTTGCGCCAGTGGAAGGAGTTGAAATAAAAAAGAAAAAAAACGCCATTCTTTTTTTCTATGCAAAAACTTTCAAAAAAGTGATGATATCCGAAAATCAAAGAAATTTTTTTTTTTGACGACCCTAATACATATGTATTTTTTTTATTTATTTATTTATTTATTTATTTATTTATTTACATCAGCTACAGTATAATATACATCAGCTGGAAAACATTAAATATAATTAATCCTATGAGAATTATATAAAAATAATGAGATAAAATCGGAAAAAACATTAAATATAATTAATAAGTACTACAGGGATTATATAAAAATAATGAGATAAAATCGGAAAAAACAAATTGAAATAAAACTTTATAAATAAAACAAAAAACAAAAAAAAAAAAAAAAAAAAAAAAAAAAAAAAAGAAATCAAAAAAATAAAAATAATCTTAAATTTATGAACAAACACAATACTTATGTAAACCAAAAATAGCAATAATTTTTATTATGTATATACGAACAATACAACAAAAATAACAGAATAACAAAAATAAGATTGAAATTTAAATATTGAAAAATAAAGCGGGAACAAAATGATTAAATAATAATAGAGATGAGCAACTGTTCACAGTGGCACAGTTATTGCAGGAACACATATGGATAAAAATAGGTACTGGAAAAAGCTGCCGGAAGAAATGTAATAGAAAAGAAGGAACAGATTGATGGCAGAAATAGGCAAAGAGACTGCCAGGGCTGGAACAGACTGGAAGGGCAGGAACGGGCTGGCAGAGCTGGGACAGACTATCACTGCTGGATCAGACTGATATGGCTGGATCATACAGTCTGCTTGAGCAGACTGGCAGGGCAGGTACAGAAATAGCACAGTTATTACAGGAACACATATGGATAGGAATAAGTACTGGAAAAAGCTGCAGAAAGAAATGTAGCAGAAAAGCAGGAACAGACTGACGGAAGAAATATTGTAGAATTGGCAAGACAAAGAGACTGGCAGGGCTGGAGCAGACTGGTAGGGCAGGAACGGACTGGTAGATCTGGAACAGACTAGCATGGCTGGATCAGACTGACATGGCTGGAACATACTGACAGGGCTTAAACAGACTGGCAGGGCAGGAACAGACTGGTAAAACAGGAACAAATAAAGATGATTCCGACACAACGCTACGGATACAACAGTTAGCAACCAAGTATACTCAAAAAATTATATCCCACGCAATAATAATCGTTTAATTTTATATATAGGATCGGACACGGAAAATAAAAAGTTAAGCTCATTAAATTGAGTACAAAGACAGCGAAATGGATTGAATTCCTCATAATTATATCTACAGAACGTCGTGCTTATTGAAACATAGTTCCTCGTTACACGAACTGGAACATTAAAATTAATGTTTCCAAGCAAAAAGCGCGAATCAATTTCCCCATTAATTAGTTTTACCATAAAAGTTACGCCCAGCATTAATCTTCTCTTCCAAAGTGTAGGAAGATCAATAAGTTGTAAACGATGTTCATATGGTGGCAATATTTCATTAACACTCCAACCTAAACCGCGTAAAGCAAATAATAGAAACTGCTTTTGAACCGATTCAATACTGTCAATATAACAGCCGTAGTTAGGGGACCATACAACAGATGCGTATTCTAAAATAGGCCTAACAAGACTAATGTACAAATTCTTGGTGATTTAAGGATCATCAAACTCTTTAGACCACCGTTTTATGAAGCCCAGTAACGATTTAGCCTTATTAACACACGAATTAACATGCGAATTAAAATTTAACTTATGGTCTAGTAAAACTCCCAAGTCAGTAAATAATGCAACATTTTCCAACCTGTAAGCACCAATACAGTAATCAAATTGAATTGGTTTCGACCTATAAAAAGAAAGCTTCTTACACTTTCCCAAATTAAGAGACATCCCATTAACACAACACCATTCAGCAAGTTTCTCTAGGTCATTTTGCAATAAATTACAGTCTAAGACACTATTTAACGATAAAAACAATTTAACATCGTCAGCGTACATTAGAATTTCACAAACATCTATAACAGAAGGAAGATCGTTTAAATATAAAACAAAAAGAATAGGACCAAGATGACTACCCTGAGGGACGCCCGATGTTACAAAAATCATTTCCGAAATATGATCCTTGAAAATAACACGCTGTGTTCGACCCCTTAAGTAAGACGATATCCATTTCAAAAGTCTTTGAGGAAAACCTAAAGTATCAAGTTTGTACAATAACAGATCATGACTAACCGTATCAAAAGCCTTACTAAAATCAGTGTAGATAACATCGGTTTGGCGTCTATCTGAAAAGCCACTAAAGACATGACTGGTCAATTCCATTAAATTTGTCGTTGTAGACCTACCTTTAATAAAACCATGCTGATAAGGAGATATTAAATTTCCCACCATATGAATTAACCTATCAGTAACAATCTTCTCAAATAACTTTGGGATAACACTCAGTTTTGCAATACCTCTATAATTTTCAACAGTGCGCCGATTACCATTCTTATGGAGAGGAATAATAAAACTCTCCCTCCAACAAGTAGGAAAATAGCCAATACTCAGTGAATAATTAAAAATCCTCGTAAGTGGAATATACAATTCGTATGCACATTTTATCAGTATAGAAGACGGTATTCCATCAGGCCCCGGGGAATGGGAAAATTTTAGATTCTTTAAGCCATTCAAAACTTCATCCTCCAATATGGTAATGTCAGAAACAACATTAAAAATATCCAGGTTATACGGGTAGTTGGAATATGAAACAGAATCATTGGAATATATTTTCTGGAAAAACTTAGCAAAAAAGTCAGATATGTCAGCTACATTTGACGACTCTATGCCCCCGAACATCATGGTTGTGGGAAATCCACTAACCTTTCTCTTGGAGTTCACAAAGCGATAAAAACTTTTCGGATTAACTCGAAAACTTTTCCTCATTTTAACTAAATATTCAGAATAACACTTTCTATTTAAAATATTGTATCTATTCCTAGCCAAGGAATAACTGAAATAACTTAAGGAAGTCCCCTTTTCCTTATGCTTCCTAAACAATCTACTTTTGACATTCCGTAACCGCCTTAACTCACTCGTAAACCAAACAGGACCAGCTAACTTGACCGTTCTATTTTTAAAAGGGACAGCACTTGAAAACCCAGAGAGCAAAGTGTCATAGAAACTGGAAATACAATAATCCAGATCACTATCCGAACTCGACCAAACCGCCCTACCGAGATAGTATCTCAGTAATTCGTAATTTGTTCTACCAAAATCGAAATGTTTTACACATCCAACTTCAAAACCGGGTTCCCCAGAACAATCAATAATATCAAGTTCTATGAGGAGTGTTGGATGATAGCCATCCTCAGGACAAACAAAAGGGAATGATCTGGAGAGAGAAATATTAGGATAATTTGAAAAGACAAGATCCAAAACTCTGTTACTTATATTAGGAATATTGTTAAACTGAATAAGACATGATTCAAACAAAATATCGAAAAATTTATCCATATCATTAGAGGAAGACAACGGCATTAACCTACAAACATCTGGGCACATTGTCCAAGATACCCTAGGCAAGTTAAAATCGCCCAGGACAAGAATAATATCATTTGTTGCAAGTCCACAAACGATATCATTAATCAAAGAAGCATGCTTCAAATAAATACTCAAATTGGATCCCGGTGGAATATATGAACAAGTTACATAAATATATATCCCATGAAATGACAAGCGAACGCACATAAATTCAACATCGATATCGTTAGAAATTTCAACCTGATCTGAAGATATTGAGCAATGGACTGCAATTAACACGCCACCACCCTTTTTCCCCTTCCCGTTATTCATATTCATCCAATCATTTCCATACCTATCACATCTATAAATATTATAATCATTACAAGATAAAATCTCACCATTAAAAATGCCAGGATTTAACCAAGTCTCAGTGAAGGCAATAATATTAAAACAACAACCTACACTATTTTTATACACCTCAGTCAATTTCGTATTCAAACCTCTCACATTCTGATACAAAACGGACAAAGACCTGCAAGCATTATTTAGTTTTTTGGAAGAGAAATAGCTCTTCTGTCCGATCTCGGTTTATCCCTATGAATAAATTCTCTAACAAGCACTCCATGCGGCCAGAAGGAAGAATCAATCAGAACTTCAAACAGATTCAAAGGAGCAATTATTCGAAACGAAGAAATATCCCTTGGCTGCAAAAAGTTAAATTTAATAACTTTGAAATCAGACACATTTATCACTAAAGAATTATTTTCCATTATATATTTCACCAAGTCCTCAACAGATGTATTCGGAACAAATCTCGATACAAAAACTGTCCTACGCGGCGGAACAACGCCCAAAACACACACTTCACGAGAAACGGAAGGACCATCACAACCAAGAGTACCAGGCATTTCATCCACCCTTGCCGAAGACAATACTGGCACAGATGCAGCAACCTGGCCCACACCATTAGCTTCACTCCTAGGTGCAGAAGCACCACACATTTCACCAGAAACAGAAAGGCCGCTACAACCGAGAGGATCATCCACCCTTGCCGAAGGAGATTTCGCCAAGGATGGAGTAACCTGGACCACATCACGATTTCCACTCTTAGGAGCAGTAGATTTGTTTCCATCTCCTGAATCAACATCACACTCCCCAACTTTCCCCCCCACCATGGTCACAGAAATCATTGGGGGACCTTCAATTAATCCACCAACTGGTTCCGAAATCCCGGTGGAAGGTGCAGGAGATAAAAAAGGCCGGGGAAGATTAGGCAAATTCGGGGAAATATCGGCGGGACAAGTATCCACCTCCGATCGCCCCGACGACTTCTTCCGCTGCGGCGAAGTTTCCAACTCAAAATTATTAAAAAGCTCCTCAAACTTTCGAAATTTTCCAGTAAGGTTCTGCAACTCCTTAGACATTTCAGAAAACCCACATTTAGCATCCTTAAACAGTTTATAAAAATTTACATCTAATGATCTACAATTTACACAGGACCAACGTAGTCCCTTAGATGAATCAATAATCTTATCAAAATCCCTACCATTGAACCCAGCACACTGATAGTGAGCATGGTTATCACATAGCCAACAAGTCAAAAAACGATGATCGTTCTTAACTTTACAGTTTACAAATAAACAAGACATTTTCCCGTGGGTGTAATGTAAATAATCAGCCCAAAGATATGCTCTAAAAAATCGAAAAATAAAAAAAAAAATTTACAAAGGGTAATATAATCAGCCCAAAGGTATGCTCTAAAAAATCGAACAAATAACAATTTTAACAAAGTGTAATAATATAAGAAATATAAATTGTACCAACAACAACAGGTGCAAAGTAAAAAGAAAAAATAAATAACACAATCAGCTAAGAAAACTTTTACCAAATGTTTTCATCAAAATAAACAGCTAAAAATTCACCAAACACTATAAACGTCTACACACTTTATAAATTGCAATTTATGAACGTAAAATTTACTTTAAAAACCAATTAATTCGGGATAAAAACCAATAAAATAAATATTTAAAATAAAAATTCTGTAGAGCAAAGAATAATACACGACTGACAGAAATAAGGGTTGCCAACAGTTATGTGATAGAATTTAAAATACGAACTCATTTAGTAACTTGTTTGAAGAGCTATATTTATAAAACTAAGTATCGCATATCATTAATTTAAAAAATATTTGAAAGATATATTTGACTACTAAGAAGATAAAATATTAAAAACGCCCTTTCGTCTAAAATTCATTTTCAATGCATTATTTTTTACTTACCTTGCTTTTTCCTTATAATCCCAATGTGGAAAATCATTACCACATATGTGGTTATGTAACTACATACTTGGTAATGGTAACTAGTTACTTTTATTATTACATTTCGTATTACCTTTGTATGGCGATGTCGCGAAAAATAATGAGTTACACACCAGCATACGGAAAATCAAAAACTATGTCGTTACCTATGTGCTTACCAGTATTGACTAAAATAATGATTCTAAAAATAGATTTTCAAAAAATAAGTTTTATAAAAAAAAAATGTTCACTGTAGCCTGATCGTTGTTCCAATTATCACCTTGAACGCGTAATTAAAATATGAACGCGTAATTTTCCGAAAATCGCAATTTACTATGAACTCGTTTTTAGCTAAATTTTCTTGTATGTGTTAGAAAAATCAATATTGCTCATCTGCCTTAATAATTTTGATAACGACGTCGAAAATTTGTGTAAAAAGTTATCGATGTCAGATTCCAAACTTGCTCGATCCACTGTGACCCATTGTCTGTACTTTAAAAATATTAATTTTTTTTTCTTCAGTAGCCATTTTTATATTTTCCATGAAGATACTTACTCCAGGACAATTTTAGCATTTATTTAAATGACAATTTTCGGTAGAACTTTTACAAATAATTTTGGCTAAACAATCCCGATACGAAACATCTTTTTGTAATAATTTATAATTTTTTATACAATCTAAAAGCAACTTAAAATTTTGGTGTACTACGCATAAGGAAATTATGTGTGTACCTTAGACTGGTCCAAAAAAAAAGTTGGAATTTTCACGCTACACAACCCTTGAAAAAAATGTGGTCTGATCAAAAAAATCACCAAAAAAGTTTTGTTTAGAGGTAGCACATCGCAATTGAAGTTTCGAGGTTGTACTTGTTCTATTACACATTACAACAAAATAAGAAAAATTTTATGCATCGGGATTGCGACATATTATTTCTAATAGACTTTGGGACGCAGATCACGAATATGGCACTAGAATTTTAGAGTTAGCTATAGTTTAAGAAATATTTTCAAAAACGTTTTTGTAGGAAAATTAAATTTTTTAAGAAACTTTTTGCAAAAAAAATATAAAATTCAAAATTTTGAAATTATGAAATATGCCCTTTAATTTGATATATTGCACGTTTTGGTAGCTGCGATAATATTCCCTATATATGCATTTAAAATTGAAATTTCTCTTTTTTCACGATTTCGTTAATAAATAATCTGCGATGAAAGGAATATCTAATATTTGAATTTGTACCTTTAGTAAACATCTCATGTTACTTAATTTATCAAACAAATTTCGCATTTTCTGTTTCAATTTAAAGTTAATTTTGACTAAACCTGAAAAAGACTGATTTTTTTAATACCTAAAAATTAAGGAGTCTGTAAGAGATCTTAAAATATAAAACCCAGATAAAGTCATTTAGAAATATAAAACATATATTTTCTAATCAATTTCAAGAAAGTTTTAGATAATTAAAGTGCAAATTTCGAAAAAAAACAACGATTTTAAAATATGCATGTTCAAAAATGTACTCTATTTCCTTTTGCCATAGTAAATTCATATAAAATTTATTTGAAATAAAAAAGATGTAAAATGTGTATTTCAGTTTGAGTTTTCTCTTCTTTTAAACCATATTAAAAATTATCCGTGGTTTAGTCAGCTATATGAATAAATAAAAAATTTTAACAAAAAAATAACTATCGTTTTCCTAAGTATTAAATTTGCAAACATTTTTTCAAAACTGAAATGTACACATTCGTGATATTCATCCTAAAATCTATCAGAATTGATATGTCGCTTGCCCGATGCATTTTTAGTGTTGTACTCTATTATTGAATTACAATTAAAAAGTGTACTCTTCAATTGCATTTAAAATGAGTTGATATTGCAGTTATTTTAACTACAATTTCGTTTAAAAATAACTGCGATGCAATTAATGTTAGCATCATAGTTCTCTAGTTTTACTTAAGAACAGGGTTTTTCTGTACGCTTGCTTTTTGACTGGTTGTTGGTTGGTTGTATGGTAAGCAATTTCTGGGTATTAATAGTAACTTCAACAAATTCTTTAGTCACAAAATATTCGATCTTTAATGCATGAACTTCCTTATCCTAGTTATTATTCATAAGTTGTAAAAATTTAGATATTTCATGTGCAATATTTGAATTGCATGCGAATAAATATTGTTTGCTTTGAAATGTAAACATATTTATTATACTGGAATTTTAACAAAATTTTACCGTCGTATCATACATATTAAATAGTAGAATTAGTATTTTGATGTTGCAAAACTAAACAAATTTTTAATAGACCAAATTATTCCTACACATAAAACAAAATATCATTTAAATTAACACAAATATTTTTAGCATATCGACGTAGGGCCAGCGAGACTATGCATGTGTTTCACCTTTTCGCCATATATTTGAGATACAATTTTTTAAGTACATTTTAACAACAAAACAAATTTTCCATTTGTAAAATAGCTGGAAAAAATATCGCGAAATTGCAAAATAAAGGTATTTTCTTTTCTTAATTTCTCAGAAAAACATGACGTACACTCAAAAAAGTCAGTAAAGTCTGCAAAAAATATTGCTGTGTCAGCAAATTTTTAATCAGGAGCGTGCTTGCAAAAAAGTTGGTAATTTGAAAAAAAATAGTAATCTTCAGCAGAAGTTTTGCTAACACTTGGTCGATTGCAAGTGAAAAAAATCCTTGCTAAAATCACTAAACTTTTTGCTGAATATTAGAAGACTGAAAAAAACTCAAAAAACATGTAGCGATATTTTACTTTAGTTAACTTATTTGCTGAAAATTTAAATATAGAAATTGGGTAGAGTTTATTTTCTTTTTTATAATTTCCGTTGTCTGTAGTACATCCAGACAAGCTGCGACAACTACATCTTGTCTATCTGGTTGCCGTCCACGCTATAAATGCGGTTATCAGCACAATTTTTGTAGCAAAATAAATTAGTAAAACATTAGTTCAAAATTTGTTTAGTGCTAAAAAAATATAACCAAAAATTTTGCTGAAAACACAATTTCAATAAGCTGGCTGATTTTCAGCGAACCCATTTTGCTGAAATTACCAACTTTTTTGCAAGCACGCAACTGACTAAAAATTTGCTGGCACAATATTTTATGCTGACTTTACTAACTTTTTTTTTTGAATGTACATGCTCTACGTGTGTGTGGATCAAAATTTAAACTTAAAATTACTTTGCTTATGATTGTGTGAAAGTTAATGGCAACCTGACTAGCCGATAATAAATGGCTAAAATATTTCCAAAACTAATTGAAACTACCCCACTGTGTAGCGTTGAATAACTTATACTTATAACTCTACGCGTAAGCGTAGAAAGATGCGTGCAAGGTCCAAATAAACTAATGATTGTTCTATATTAGACAACTACACTGTATTACGTTAAACCTAATGTGGCATGAGTGGCTTTAATTTTTTTATCCTCTCGAAAAAATTTGAATTTTAATTAAACTTTAAAACTGTTGACAATATTATCTTTTTATTAATATATTTACTTTAACAAAATGCAAAGTATTTATATAAGCACTAATCCTGTAATATTAAAGTGAAGAGTACTTCGGTGTGGAGTGTTTGCAAAAAGTAAAACAAATACAATAAGTTTTCAAAGCAAACTTTTCGGGTGGTATTAGTCAACATATATATTACAAACTTTGTTTCATTTTAAATTGATTTTTATAGATTAAAGTGTGCATACCATACACTCTAATAAATTTTTGTTTAAATTTCTGTATGTAAATGCAAAAAAAAAGTACACATAGGTGCATAAGTTAATTACACACTAAATTTGGAAAATAACATTGAAACTGCGTTAAATTTTTTCCAGAATGATGCTCTACTGGCCAAAATTAGAAGAACAAAATAATTTTTAAAATATAATATTTATAATAAATATTACAATAATACTTAAGCCCAACACAAATCTCAAATTCAGAAAAGATAAAAGATAAACATCAAATTCAGAATTGATAACCTTTAGTTTCTCAGCACATTTTCCTATAGAATAAGCATAAGATTCTGAGCACCTTTTGCCTTAGAAAAAGCCTCAGAATCTGAGCATTTTTTTTATAAAAAATAATATTAGATTCTGGGGACTTTTCTAAAGGAAAATAAAATTATGAACTTTTTCTATATGAAAAAATTCTTAGAAACTTCCTGATTATCTGTGATAAGAAGTTCACGGAATCTGAGTTGTTTTCAGTAGGAAGTAGTATTTTAAATAAGGCGTTTTTTCTATAGAAAGGAAAGTAGAACCTTAGAAAAATTAGTGAGAATAGCTCCCTGTCATTGCTCTACATCAAAGAACAGCGGTGCTACCTTTACTTAAAATCGTGCGCTGAGAAATTGGGGTGGTTTTATAGTCTCCACCGACATAAAATGAAGCTATCTACAATAAATTATATAGAAAAATTGCAATACCTATTACCAACAGTAATATTAAAGTTCCAGATGAGGGGAACGATGAGAATACAATGCTGTTATTTCATGATAGTCCCAAGTTCCTTTTCGACTGTGAGTGTCCCTATTATTTCCGAAGTTTTCAGATATATGTGCCTATTCCTACTTGTAACTCATTGTGACCGTCGCACAGTGGGTTCGATCATAGAGAAAGTGAGGCTTAATTCAGGGGGATCGTAGTTTTAAAAAATTCTAATTTTTTATTTATGAATATTCATAAATATATAAAAATACAGCATTTTAGAAAAAAAAAGTTGAAAAAAAATTGTTTTTAACCCGTTAGGTGCGTTTTTGTTTTTTGGGAAATATGTAATTGATTCACAATTTTCTCTGTAACTTTGGAACGAAAAGTAATAAATTAATGAATAAAGTGTCAAATTGGAACATGCTTTATGCACTTTTAAACAATTTAAACAATGTATACTTAAAGTTTACTTATACTATTATAAAGTTAATTTAAAACCGAATTTTTTTGTTTCACCAAATTCTGTAATTTTACAAAATTAACTCAAAAAAGTCAGCGAAGTAAATATTATTATTTTTTGTTAATGAAAACTCATTAAAAAATACAACTCCATTATTTTAGAAAAACAAAATTTGGAAAATAGTTTTTTATAAACCTTTTAGGCGGTTTTTTCTTTTTCTGGAATAAAGAATTTGATTCACAATTTTCGATATAACTTTGAAATAGAAAGCAATAAATTAATAAACCAAATTGTAAATTAGAGCATACATAATGTTATTTTAAAAAAAAATTTATCAACATGTATTTAATATGTACTTATATAAGAACAAATTTAAATTAAATCTCAAATGTAGGTTTTCACCAAAATCCATAATTGTACAAATTTAAAACAAAAAAGTCAGTGAAAAAATATTATTTTTTACTGATGAATGATCATGAATACTTAAAAAAACTTTCTACATTTACAGATCTTTGGATCATGTCTTCTATATCATTAAAGTCCTTACTAGTAGCGCCACATACATAAGTATCACTTTTGTGTTGATGGGGTTTCTGTTAAGGCATTGCAAACCTTCCCATCTAGCATTGCCAAAATTAATGCGTGGACGACATGTAGAATTTTCTCACCAATCGTGACAGTTGAACTTATTAAATTCAGTATTTCTTCTTCAACTGTGGTTTTTTTCACTAATTGATACATTTGGCGTTTCTTTTGTAAATGCAATTTTCAAGGGTCTGCAAAATCTAGTGGAAGACGGCCCTGGATTTTGCCAAATTACCTTCTTCTCCAACAAAAGCCTAAGTGGCATAATTGTGGTTAAAGAAAATGATGAGTAAGTAGCCTCAGAGCAATGAAACGCTTGTTTGTATGAGCTATAGCTAAAGCTTCCATAAAAGCCCCATTTTTAATATAATACTAGATTCGATTTCCTATTGCCTAATGAGTCAATAAGGCTTTCTTGAAGTTCTGTTAGTCGCTCCGCTATGTGATTAAGAAGAGCTTGTAAAATTACTTCAACGGAGGTCTCTCTTATTTTAAAGCTTTTCCGTTCTGGGTAACTTTTTTTTTAGTTTGAATATTGTTGTAGGCGGGAAATATTTGAAGGGCAGATGGTCTAACGACGTTGTATTGATGTCGAGTTAATTAAGCTTCTACAAAAACAGACAATGCTTTTCTATTCGACATTTTCACGGAGGGCATCGGTTGTTTTAACTTTTTTTTTAATTAATGCATATGCGACACTTTTTATATATCTCTTGCAATACTTTTGATTCCTCTACATAACCTAAGGCAGGGCTGGCAAAACTATGACACGCGTGTCAGTAGTGGCACGCGAGTGGATTTTAGGTGGCACGTGACGTTTTGTTGGATATTTTCAAAAAATTTAAACTACTAGAAGACCGGCCAAACATTCAGTAAAATGTTAAATTTCGTTACAAAAATGTGTGATTTAACTCCATAATGGTAAAATTTTTTATAAAGCTTTCAAATCGTCTTTTAAAATTAATAAAACTCTGTATTGCCATCATATTTTGTTTAAAGAAATACGGTTAGTAATGAACTCGCAAATTCGATTATCACAAAATTCTGGGGAAATTTCTAAAATTCTAGATAGAAAGAAGTTTAAATTTTTCGATGAGAAAATGCCTCATAATTGGAGAAATAAAAAGTACCAGAAAATTGCTAAAAAATGGATAACAACTTGTAATAAAATTAGATTTAAAAAATTAAGTTTTTTTAAAGGGAAAATATTCCTAAGAAATAACCCTCAACAAAATAAAAGCTGAAAATAAGTTTCATAATGAAATAACCACCTTTGTCGGAATTTGAAATTGGGTTTTGATCGCGTTTCGAAGAGCCATTTCATCTGAAATAGAAATTTCTCTGCTCAAATCCATAACATTTATGCGCTTTTTGTTCATTATTATGATGATAAAAACCGCACGATTTATTTTAACAAAATCAAATTTTTGCTCGAAGCACATTTTTCAACTAAGTAGTTTCTTACGTACTTAAACATTAAATGGCGCCCAATAATTCAACTTTTTTTTTAACAAAATGAAATAACCACCAAAAATGGAATAACCCCCCAAAAAATGAAAAGGCAATAATGTTCAAACTGTTTTAATTTTAATTCATTGGGGATTTTTCATAATGAAATAGTCTCAATATTTAAAGATTAAATAAACCCCCAATAATTAAATTACCGTCAAACATTTTTACGTCATTTCTTGGATGTTATTTAATTTTTCCCTTTGGGGTTATTTCATGGAGGCTATCCATAGCGCTGATAAATATGTACATCTGCGATGATGTTTTTAAGAGAAATTTTCCAAATTTAAAAAATTTTTAAAAAAGGACTTAAAAGGCGACTAAAATTATAGTGGCACGCGAGAAATTAAAAAAAATTTGTCCGTTCCTGGCACGCAGCGAAAAAAGTCTTGCCACCCCTGACCTAAGGTTTTAAATTTAGCTTGTGTAGCAGGAAGTAACTTTGGCAATGATATGGTGTCCCTTAAAACCTTTATTTTTTTATATTTACTCCAATCACTTGATTCTGTAAAACTAATTTCTTTTCGACCACGTTTTGCAATCTGGGCACGAGTGAAATTAATAGAGGATTCCAACCAGGTTCTATTTAGAGTGATAAACCTTTGTTCCGCTCTATGCGCTCTAGTCCATCTAGATTTGAATTCATAAAAGAAAGCATTAATTCGTTTATTAAAATCGCACATATTATCCTCTGAGCATTTCGTGGGGTTTTTTTATTTCTTCTTTTAAAAATATTCCATCTTTACATTCATTGTTTGAATGCTTGAATTCATCATAATATCAAATAAGCTTCGACGAGTATAAAAAACAACGTTCGAAATTGTTTCTGTAAAATAAAAAAAAATACTAATACAAAAAAATAACCTTTTAAAAATCCCTTTTACCCGATTACTCGCCACTGCAGAATACGGTCACTGTTTGTTTAAACAAAGAATATTATTAAAAGATACAAAAACAACATCAATTAATATACTAAGAAAAATTTCACTAAATTTCGACTAAAAAAAAAACTTTTATTTAAAAATGCCCTTTACCCGATTACTTGCAACTGCGCAACACTATCAGTGTTTGTTAAAACTAAGAATATTATTAAAAAAAAAAAAAAAAACAATATTATAAATATGCTGAAAAGAAGAGAACAAATAAAATGAAAAAACACTTACATTAAAAACGAAAAAACATAAACAACAGCAGCAGCCGCGAGATCAGTGTGAGTTCTTGGTAATTTGACGGCTGCAGGATTTCTATAAAAAAATGCATAGCTTCTAAAAGGCACAAAAGGGCAGCGTAAAATTTTGCAATATAATACTGATTTAGATCATATTTAAAATAAGGTAAAAATTACCACACGAATGTACACGAATGATATCTATATATCCACTTAAAATATAAAAATTCGAATTTTTTCTTGCACTTCCAATATAAATAACAAAAAATACAATACTTTCACACACAATTTGTTACACAAATGTTAACGGAATATTCGCCAAATAACCTTGACTTGATGGTTCCATAGCAAAGTTTTTTACTTTTGAAATACTTTTTCAAATAAATAAAATTTTACAACGTGAAGTTTTTCACTTTTTTTAGCCTTTTTGCACAAAAATTTCAATAAAGTTTGACTTTTAAGTTTCATTACAAAAACACCAGAACACTTTTGACATTAATTTTAACGACAAGTGATGTAGAATTTTATATACTATAAACGGGTACAAACAGTTTTGATGAAACTTCAAAATTTTTGTTTTATTAATCCAAGAAAACAGGCATTTTTAACCCTTTGTGTGTCGTAAGACTATTTTTAAGACTGAGAGTCATAACTTTTCATACAAAACAACGATAAATTATTTGTCAATGTTATGATTGTGTCGATAC
Source organism: Leucophora obtusa (assembly GCA_949987735.1). Classification (NCBI taxonomy): domain Eukaryota; kingdom Metazoa; phylum Arthropoda; class Insecta; order Diptera; family Anthomyiidae; genus Leucophora; species Leucophora obtusa. The sequence goes on along the minus strand of OX465298.1, from coordinate 117,980,196 downwards.
CAGGTCTTAATTTTTTTGAAGTTTTCAAACAAAAATTTGAATAAATATAATTTATTGCGACTTTGCAACAAGAAATACATGAGAATACAGTCATAACTAAAAAGTCACTGATTTTTCGTAGGAATAGGGTATCGACTATAGAAGAATTTTTTTTCCATTTTTTTATATTTTATTTGGATAAGGTATACTCTCCCCTATATCGTCTTGGTAAAAAATTCGGCGAAATAAAATTTGCACATGTTTTTTGTAAAATAAGTTTTAGTCTCAAGTGATATTCTAAGCGTTAAATTTGTGTATAACATTTTTTTCAGTATTATTTAATTTTTTTCTTTCTCTTATCTAATTTTTTTAAATCATTTTATTTACTATATCGCATTACAAAAAGATACAAACTACATCAAAAGATACAAGGATTGCACGTAGTCTTCAAAGAAAAGCCAATGATGATTCCTCGATGGTGGGCGAAGGCACGTTATATGGGGCAGGTACACACAGAAAATTAATTAGTTGGAATTCGGTTGAAACTGTTAATATTCATTTGCATACCCACAGTATTTATCACAATTATAAAATTTCTTAAATTAAGACCATTCCACTGCCTTTGTAATAATTAATTTTTTAATACAACCAATTTATGCCGTATTGATCAATAATTGGTGAACTCAACTATTACTGCATCAAAAATTTCGTTATGACAATTATCAGTGGACCCAACCGCCACCAAAAAAACTGTCACTTGAAAAATAAAAAAAAATTCATATATAAAGCAAACATTTTGCTTCTTTTAATACAACAAAATAAATTAAATTATATAATTAAAAAAAAGTTGAAACAACATTTATGTTTCATGTAAGTTAAGATCATAAGTAAGAATATTTGATTAATTGTCTACAACAATATTTTGTGTTTTTCAGCAGCATGTGTTATTTAATTAGAAAATCTGAAATATCAAGATTCTTCATGAATTCCACGAGCCTGCATCAAAAGATTTTACAACCAAACAATATAAAACATGCAATCTGAAATTTGTTAACAACATTCTTTCAAACCCATTTTTGTGAATACACACGATCTGATATTTTGATAAACGTGCCTATGGAAACCTTTTCTGTGCAAACAAACGATAAGCAAATACTCGGACTTTCTGTTCTCATGAAAGAACAACAATTCTTACTGAAATCCAAATTGTGATGTCTTTCATCGAATGAAATTTCAGAACTGTGCTTTTAACTTGAGAACCAAAAAAACCATCTTTATCTGCGGTTCTTGTGAATAAAGTGTGTTTTCAGAGAAGTCTTTGAAACATTAATTATTATCATATAAAAAATTCCTTAAGACTTAAGGATTTCCTTGGAGCTGATATATTGTATTTTTAAAATTTTAACTCTATTTCAATTAAAAATATATAAGTACATTATAAATTAAGTTTATTTTTTATTTGGAAATGTTGTAGGGCATTTTAAATTTTAATGGTAGTTACAGAACTATTATTCATAGACTTTGGTAGTCACAATTGAAAATGTTCATTTTCATAACTGAACGTTTGCGTCTACCCAGGTAGAAATTGCCGACGGTACAAAAAACAAAGCACTGGCAAAGCGTTGGTTTACAATGTTACAAAAAAAAGCATTGCAAAAGCACTTATTTAGAACGCTTTGCCAAACTTTGGAAAGAGTGCTTTCCGAATACTTGTTTTATAAAGTTTACCACTGTTTATGAAAACAAAAACCACCGGCAAAACATCGGTTCAAAACGATTTTCCAACGTCAGGTAAAAGGACTTTACTAGTGCCTGTTTCACAAAATTTACAACCGTATATAAAAAATATTACTGGTAAAACATCGGGCTAACGTTTGCTAAAAGAACTTTGCCAGTACTTGTTTCACAAAATTTACGACTGTACTGTTTTAATAGTGTTAACTTATAATTTATTTTTATCTTATTACTAATTCCCTTTTATTACTGAAAATATCAGTATTTTAATACAAAAAATCAATGTGCTGAAAACACTTATTTTTTATATACAAAAAAAAATGTTTTGCAACCATTTTATTTAAATCCAGGCTTTGTAAAAAGGATTTATTTTTTAAGATTACTTTTTTTCGAAAAACTTTTTTGTAAAAATATCGTTTTCACTCCTAATATTCTCAATTTAAAGTAAAAAACAATAATTTCAGTTAAATTTTTCTTTATTTCAAATAAAAACTGTTAATTAATGTTGATTCTTTTTAAATTATCCTAATTTCCAATAATTCAATGAATCTTTTTATCAATTTCAATTGGAAATCGTTTAATATTACAAAAACTACTCAGAATGTAAGTTTAATTTTGTATGTTTTGTTTTTCCATTTTATGTTATTTCATAATTTAATCTATAATCAAATAAAAAAAAAAATCTAAAACTTCAATCAATTGGGTTTTACTGATATAGGCATCTCTTTCGGCATTTAAATTGCCTGAAAACTACTTTTTATTCCAATGCTTTGCCAACGTTCGGAAAGATAAACGGCCAACCCAAGATCGATGTTATCATTTCAAGGTTGACCCAGTACTTTAATCTTCGAAAAACGGACGCTCTGCCAGCACTTGTACCACCATGTACAGTGTTTTGCCAACGTTTTGCCGTTTGTATTTTTCTACCTGGGTAGGAGCGTTATTAAACACTCAAAATATCAAAGAAAAAACAACAACAAAAAGAGTACCACAATTTGCTTTGTCATCTTCCAAATTAAATAAGAACTTTTTACATAGTTTATTTTTATACATTTTTATACATTTTTATTTATTATTAGTTTTATGTTTAAATTTTTATGACGAATCCTTAAATTGCACATTAGAAAAACCATAAATTTTTCTGAATACATTTTCTTACGCTAATAGTATTTATGTAACTCCTTATTATTCATAATCATAACTATTTCCTTCTCATTTTGTCGCAAGCGAGCGGGTAAGCGTGACTAAATAATGAGTTTAGACACCAAAAAATTAGTTGTGCGGAGCTATGAATTTCTATTAAGTAAATGAAAGATTTTTTGGGTTACCTGGTTCAATGGACATTCTAAGGTGTACAATAGAAAACAGGATAGACTTTTAGGTATCTGGTACTTCGCCTTCATATGGAATGTCTCCCCCCCTTGGAATGTAAGACCATTTTATGCAATGCCATCAAGATTTGTTATAATCAAACATTGCGCTGAAGATCAGCTGTTCTGATACTGCCAAGGTACTGTAATTTATTTATATCGGGCAAAGCTTATGACAGCCCAACGCAGTCTCCTCTACTCTATAGGAAGGGTTCTACTCTAGGTTCGTCAGCATTAGGAAAGTCTTTTGTATCAGTCACAGGAAGATAAGGGGTATCCATGAGAGACTCAAATGTCTCTCGGCTATACGTGGTTTAACTGCCGCATTGCATTTGTATAAAACTCGGTACAGAGAATATTTTAAACGGTACTTGTCCCAGAAAAGCTCTTCACATCTCAGCAGAAATATTCCAAAGACCTTCTCTTCGCTTTTCTAACAAAGTTATTCAATTTATTCATCGAGGCTTTGTAGGCAGGCAGGTTGTCTAATATTTTAGCCTGATTGAACCATTTTACAAACTCAGTCCGTGTATTTGCAATATCAGAGTTTCACCATGGTGGTTTGCTCTTACCTCTGCGAATATCTGTCATGCATTCTATTGATGTCACTTAGTCCAGTATTTCAGTTAGAGTGTCCACGGCGACTGCTATATCATGCAGGTGGAGAGATGATGTATCCAAAAAGGAACTTTACCTCGAAAAATTCCATTCTCCAATTATCTGAGACCTACTATCGCTAATAAAATTAATGCCAAAAACTTGCATCTATTCGCAAAAATTAAGATTTGTTCCCTACCTACATTTGCTATCGTTAAATTACTTCTGAACATTAATTTCTGAGTTTTCCCAGCACTGTGTCTTGGCTGTTGGCATTAGTACATATTAAGATCGACGTGTGCTTCGCCCTATCCGCATGTACCAGCTCCATGTAACTGGATACCAGACAAATTTTCCTACAGCCAGTTTTCAGAGCCACTACAGTTGTGTCCTTGTCACTGCAAACAAAAACATTAAGGGTATTCTTTGCCATTATACAGGCCATTGGTTTCTATATACCCGTCATGCTATACACAACAAGCGTTAGTAGACATAACTCGATCTTCCTGAATCCATAATTCCTCGATAATAATTGGCTCCTCCTTGCCACCCCGAAGAAACAATGCAGCCGATGCTGCTTTGGCATGCTGAAGACTAATCTGTCGAATCTGAAAGTTATGTCGATGTTTACTAGACCTTAACCTAAAAGTGCGTCTTCATCGACAGCTTCGTCCATATATTCAAAGAATTCGGCCACAAGTCTTGCCACTGATAATGCATCTTCTAAGTCAAAAGAAAATTAACAGCTTCATCGCGTGAAATACGCGAAATTTCAATTTATCAACAAAACAAAAAATCACGCACAACATATTAAATTACAAAGACAAAATAGACCTTTTTGAAATTACTGGATTTATTTTTGGATTTATTTTTTTAAAAATTTTATATTTTTATCAAAATCCAATACGCATTTAGTATAATAATGTGAAAGAAAATCGATAATTTATTTATTTTATAAATCCATTTTGGATTTAGCTTAATTTAATTCCAGATATTGCATTTTCGCAAAATTTTAATTTTTTCTTTCATATTATATTAGCGAATGGGTGTTAGATTTGGATAAAAATATTAAATTTTGAAAATTAAAAAAACAAAATGTGCATTTTTTACCAAAAAAAAAATAAATCCAAAAATAAACCCAATGATTAAAAAAAAGGCATAATGCCTATAATTATACTATAGGTGTATTATTATATACGAAAGTGTGTACAAGATAATTTTGTGCATTTTGTGCTTATTCTTACCTACTAAGCTTTATATCAAACAACAATTAACTCATTTTATGACAGTAAATTTACAAAAATATTTTTTAGTGTATTAAAATGGACTTGAAATTTCATTTAATTGAAAAACAAAAACAATATATTGGAAAAGGATATAAATATGGCCTTTGGCATTTTAAACTTCTCTAACGGGGTTTCTGAATACAGAAATAAAAAGCAAACAAGAAAAACTTTTCAAGTATATTTTAAGGTTTTTATCTAAATGTTTTTTTCTATCAATATTACAAATAACGTAGAGAATACAAATAAAACTATGTATATTAGAGCGACTCACCTTATATAGACAGAAAAAAAGTAAAAAAAAGTGCCCCCCTCAATATAAACCTTGGTTTGTTTTATGATGATTCCCAAAATATTTCCGGTCTAGGAATGAGATCTCACGAGCCGGACCATTTTTAAAAAAGGTATTTTTTTTTAGTTTTTATAAGAAATTTGCATCTTAGCTTAAGACAACGTACTCAATATGAGTATCATATGAAAGGTTTTTTAGACGCGCGTCCAGCGGTATATATAACATGTTCAATCATATCCTGACATGTACTATTTTCAAGGATATTCTATAAAAAAAACATAAAATTTTATCATAAGTTTTTTCGCGAACAAAAAAATAAATTCCGCCAAAACAGCGCGTGTTGGGTTTTTTCTGTTAAGTTGCATTTTAATTCTTACATCTACTAGAAACTGAATTTAAATTATTATTAAAAATTTATAAAAAAGAATTTTTTCACGAAAAAAAGTTAATCCGCAAAAAAAACGCGTGATGGATTTTTTTCTGTTAAGTTGTATTTTTATCTTACATCAGCTACATATTGAATTCAAATGCAAATTGCAGTAACTCAAAAATTTTAACAAAATTTGGTCCAGAGTATCGTGCAAAATGTACGAAATTTGCAAAATTTCAAATTATAGGCACTCAGCGATGATTTACTTGTCAAAAGAAAAGTTTTGGTATCCATATTGCCCAATTTAGAACATATTGTTTCCACCACATTGAATTTCTGATAAAACGTGAAAAACCGCGAATTGCAAAAAATCTGAAACACGTGTTCACTTAAATCGTCTATAGATTATGATATGTAAGTTTGACATTTCAATCATAAATATTTCCGTACAAAAGGGTAAAAAATTAGATTTTTTATAGAATATCCTTGAAAATAAGATATGTCAAGATATGCTTGAACAGGTTATATATACCGATAAGCGCGCCTCCAAAAAACCTTTCATATGATGTTCATATTGAGTATGTTGTCTGCAGCTAAGATGCAAATTTCTTACAAAAATTAAAAAAAAATACCTTTTTTAAAAATGGTCCAGCTCGTGAGATCTCATTGCTAGACCCGAAATATTTTAGGAAGCATCATAAAACAAACCAAGGTTTATTTTGAGAGGGGCACTTTTTTACTTTTTTTTGGGAGTCGGTCTAATGTATATGAGTATATAAGTTTTTTAAGCAAACATATTTATGAAAAAGATTTTTAAAACAATAATCTTATACGTGAATGTAATTCAATAGGAGTAACCCAGCAACCTGGTAATATGAAGATGATGCCCTGATCATATAGCCGGAAAGAAAACATTTATTGCCGGCAATAAAGTTTCTTTTATCGGGAGCAACTGTTATCCGAAAACAAAACTTTCAGTCAATATGAAAGAAATTCCTTTGGAAGACAAATCCACTGTATTATAAGACATTTATTATTACTGGGAACATATTTTAAGGCATTTTATATTGTAAAATTTATTATGACAATAAAATGATAATAGTGCGGCATTATCTTCTTCCAAATGTTTGCAGGGTTAATGTTAAAAAACTATTATGTTTAACAGTTAGTGCATTTCTGAATTTGTTTTTAACATTTATGTACAAAAAAATAAAATTTTATTTTATAACCACAATTGTGAAACATAACAATGAACATGGTTTGTGGCAGCAGGTGCAGTTAATGATCACAAAAATACACTTACAATTAAAGTGTAAATACTATGACAAGAAATTATTTGTTACGACATTTATTGGCCTTTCCAATTTGGAGATAATTTTGTTTATTTTGGTCATATTTAGAAATGTGTGGGACATACTCAATTTGTTGAATCAAATCCCCTTCATGGATATGAATAATGGACCGAGAATTGACAACAATTGAAATTTTTGAGAAAAAGTATGAAAAAATTTTTCCTACCGAAAACTTAAAATATGTGAAATGATTAAAATGTGTTCGATTACGAGACTTTTTATAATCAGTGTGGCTTCCGGTGAGTAGGCATCATTCAAGTACGCTTTAGCAAGTGCTAGTTGCAGCTTTTGTTGGTTAGCTTCTAAAATAAAAAAAAATATTTGAATTAAAAAATATGGTTCCAAGCAACTCAAAAACCAAGAGTTTTAAATTATTTTTACTCTGGTTGTTAATTTGTTCCTCCAAACAACTTCTTTATCTTTTTGAAGTCCTAACTTAAAGCAACGGTTAGAACCATCGGATTCAACGTAATCAAATTAGGTTTACTCGTCGGTTGACCACATGATGGGGTTTTTAACGAGAAGAGTGTTATTAAAATTCTTACATGTCATTGCAAGAACTGTGATTTAGCATTGGGGATATTTTTTGTTCACAGTGTATTACAACATTTGGTCAATATTGCAGTTGAAGTGTTTAAATTTGTTTTTTTTTTTGAAAACTAAGCATTTTTTCTTTTTTCTTAGGATTTTAAAGAAAAATGTTAGCAAATAAAATTTATGTGCCATTTTTAATATTATTTCTTTTAGTTTTTTCCTTTGGCTTAAACTATGAAAATGTTTGGGCAAATAAATCACTATTCGACAAGTTTGGAAATTGCCTCTGAAAACACTTCAGGCCACAAACACATGGTTGATAAGTGTCTCTGGTGATTAATTTGTAGAAAAGTTTTGTTTTGCTTTTCCAAGCAAAAGTTTCCTAAAAAAAACATAAACCAAAGAACAGTAATATAGGTTTTAACTACATAAGGCCAACCATGAGAAAAAAAAACTAACTTATATAAAATTTGTTGTGTGTGTATGATAACAAAATGTATTTAATGAATTTAATAAAAACATAAGTACCTACCTGTGTTTTTGTTACAGTAGGTGAACTAAGGTCGAATACTAATACAAGGTGGCGCAAAAATAACCTTCCGATATTTTTTGGCTGTAATTAAAAAAAAAAAAATGAAAAACTTTGATTCTTCTTGTGGATTATTTTTATTTGGTCTTTTAGTTTTTTTACATCAAGTCGAGAATATGATGTCATGTAAATGGCCGCCGCCACAGTTGATTGTCATTTGAGCCCTTTTTATGGCATTTTCCATCACTTTGGCCAAAGCTTCCGGCGATAGGTCCTCACATTCTTGACGGATATTGTCTTTAAGAGCTGCAAGAGTCTGAGGCTTGTTGACATAAACCCGCGACTTCAAAAAGCCCCACAAAAAGAAGTCTGGAGCGGTCAAATCAGGCGATCTTGCTGGCCAGTGCAAATCGCCAAAACGGGAGATTAGGCGCCCGGGAAATGCATCCTTCAGCATATCGGTTGTGGCACGTGCAGTGTGTGCCGTTGCACCGTCCTGTTGGAACCACATGTTTTCCAATCCCAATTCATCAAGTTGCGGCAAAAAGAACTCGTTGATCAGTGCTCTGTAGCGCTCACCATTCACAGTAACCGTTTGGCCCGCGACGTCTTCGAAGAAAAAAGGTTCGATGACTCCTCCAGCGAAAACAGCACACCATACAGTGACTTTGAGCGGGTGTAATGGCTTTTCGTGGGTTACACGCGGATTTTCAGTGCCTCAGAAGCGTAAATTTTGCTTATTTACGTACCCGCTAAGATGGAAATGGGCCTCATCACACATGATTATTTTTGATGAAAAATCATCTTCCTGTTGGTGGTGATTAAGGATGGCTTGAGCGTATGTTAGACGCGATTGGCGGTCAGCAGCTAACAGCTGATGCACCTTCTGGATTTTGTACGGAAACATCTTCAAATCTTGTACCAAAATTCGCTGTAAAGACCGTCGATTGATGTCGACGCGATAGGGGCCAATCGCAAAATTTATAGCATTTTCTGATAGGAGGATTACTTTTGCGCCACCTTGTATGTGCCCTTTCAGATTGCTACAAATCCGAATGCCTATTGCGCAAACCTGGGACGCTGAGTTTCAAACAAAGTTTTGAGAAATCAATTTTGTTTTCCAAGAATATCATTTGAAATAAATCGATCGGAGGGTAAAATAAATTAACATATTGCATATAAGTATACTATAGGTGATCAAAGAAACTATAGCGATTTTTAGCATAAAAAGTGCTGATATGAAATTTGGTAATAACGAAAACTGGGACGATAAGAAAAAGTCCATAGTTCATCTATAGGAAAAAGTCCCCTGAATGTTTTCTATAGGGAAGGTACTCAGAATCTAAAGGGATTATCTAAAGCAAAACGTCCTCAGAATCTCTGGTTCTTCCGTAGGAAAACCTCGTCATATTCTCAGGGTTTTTCCATACAAAATAATCCAAGAGTCTGAGGGGTTTCTATAGCAAAAAGTCATCAGCATATGAGGCTTCTTCTATAGGAAAAACTTCTCAAATTCTGAGGGGTTTTCTGTAGAAGAAATTCCTAAGAATCTGAGGTTTTTTTATAGAAGAAATTTTCACGATCACAGAGTTTTTCTGTAGAAAAAAGTCGTTAGAATCCAGGTGTTTTTTCTTTGAGAAAAGTCTTCAGAATCTGAGGGTTCATCTTTGGGAAAACATCCTCAGAATTTGTGAACTATCTGTAGAAAATTTTTATCATATACAGCGTCTGAGGGGTTTGGTGAAGATTTTCTGTAGGAAATAGTACTCAGTACTCAGAATCTGATGTTATTCTATAACAAAAAGTTCTCAGAATCTGAAGGTTTTTTACAGGAAAAATTCCTCATTATCTGAGGGTTTTCTGTAGGAAAAAAATTTCAGAATATAAGAGTTTGTCTTTAGAGATATCGCCAGATTTTCAGGCGAATAAAACCTACGCCTTCCCTGATTATGGAAGGCGTAGGCTTTTATTCGTTTTTCTAGTAAAGTCGTTATAACTACTATTTTTGCAATATTAAACAGTTAATTAAGATTTATGTTTTATAAAAATTGTATTTTATTTGATTTTAGTTTTTGTTTTCATTTTGAAAATATAAAGTTGTATGGCCACGTTTTTACTAAATACGAGGTCAATCTTTGGACTCTGACGAATTTTTATGATATTTGCTCAAAAATCTCCCAAATTTTAATGAGTTTCTCCTCTATAAAAACCAATAAAACTGGGGCTTAAATAAAAACTTATGCGATATAAGTAAACTGAAAACATTATTACAGTTATTGACTGGAGTTCATAGGCGTACCTAGACCATTTTTCTGGGGTCGGCAAGGGCCTGAAAACATTATTACAGTTATTGACTGGAGTTCATAGGCATACCTAGACAATTTTTCTGGGGTCGGCAAGGGCCCCATTTATGTTTGGCTGTTTATTTTCCCATTCTCAGACCCTTAAGCCACATTCACAGTGATGGAGTACACCACTCTGCAGAGTGGAGTGTACTAAAATAGAGATGGCATGATACAAAAAATATGTAAGTGCGAAAAAGAAAGGAACAAAATCCACTCTGTAGAGTGGAGTACTCCATCACTGTGAATGTAGCTTTAATCTTAAAAAACAAAGACTTTAAAAATAACTCCCGCCCTGTTTATAAAATTTTCAAATGTTTTTTATAGAAAACTCTGAAACATGCATCCTTTTTTCTGAAGAAAACCTCGTGTAGGGAATGCTATACGCTCAGAATAGTATAAAATTTTGATATTTGATGGAGAAAACAAATCTAAGATCAACCTATTTTAATAATATTTTGACCACTTAAATTACCGAGGTGATCAAAAACTGACATTCCTTCGCAGAATTTTTGCTTCTACAACATATTGAAATTTCCTCAAAATAGTACACTCATAGAAATAAATCTGTAAAAAAACAGAAAAAGTACTAAAAATTAGTTAAAAATTATGCTGCAGAAGACACTGTTAAATTAGCAGATTTGTTTTTCCTAAATACAAGTAAAATAAAAACGGCAAAAATAAGCCTGTTAAATTTACAGTTTTACAATTTTTTTAGTAAATATTTCTGCTAATTTGACATTATAGACTGCTGTTTGCATTCAACTAAATTTAGCTTAAAAATAACAAAAAATTATAGATATAACAGTTTGTTTTTGCTATTTTTAATCTACCAGTATTTAGCAAAATTTTCTGTAGATTTTACAATACAATTTGTCATTTTCATTTAACTAAAAGCTAACTTAAATTTAAATAAAATTCTGCAAATTTAACAGCTTTATTTTTGCTTTTCTTATTTTACTATCATTTACCAAAAAAGCAGTTCTTTCTGGAGCATCATTTTTAACAAATTTTAGTTGCTTTTTCTGCTATTTTTACAGATTTATTTCTATGAGTGTAATATTAAATAACTATTCCTTTTAAAAATTATAAAATCCAAGAAATTTCTCTCTTATAGCCAGAACTAAGATCGATTTGTTTCTCAAATATTTCTTAAGTAAGAATATTTAAACAACATTTCTTATTTAAGAAATATTCAGATCCAAAATCGATATTAGTTCTGACTGTAAAACTGACCCTTAGGTTCCCACAAATTATCTTCCTAGGAAACTAGAAGACATTTTCCCAATCAAAAACACAGGATTAACTGATATTAATCATAAAACATGAATTACAGACAGATTTTTTTAAAATTCTGGGGTGGGCAAAAAGCAGTCTTGACCGGTCTGAGTCCGCCAATGCTGTAGTTTATTTAAAAGTTATCCAAACATTTATTTTTAAATGATTATACACCCTACTAAAAAATTATATGACCTTTGATATTATATATAAGTATATGCGAAAAATGAGAACATTTAATTGTATCAAATTAGATCGTATTAGATAGATAATATTAGACCTACATGGACACAATTACATCCAATTTGATGGAGTAAGATATTTATGGTTCGACATAATTTTATCCGGATTTTGTCTCATCCAAATGTATCAAATATAATATAATCATATCCAACTAAATATAATAGTATATAATTCGATACAATTACACATAGCATATGTATATATATATAGGTCTATATATAATTGGATATTGTAATATGTTGCACTATATATTGTGGGTAAATACTAGAGCGGACTACTTGAGGTCAATAGCAAAACATTGGTCTCCTCGACAAAAACATCGATATATTACACCAGGGCTGGCAAAACTATGACACGCGTGTCAGTAGTGGCACGCGAGTGGATTTTAGGTGGCACGCGACGTTTTGTTGGATATTTTAAAAAAATTTAAACTATTATAATACCGGCAAAATATTCAGTTAACTGTTAAATTTCGTTACAAAAATGTGTGATTTAACTCCATAATGGTGAAATTTTTCATAGAGCTTGTAAATCGTCTTTTAAAATAAATAAAACTCTGTATTGCCACCATATTTTGTTTAAAGGAATATGGTTAATAAAAAACTCACAAATTCGATTATCGTAAAATTTTGAGAAAATTTCTAAATTTCTAGATTGAAAGAACTTTAAATGTTTCGATGAGAAAATGCCTCATAATCAGAGAAATAAAAAGTACCAGAAAATTGCACAAAAATGGAAAAGAATTTGTAATAAAATTGGATCTAAAAAATTAAGTTTTTTTAAAGGGAAAATAAGTGCTACGAAATAACTCGCAATGAAATAAAGGCGGAATATAAGTTTCATAATGAAATAACCCCCTTTGTTGGAATTCGAAATTGGGTTTTGATCGTGTTTCGCAGAGCCATTTCATCTGGAATAGAAATTTCTGTGTTCAAATTCATAATATTTGCTTTTTATTCATTATTATTATGATAAAAACCACGCGATTTTTTAAACAAAATCAAATTTTTGCCCGAAGCACATTTTTCAACTAGTTTCTTACGTACTTAAATAATTAATGGCGCCCAATAATTTAACTTTTTTTTAACAAAATGAAATAACCACCAAAAAAGGATTAACCCCCCAAAAAAAATTAAAAGGCAATAATGTTCAAATTGTTTTAATTTTATTTCATTGTGGATTTTTTTCATAATGAAATAATTTCAATATTTAAAGATTAAATAAACCCCCAAAAATTAAATTTGTTTAATTTTTCCCTTTGGTGTCATTTCATGGGGGTTATCCGTTGCGCTGATAAATATGTATATCTGCGATGATGTTTTTAAGAGAAATTTTCCAAATTTTAAAAATTTTTAAAACGGAAAATTAAGGTGGCACGCGAGAAATTTTTCCAAAAAAAATTTATCTGTTTCTGGCACGCAGCGAAAAAAGTCTTGCCACCCCTGTATTACACTGTAAGATCCAACTGTAAATGTAAAATATATAACAGAAAATTTATAAACGCGATCCCTATGTTCGGAAAAAAAATTCGAAACTGCCTTGCAAAAATGCTTTATATTCAAAGTTGTGCGGTGGATTCTTTTTTTTGCCTGTAAAGTGGTACGATCTAATGCACATATTTTCAAGGTCTTGCTGGAATATTTTATCAGATCCTGAAGCAGATTATCCCTTTTTGAATCAATTTGCGTGAAATACAATTTATTTAAATTTATATTGATTTAATATTAAATTATTTGTTTTATGATTTGATTCACGATTCAACTTTTAATGCATTTTTGTTCAATAAAATATTTAATTAACAGAAATTTTATCTCAATAATGAAGAATTCGATTTTATTTTTTTCTTTTTGTCTAAAGATATGAAATATCGAGTTAAGGTCGTTCTAAATTAATTTTTAGCTTTATAGAAAACTGTACTACGAATTATTTGTCAACGAGTATATTACAGAACACACTTAATTTTTCAAACTTTGCATAAATAAATGATCTCAACATTTTGTTATTAACTTCTACTTATGATTTCATTTTTGTGCTTTATTACTGATAAAAAAAAACTTACATAGAATAAGTAATTTTAATAAAAAGTTATGAAATAAAACGGTTGAAATTATTTGAGTTACTGCAGTAGTTTTAAAACTTTACTTTAACCTAAAAGTTGAGTTACTTAGTTACTCGGGCAAATCCAAACCCGAGTAATTAGAATACCCTACATTCAACCAAAAAAGTCTGTAATGGCTATTGAAAATTTTGAAGTTATTATGGGAAATTGAACTGTTTTGAGCCCAACAGTATATTTTGCTAATTTTACCAATATATGGCTACTGATTTGTAGTACAATAAAATAAGCAGAAAAAATAAGTAGCCGCTACTAAATTTTAAAAAAATTGTTGTAAATGAAATTAGTAAAAATAATTAGCAGAAGCTATTTAATTTCAATAAATTGTTGTAAGCTGCAATTTAAAATCAATCTGCTGAAATTAGCAAAAAAGCGTACAAAAAAATACACAAACAGAAAATCTAAACAAAAAAATAAAAATCAAATTTAATGAAAAAAAAATTTTTTTTTTCTTTTTATTGAAAAAAATATATAATTACTTCGACATACTTGAAATTTGGAGTAAAATTGCAAATGGTTCTCGAGTTTTTACCTTTTTATCCATTGGAGATACAATAAAATTTTCAGAGTTTTATTTCCGAACTAAGAATATATCAATAATAACAAATATAAACTAAACAAGAATTCTAAAAAATCAAAGAATTCTTGTAAATAAAATTTCCTTAAAGTATGCACTTGTTGTTAAATTAGTTGATTTTTTTGCTAAGTTTAGCACTCGGCTTTGAAAAATTAGTAAAATGTTTTGCTGAAATCAACAAAGAACATTAGTAAAAACATCAGTAATTTGTAATAATATATAATAACCTACAGCAGTCTGATTAAAAGCCAACTCAAGTTTGGATCCAAAATTCGAATGGGTTAAAATGGACTTGTGTGAAAACTTTCTATAAAATGATAAAATAAGAGAAAATCGGAAATATAGCCCATATTGGCGATAGGTCCAAATATGGACCGATCCTATCTAGAATCAATAGGCTTTATCTTTGGGACCATATGAGTCAGCGAACCAAATTTCATTTAAATATCTTCGTATTTGCGACCTGCAGCGTGTAAACAAGCTAGTTTTGGGGTGCCTAGGGGCACTAGGTCCAAACACGGACCGATTTTAAACGAAATCCATTGGCTTCGTCCTTGGCCCGACATAGGCCTGTACCAAATTTCAACGAAATATCTGAAAATTTTCGACCTGTAGAGTGCGCACAAAAATGCGTGGACAGACAGACGGACATCGTTATATTGAAATAAAAATTGATTCTGAGTCAATCGGTGTGCTATAAGGTGGGTCTAGGTCCAATATTTTTTGAATTTACAAACATCAGCATAAACTTATTATACTCTCTCCACGTAGTATTGTAGGGTATAAAAAATAGTACTAAAAATCAGGACAAAAATAGTAAAGTGCGATCAAAAGCTGTTTACAAATTTTTTTTTACTAACTTTTTTATCTGACTGTACTCGGAGAGTAATGTCTGTAGAATCAACTGCATTTGCACAGTGTTATTTATTATTATATTTATTTCTAACTGCAATTGTAGTTAAGAAACTACAATATCAGTTAATTTTAAATACATTTGCTGTATACACTTTTTTAATTAAATTATAGTGACGTAATTGTCATTTTGTAAAAAAAAATTTTTTTGTTAAATTTTCACAAAAAATATTTTTTAACTCCTTTTGATTTCGCCATACACTACTTGTTGGACGTTTTTGGACTCCGCAGCGCAAGGTTAACGATTTTATGAGCGACGCTTTAGGTATAAAAGACAATAGACGTTTTTTCTAATCACTTGGATTTAATAAATCCAAAAAGTATTTCTAAAAGTGCTCAACAGATGAGGTTAGATTTTTCCTATTTTAAAAAAATTTTCTGTCCGACACTTCTTTCACCCTACTTTTTAATACCGAAATAAAACAGCGATAAACAGTCTGCCTTTTCAGTTTTATCACTTCAATTTATATTTTTACACAATTGAAAAATTCCATTGCAATATTTAATATTCACTAATTGGAATTAATTAAATTACTTACTGTAGAGTGAAAAATTGCCATTTCTATTTGAGCTATTTCTCCATGTCCAAGATGAAAAATATGTATTTGGTGAGGTGTAGTTTTTTTTCTAAACATAATTCATAAAAAAAATTTAAGAAAAACCTTTTATTTGTTAGTTTTTCAATTTTTTTCTTTCTCTTTTAATTTTAATTCGTATTTTTTTCTGACATTAAATTAATAGGCTGTTTCATATATTTGTGCTTTTATTGTGGATTTATTAAATCCAGCTTTTTTTTGGATTTAATAAATCCATTTTTTGTATGAAAAATTCTAAATCCATGTGATTAAAAAACACGCTAAATATAAAGTCCAACGGAAAATTCTAAGTTATATTTTTCATCAAAAACTTTAATATTTGATACGTATTTGACATCCAACAAGGATGGGTTAGTAATGCCTAAAAAAGTTTATATTAAATAACATATAAAATCAACAATTGAAATTTCCGCACTCTATTTGAATTGTATGAAACTTGCTATAACTTGGAATACTTTGTTTAGCTAAAATTGGTGTTTAATTTGAGGAAAATTATCGAATTTGCTATAGACTTTCCGTACATATTTGGGTCTAACTTTTGTATTATTTTAGCTATGTGACTGGTTGATATATCACTTTAAAGCTTCTGAAAGCGTGCCTGAAGTTGGTCTGCAACACATTTTTTAATTTGATAATTTCTGATTTATTAAAAAAAATTTAAATTTTTGAATTTTCTACAATTAATTAATTGTTTCTATCCTTTTATAATTGAAGCCATGATTGAGCCACGTGAATAGTTACTATTTTGAAATGAACTTTAACCATTTATCGTTATCAAAGGTCTAAAGCCATTTTATCTTAATACGCGGTTCGGGATACTTTATCGTAGCCTTTTAATATTTTTGTATTAGTTCTTAGTTTTTTATCAATGACACTGTCAAATATCAGTTTGGTACTCCTTTTGGTTCCTGAGTTATAGTATAGTATTAAATATAAAAAAAACAGTTCGATTTTTTAGCATTTGTATGAAAAAAGACCCAATAAGAGTGCCAGTATAAGATTTCGTAAAGGCAAAAATAAAGTAATGAGGAACAACATAAGCGAGTTCGTTTACTTACTACAAGTTACTACTTTTACTACAGCTGCAAAATTTTAATATAAAAAGTAAACAAAACTTTCCAATTGTAGTAAAAGTAGTAAGAATTTCGACTAATCAAACACACCGCATATATTTTTTCAGAAATTTTAAAGAATCCATTTTTCGATATACATATGATGATTTAAATCGCGGATTTCATTAAATTAAACTTTGAAAATCTTACGAAAAACGTCGCCGGAGTCTGAAAAGTCCTCAAACTGTGATTGAGATGATTACAAGGATTTAACTCAGAGATTACTTTTTAACAACAATACAAAAAGTTAATATTTCCCGTAAAGTTTTAAAATTATTTTCATTATTTTTATATTCACTTTATTTATTAGAAGCTTATTTTTTATACTTCAGTTATAAATTTTAACTAAAAACTTCTAATATTTAAAAAAATTCTTATTTTTTAATTACACTGTGAGACAAATGGTAGTCTTGTACATTAAATTTGCGTGAAAACAATCTCTACTCAGTTTTCACGTGAAATTCATTGTCGTGGAAAATTATAATTTTTTTATATGGAGGAGTATAACAATTTTTTCACGTGAAATCTGAACAACTTACGGTACTTTACTACCAAATAGTATTTTACTTTTAAAGTCGACTTTATATTTAAACGGCTTTGTTCATTTTGTGTATGAAAATCCTAAAGAAATATTTACATTTTCAAATATTTTAATTGGTTGAAAATAAATTAACCAATCAGAATGCTCCAAAAATGCTCAATGCATGCTGCCACCCAAAATTTTAACTAAAGTCACCAAAAATATACATTTGGAAAATTTAAATATTAAAGGCGTTTATTTTTATTTAAAAAATTTTCAATTGGAATTTTGTATTAAAAAATGCGAAATTTTAAAATGAAATTTCTTTTTGTCATTTGAAATTAGAAAAATTTCAAACGAAATTGATCTACATCCAATTTTGAAAATCTAATTTAAAATTTAAATCTTTTAACTACATTTCTCCACAAAATTTAATTTTTTTATAATCAAGATTATCAGTTTTTTAATGAATTTGTTAAAATATCTATTGAGATTTTTTTAATGACGGCTGGTTAAATGAAAATAAGGAAAAAAATTTAATATTTCATTTTATTCTTCATAACAAATTTGTATTTCTTTCACTTTATCCTTTTTTCTCCTCTTTTTCTCTCCTTTTTCGCTCTTTTTCCTTTTTTCTCTTCTTTTTCTCTCCTTTTTCCCTCATTTTACTTTTGTTTTTCTTTTTCGATTTCGCTGAGGGGGGGAATTTCCCTATTTCCCCCTCCTGGAGCCGCGCATGACTTAACCCCACCGAAGTAAAATAATATAACAGGGCTATGAACTAAAAAGCTTCAATAAAGTTCCACAACTTACCATCAGATGGCCCGCAACAACTGTTCTAAAAATTCAACATCTCGCGCAATTACAGTGTTGCCATATTTGACGCCCTTCATCTTTCACCACCTTTCACTTCTTCTCTACCCCTTTCGAAAGGAAGCAACACGTTAATTAATAGGAAAATTTCCTGAGTGTTGCTTCTTCTCTTAAAAAAAAAAAAGAAAAAAAAAATTTATTAATTTAAGAGCTTGTAAGGATCAAAGTCGTCCCTTGTTTTGTTCCACACAAATGAGCTCAACAAACGGGATTTAATAACAAATACCAAACATCAAAGTTCTTTTGTTTTTTTTGTCTTATTTGAATATGTATTTTTTTTAGTTTATGTTACCCTCACTAATGAAACAACAAAATGTATATTAAATTAGTAGAAAACTTGTTTGGTCATTTATGTGCTCATAGCGTAGCTAGTCAAATGTAGTATGTAGTCACCAATTTTGCCATTTCAGTGCTTTTCGGGTATTTTTTGGTGCTTTTTTCCTTCCCGTACCCGGTGATTTTTTACAAATACCCGTTTATAAAAAGCGGGTATTTACAGTGCTTTTTCATATTTCTGGCAGTGCTTTTAGTGCTTTTTGTACAGTTTATATTTTTGGTATTTGTTCTCCTTTTTTTTCAATTTTTCTTGAATTTTCTGTAAAAGTTGAAAAAATAATACGAAATATACAAAAAATTCAATTCTATTTTTTCACAATGTTTGTAGTACAATTTTAAATAGCAACTTCGTTATATTTAAACTTCAAAATTTTGAAATATTAGTTTGGTGCTTTTTTACCCTTTTCTGGTTATTTTTTGAACCTTTTTTACACGATTTTATAAAGCTAAAATGTGTTTTTAAAATCTTGACTTAAATTTTTCAAAAAATTATTATCGTGCTTTTTAACCCCATTTTTGGTAAATTTTTACCCTTTTTACCCGTTTTCACAATGCTCACGGTGCTTTCCTGCCTTCAAGAGTTGGCAACACTGGTAGTCACACAACTGGTTGTGTGTATGTCATAGCGACAAACGAATGTATGTACGTATGTGCTGTATCGCTGTAGCATAAAATTTTGTATAAAAGGAGAACAAACACAGAAAATCAGCCAGTCGGGCTGTGGCTTTCGAGGCAGTAGGTCGAAGCGCATAAGTAAGGTATAAGAACTGTTCGTGTCAACTTTCTTATAATTTGTTTATTTTATCCCGTACTTAGTCGTAGTTAGTCGTCCCGTAGTAGTGAGACCTGGTCGCAGTGTTGCCATTTCAGTGCTTTTCGGGTATTTTTTGGTGCTTTTTTCCTTCCCGTACCCGGTGATTTTTTACAAATACCCGTTTAAGAAAAGCGGGTATTTACAGTGCTTTTTCAAATTTTTGGCAGTGCTTTTTGTACAGTTTATATTTTTGGTATTTGTTCACGTTTTTTTAAATTTTTCTTCAATTTTCTGTCAAAGTTGAAAAAATAAAACGAACTATACAAAAAATACCAGTGTTTTTAGTACAATTTTAAATAGCAACTTCGTTATATTTAAACTTCAAGATTTTTAAATATTAGTTTGGTGCTTTTTACCGCTTTTTTAATTATTTTTGAACCTTTTTTACACGATTTTACAAAACTAAAATGTGTTTTTAAATTCTGGACTTAAATTTTTCAAAAAATTAATATCGTGCTTTTTTACCCCATTTTTGGTAAATTTTTACCCTTTTTACCCGTTTTCACAATGCTCACGGTGCTTTCCTGCCTTCAATAGTTGGCAACACTGCCTGGTCGTGTCACCTTGTCTTACTGTTGCGCCGTAGCTAATTTGTCCCGTAGTAGTAGTGAGACCTGGTCGTGTCACCTTGTCTTACTGCTGCTCAATAGTTAGTCTGTCCACGTAGTAGTAGTGAGACCTGGTCGTGTCACCTTGTCTTACTGCTGCTCAATAGTTAGTCTGTCCCGTAGTAGTAGTGAGACCTGGTCGTGTCACCTTGTCTTACTGCTGCTCAATAGTTAGTCTGTCCCGTAGTAGTGAGACCTGGTCGTGTCACCTTGTCTTACTGCTGCGCCGTAGTAAATTTGTCCCGTAGTTGTAGTGAGACCTAGTCGTGTCACCTTGTCTTACTGCTGCTCAATAGTTAGTCTCTCCCGTAGTAGTGAGACCTGGTCGTGTCACCTTGTCTTACTGCTGCTCAATAGTTAGTCTGTCCCGTAGTAGTAGTGAGACCTAGTCGTGTCACCTTGTCTTACTGCTGCTCAATAGTTAGTCTGTCCCGTAGTAGTAGTGAGACCTGGTCGTGTCACCTTGTCTTACTGCTGCTCAATAGTTAGTCTGTCCCGTAGTAGTAGTGAGACCTGGTCGTGTCACCTTGTCTTACTGCTGCTCAATAGTTAGTCTGTCCCGTAGTAGTGAGACCTGGTCGTGTCACCTTGTCTTACTGCTGCGCCGTAGGTAATTCATCCCGTAGTAGTAGTGAGACCTGGTCGTGTCGCCTTGTCTTGCTGCTGCTCAATAGTTAGTCTGTCCTGTAGTAATGAGACCTGGTCGTGTCACCTTGTCTTACTGCTGCTTCATATTTTAGTCTGTCCCGTAGGGGTGAGACCTGTTCGTGCCAACTTGTCTTACTACTACCCTGTAGGCAATCCTTGCTACTACCCAGCTACTGTAGACCACCCTCAAATCTTCGAACCCTGCACCGTACGATAAGGATATCAGTGTTTTGTTGTTGTGATCACCGTAGCCTTGTGTCGTGATAAAACCGGAAATGTTCTAACCACATATTATAATAAAGAATATACTTTAAATAATATTTTAAATTTACCACAATAAAGATTTTTATAAGAATATTTTACGTGAATAAAGTGCATGTTTATAACGTTTTGGAAAAAATTTAACTTGTGTGTGTTTTTCCTTTGGTCTCTGGATCAAATAAATTATTCTGTAACGGACCCTGGGACTCGACTAAGCTTACCCCAGCAACCGGTGGAAAAACACGTCGTTACAAGCTTTAATAAAAATATCGAAAGTATGAATTATATGAATTAGGGTTTGCAAGAAGAAAATATTTTTGTTAAGTTTTAAATGCGCTGCGGTCAAAATGACTAAAATGACTAATGAAGACACAATTAAAAAGGCATTTTTCAATTGATTTCCGGCACGACTATTCTTTTTGCAATTACCACCAAATTTCATGCCAGTAATTTTATTTATTTATCAAAAAAAAAAAAAAAAATGCCCAATTTGGCTTCTAAAATTTATATTGGAAATTCCCCATACATCGCTGAACGCCTCCCACATGCACAAAGAAAACAGAGCCATTCGAATTTTGCGCCAACTAACGTTTTTGTTTGTTTTGACAGAAATTCCGTTAAACCAACAGCATTTCGGTTGGAACGTTTTATTTCAATTCAGCCTGGAATATATTCGTTGTCAAGGAATTCGATAAACACAATCTGTTTTCTCTGTGCATAAGTACTACTTAAGAAAGTTGATAGTAATGCGTAGGGAATAAAAAGATTTGAAATTAGATTTTAGTATAATACCAAAACTAATATTATTCATACACTCCAATAATCAATTCAAAATGAATATTTTCAATTCAACTTTTGTTTTGTTTGCTTTGTAACTTCCATTAAAAAATAATGTTATAATCTTATTTGAACGTTTTTGAAATTGTTAAACCTATTAGTATCTTTATCAGTTAAGTGTATTATTTCTTTAGTTTTTTTTCCAAACTTTTACATCTGCACTAGAGGAAAAAAAAATAAAAGTCTTTTACCAAACAGCTTAACTTTCAAATCCCTTCCAAAGTCGTAAAAACCCAAAAACAGAAAAAAATTCAAAACTGAACGCAGTCACTGGCCATAGTATCTACAATATAAACACATTTACTTTCAGGATGCACTTCAGGAAACGCTGAAAAAAACAAGAAAAGAAAATTTTCTGATAACAATATTTCCACCTCAGTGTACTTAAACTAACGCAACCAATTTTTCGTATCTTTACTCTGCAAATATTTCTGGCATAAAACAAAAGCTGATAAAGAAATTTGTTGAAAAGTTTAAAAATTTTAACAAACTTTTGCATAAATTTTAAAATCAAAATTGAAAGGTTTTCTAGGCAAAGAGAATATAAAAGAAATAGAAAAAATAAAGTAAACAACTGAACTGCCTTTTGTTTAATGGAAAGCTAAAAAAGTATTAGAGATTCCAGCAAAGTAATGCTGTTAAAACGCAAAACATTTTAATATTGAATTTATATTGTACTGAATTTAGACTGTACAAATCTAAATTACAAAAGCCAAGTCATTACACTGGTTATTTGGTTTGTATTCCTTATACATATCACTTTTCTAAATATTTTACACTTTTTCTCACGTCTCTATTGTAAAATTAAATGACAAAAATTATTAATACGTTTGGAAATGTACACACAATTTTAAATTTATTTTAATGCACCAATAAAAACTAATTTGGAACAGGAAGATTACCATGGCTAGTCCTATACAAACTATGTTTTTGTTGGTATGTTTTTTCATTTTATGCAAATGTGGTCGACAACAAACAGAGACATTTTTTCTTAATAACTTTTTCCACCTTTAATAAAAATAACTTTTCTTAAGAAATATCCCAGATTTTGAAATGCATCGTTTTGTCAAATTCGAGTGGTTAACTTGTTTACAATGGAGAATCAAAGAGAAGAAGAGCGAACTGGGCGAGCATGCACAGGTGTTTTCACATTTCCTACAGACTCGGTTTTCTGAAATTTGCGCACAATTCTCCCGATTGTGGGAGAAATGTAAGTCCTGTTTAGTTCTAGGTTATAACAAGAATGAATGATTTATTTCCAAAATGGCATCTTCCTAGCCCAAAATGGCATCTTCCCAAGCTTAGTGACAATAAATTATAAAAATTATTTGATATATATATATATATATATTTGTTCCTTTTACTCCTGCAAGGAACATAGGAATTATCAAAAATTATTTGCTAATTCACAATAATTTTAGATAAATCTTAACAGGCAAATACATAATCAGTTAAATTAAATTTCATTCGTAGATTCAGATTTGTAGCTTCTAATAGTTTAATATGTTTAGTTTTCAATAATAATTCAGATTAATTTAATAATATATAAAAACAATACGGCCAAACAGTGTTCACTTTCGGATTTTAAAGATAATGGTTTTTATAATATAAAAGCCATAATTTATATTCTATTTAAAACTCACTTTGCTGAAAATTGGAATTGCAGATGAAGTCATATATAATCGTATGCGGTGTTATTCACCCTCCAATATGAATATATACAATCTGATTAAATGGTATTTGCTTGAATCTAATCATTTTTCATGGGTATACTGGAAACTGTTTCATGCCAGTAAGTTTTGTTTTACTTTATGTATTAAAATATTTTCATTGGGGATACTTCATTTTTGTTGAGAAAACACGAATTCAAAATAGCATAACAGACATAATAGATCTGTTGTTGTGTTTTAACAGAAAATATAAAAAATTGTTTTTATATATGCAATATTTTTAATTTTACAACCTTATTTGCTACCGAACATTGCACCAGCCGTGCCACTTCACGGCCACAAATGTTTGGAATCGCCTTAAATGGTTTTTTTTTAATTTTTGGTTTCGTTCCTGGGTCCGTCTTTCAATTACTCGATCCTTGTTGAAATTTCTGACAACTCTTTAAACGAATGGCCTGATCGCGTGTACTTTTGTTGCAAATTCTCTACGATGGATTATTTTTAATAGATTCATTAAATTTATTTGTGCACTAAACATACGTAAAAATGTTGTATCGTGCTATTCTCAAATGTTGTATTTTTTCAATTTAAATTCTAAGAACTCTGTTTTTTGTTAGGACGATACAATAAATAGCACACCCCTTGTGAACGACCTAATTATTTATGTTAAAATACATTTCAAATTGTTTAATTATTTCCCAAATTTGAACATGATGTAATATTAAGAAATAATATATCGAATGCCTATATTCAATACGCGGTATCGGAAGATTTCTCAAAAATGACTTTTTGATGGCAAACTCTTCACTGATGACTGCTACATATCTGCCAAAAATTTCAGAAAGAAAAAATGTATTTTAGTATCTTTTTTTCATTATTTGTTATTCCTCTATCGGACATAAGACTTAATTTTTTTGAATGGAATATACTCTAATAAATTTTTGTTTAGATCTACTCTATTTAAATGAAGTAACTTGATACCTACTATAAATTGGGCAAAAATAGACACAATGTTTAAAACTAAAATATGTAGACACATTGTGTTTAAAAATAAAAGACATAATGTGTTTAAAGGTACGTTTTTAATTGTATTAAAAAAGTTCAGCAACATTTGAATTTTGTTTAAATTTATATTTCATGTGTCTAAAAAAGATTTTTTAAATGTTTGGACCTACATTTAGGCTGTTTAGAAACACACATACTTAATAAATAGTACTTTAACCTCAAAATAAAACAAAATGCATTGAAAAGGTAAATATTTTATTAAAACAACAAATTCATGAGGAAAGAAAACCATAACAATAAACACTAAAATTCTTAATTAGCAAATAAAATTAAAATTTACGCCATTTGCAATGTTTTTTCTCATCGGGAGTTTCTAAGAAGTTTTTCCTCTATAGGGAACAGTTCTTACAATTTGAGAACAGGAAAAAGTTTCCACAACAATTCCTCAGAACCTGAGACTTTTCTCATTCAAAAAGTCTTCAGAATCAGATTTTTTCAAAAAGAAATAGGCCTCACAACTTGACGGATTTTCTATTGGAAAAATCCTCAGAATCTAAGAAATTTTCTACTTGAAAATTTTGTTAAAATCTGAAGGTTTTTTTTAGAGAAAACGGATGGTTTTCCTATAAGGACAAGTACACAGAAACTAAGGGTTTCTTTATAGAAAAAGCTACACAGAATCTGGGGGTTTGGAAAAAGTATTCAGAAAATGAGTTTTTCTAGAGCAAAAAGTCCTCAGAATCTGAGGATTTTCTGTCAGAAAAAATCATAAAAATCTGAGAGTTTTTCTATAGAAAATATTCCTCAGAATCTGACAGTTTTTCTATAGAAAATATTCCTCAGTATCTAAGAGCTTTTCAATAGAAAAGAGTCCGCAAATCTGAGAATTTTCAATAGGAAAAGTCCTCAGAATCTGAGAAGGTTCTTTCTGTAGAAAAAAGTCCTTAGAACCTGAAGATTTTTCTGAAGAAAAAGTGTTCAGAATCCTATAGGAAAAAGCCGTTAGTGTCTGATTTTTTTCTATAGGAAAAGTTCTCACAATCTGAGGGCTTTTCTACTGAAAAATGTCCCCAAAATCTAAGGATTTTTCTAGGAAAAAATGAAAAAATAAGATTATAAATGGCATAAATTTAAATTTTTAAATAATTAATTGATCAGTATACTGTTAATGCCATAACCTTAACACTTTTCATATGCTAAATCTTCATCATTTCAGTCGTGTGTAGTTCCGATATCTTCAGCAAAGTTAAGTTATTATTTGCCGATCAATTTCAAGACTTTTGTAACCACTTTTTGGCTTAATATACGTGTTCTTGGGTTTAACGAAAAACGGTCCTTACTGAATTGCTTTAACTTCTGAATGTTGAACTGGTACTTAGAGTGAAATATTTTGAATATGAGTTGTAGGAATCTGAGCACGGAATATTCCCCTGCAAAGGATTAAGCCGAGAAAGAAATTGGGTTTGATTATTCAAAGCAATACAATTATTAACAGATTTCTCGAAACAGTCTATTGGCTTCATATTAAAAATAAATTCTTCTTACACCAGAAATCAAAAAATTGAATTCCAAATCAATTAGGTGTCTTCTTTCCGGCATTTGCTTGTTGTGTAACCTGGACGAAATAAATTAAGGCGTTTATTTTATCTTTGGCTGCTTTTATAAATACATATTTACCGTCAAAAAGAATGTGAAGTCTCATCGGTTATATAAAATGCCATTTAGGATCGCATTCTGCTTTGATTTTCCGTTGCACATTCTTAATATTGTTTTTTTTAATTTATTTTATTTTTTCTTATCGACAATTACTCAAATTATAGACTTTATGTCTGAAAGATTAAAATATTTTTGAATTGCTACATTAAATGTGTAATTGTTCTAAAGTTATGTTTAAAGGAATATACAAATGTTTCTTATCATACAAAGCACTACATTTATGTGTATTTTTTTTATCATAAATGTGTAAGTGCATTTTTTAAACATTTTGTGTGTTAATTTAGGCAATGTGTATTGTTTTAAATAAAAGTTTACTCACGTTATAGTAGTAGTTTTAAACGTACTTTTTAGAGTGTAAGGTCTATCGGAACATTTTGGTAATCGACTTAATAAAAATATAATATTACTACCTACATATATTGAAGAAAATTGTACCATACAGTATAATATAGAAATGTGCGTAATATATTAAGGTCGTTTAAATGTTTTTTTATTAGTATGTCCCCAAAAATACGTTTTCGGAATTTCCAAATTCGGGTTTCCATATCAAAATTTATAAAATGACGTGCTCATTACGGGGAAATAAATAAAGTACCCAGTGTAGAAAATCATTACCAGATATGTGGTTATGTAACCTCATACCTGGTAATGGTAACTACCTACTTTTATTATTACATTTCTTACTACTTTTGTATGGCGATGTCGCGAAAAATAATGAGTTACACTCCAGCATAAGAAAAATCAAAAAATATGTCGTTCCTATGTGCTTAACTAAAATAATGATTCTAAAAATAGATTTTCAAAAAAATAAGTTTTATAAAAAAAAAATACTTTTTTATTGTACACATTTTTTTAATAAAATTTTCCCGTGCGGGAATCGAACCTGGGAGTCCAGCCTGCCAGTCTATAGCTGTACCATCTGAGTTATCTCGACATGTAATATTTGATAGATAAGAACATAATTGACTTGCTGCGCACAAGTCAGCTTACTCGCCAACATACAAAAAATCAAAAAATATGTGGTTACATATATCATTACCAGTGTTGAAAAAATATTGAGTATAAAAATGAATTTCGAAAAAATTTACAAAAAATCTAGAACATTATTTTATTTTTGAAATAATGATATAAATAAGTCATTATTGGTAATTCATTATTTTTTATTTTAAAAAAGTAAGTATTTATTAGTAATTCATTATTATATGTTTTAAAATAATGCAGAAAGTAAGTCGGTGTCATTATCCAAAAAATAATGATATGTCATTACCGTTTCTACACTGGGTAACATATTAATTTTTGACCACCGCTGCGATTTAAGAAAAAATTATAGTATTTTAATAAATGGTGCTTTTGGAGAGGGTATAATAAGTTTGTACTGATGTTTGTAACACCAAAAAACATTGGACCCACCGTATAAAAACATTAAAAAAATTGCAATTAATTTCTAGTATTTTCCGATGCTCAAAGTCAATTTTAAACGAAAATCGTTCCGTTTGAAATGGAATGACTCATATATTAAAACTACGTTAAACAAAACGTTCGAACTTTAATAAAATTACAAATTAGATCATAAAAAATCAAATTTTTATTACTTTGCAATACGCTCTATCGGCATAAAAATATTCGAAAATTTCAGTTGCAATACGCTCTATCGGACAAAATGCCCTATAGCGCCGCGAATAATGTAAAATGTTGTATTTTTTTTTTATATGTAAATTTCAGTATTCATATTTAACAAATACTGTGGAAGATAGATTACTTCATATTTAAGGAATTTAGGAATAAAACAGTTTTTTTCTTCTCCTGAAAATCGTCTTTTTTTCCGATAGAGCGTATTGAATATAGGCTCTCGATATGTGTTATGTAATACAGAACAGAAAAACCTATAAAAGAAGACACAACACTATAAAGATAACTAAATGGTAAATGATGAATTACTTATGCGGAAAGTATTCAAATTTATGAAATCTTTTAGATTTAAAGAATAATGCAGAACAAATTTTAATGCTAAATTTAATGTTTTTTCATTTTCTGGAATTATGTTTTGTACTTCATAACTCAAAAATTAACACTATCCATAACAATGTTATGGATTTCGTATTTGCAAAAAAAAAAACAAAAAATAAATAAACAAAAAGATCTGTGATTAATCATTAATTAACTGGAAATAGTAGGTATTGAAGAATTTTAAATGTATTTTAATTTTAACTAACACATTTTTGTTAGTAGCCTTATCCATGTTTGAATTCCTGACAGTTGGGACTAACTAAATCCATTCAACTATATATTAGTTAGGGGTATTTCACCTATAAGATAGTTAAAATATTCGTTATAATCAAGTAAGGAATGTTTTGGGTGTATATAAGTGATTTTAATTTAAAAATTTTATCAATTTCAATTAAAACCTGTTCTATAACACTCAAGAAGTTAAGTTTTGAATCGTTATGCGTGAGTAAATGAGTTTTGGCCGCCCACCTTAGAGCGCTCGACCAGTGTGCGTTGGAGTGAAGGAAATACAAACTAAGTTTTTCAGCTAGGACCAACTCTAACTCCAATTTATTACTTTTGTCATTATAGGCTACACAGAGAGAATTCTTTGGACGAGTTTTAATGAAATTTTTTCACTAAACTAATGAAGTGTTCTTCACAATAGGAATGAAAAATTTCTTAAACTCTATGAAAAAGCATCATAGTTTTAATGAAAATATTTTTAATGAAACTTTTTCATTAGTCGTATTAAATTTTTAATAAATAATATGAAATTTTGCATTAACTTTTATGAAAAATTGCATTAATTTAATGAAAATTTTCAATGGACGAATTCCAGTGACAATTCATAGATCTAATGCAAAAATTCATTGATATCATGCAGATAATTCTCTCAGTGTATCCAGTATTTAGAAAAATATCTGATTAGGCAATTCAATTGGCAATTTGCAATTAGTTAACTTTATCGATAAAAGCTTAAAGGAGTTAAAAGAATAAAAATATAACAATTATTTTATTTATTATTACGAGTATGTAATCGTATATAATCGCGTGGAAGTAGAAATTGACTATAGTTTAATTAGCCCTTATTAAGGTGCTTTCTATAAAAATTATTTTTGTCCACCCAATAAATTTATCCCATATATGTTCAATATAATGAAATACAATTTTAATGTTTTATACAAATGTCGTTAACATATTTTCTTTAGTTTACAATATAAATTTAATCTCTTTTGTGTAATACCATCGTGTTCAACTAATTACCTTCATTTCTTTCTTTTTCTCGTTTCCGCCATCGCTACGCTGCTAATTTATATAGCTGTTGTCTATGGCAATCATCATAAAAATGAAGCAGTTGCCAATGATGCTGCTGGTGGCCTAACGCTGATACCCGCAGATGAAACAATTGTACGTTATTCAAACGAATCTTTGATGATGATGTGCCGTAGTTCAACACCGGATGTAAAACTACACTGGAAGTCGCCAAAAGGTGAAATAATCGAAGAGCATAAAGGACGCATACACATTGAATCAACTTCAGATCCAGGTACAAGGAACTTTTATTTATTATAGATATTACACTGTGAGACAAAAATCAGCTTTTTTTGCTTGGATCTAAAATGTGCGTAATCACTTTCTAAATTACTAATTTTTCATACAAAATTTATTTTATAAATGTGTTACAAGGTTTTCAGCTTATTATACATAAGCACCCTACTGGGAATGAGAGGTGGTCAATTGACCTCAAAAAACCTACACCCAAAAAACAGTTTCGTTTCCGACAACATCATTTGTTGCCGAATGGTTCGATTGTAGTAGCCGAGTTTTGCAGTCGTGACAATAGAAAACCAATTGAGGCAGGACTGATTTGATGATAATGGAAATTCACTTCTATCAAGAATGATTTGGTAGTCAGAACCGAAAAATTCATTCGACGCAGCTAAACCATTCGATTGGCAACAAATTGGGTTGTCAGCACCAAATCTGTTTTCTAGTTATATCCCGTGACTGGTTAAAGAAAGATTTGTCACAGAATTGATGTAATTTACCATTGCTGTGGGTTAATCAGAGTCAGTTATACTTAATTGACTAGTGCCATGACTGCTGAAGCGACGACATACCATTCAATTGGACGAGCATAGCACCCCAGCTGGAAATTGTGTCTTAACGACATCAGCGACTTATTATATACAAGTCATCAGCAAACGACATTTTACTTAAGACGTCTTAAAGACACGCCAGCATTTTGTATTCTATTTTTAAAAATGCCGACTGCAGACTTGTTAGCACCGGACAACCAAAGTATGACATTAAGCTGCCTACATGTCAGCAATAGTACACTTTTTTTTGTTTCCATAAATTACTAAAAATTATAAATTTTTTTACTAAGGAATACATTTGGCATTTTTGTATTTTTTACGACAAAATGCTGTCATGTCAAATAGACGTTTGTAGGAAATATCCTAAAGACGTCTTGGTGAGATATTGTGAATAAGTCACTACTTGCGACGGACTGTTGAATATTCATGAGGTGTCATCCGCTTTTTGTGGAAACAATTCCTCCAGAGGTCTTAAGGATATGTCATCATTTAATCCGTGAAAATACCGCTTGATGATTTGTAGTGATGACATTTTTACATTTGTATGAAAATGTCATCAGGTGTCTTAGTTTTTTTATGGGACCGGATCAGCAAGTCAGCAGTGACAGCGACATGTCACTAAGCCATCTTGAAGACATCTTGATGATATTTCCAATTGGGAAATCGGGACATACCACTCAAGTGCCTTCAAGTTACCTATCACGTGATTTATTAAAGCAGGACTTGTCACAGGACTGGTATAACTAACCATTGCTGTGGTTTAAGTTGTGGCAATTATACACAAAGGACTGTCTCCGTGACTGGTAAAACGAGAACACACCATTTAACTGGATAAATACCTATGTAATAGAAAACCCCAAAATGTTTACTCATTGGAAACTATTCTATATTTCTCAAAGTTTTAAATTTACTAATTTTTAATCGCTTATCGGTAGATTGAACATTTTTTTACAAAATCCAGTATAAAGATTGGTCGGTTCCCAGTAATTTTAATTTATTTTATTTCTTCGTTAAGTTAATATTTTTCAAAAATTTAATTTTTATTTTTTGATAAAGAAAATCTTTCTTTCAACAAATTAGAAAAATAAAAAAAGGGTAAGAAATTCAAGATTTTCCCAAGACCAGAAAAAATTATAAAACTCTTTTTTAATTACAATATGTTCTTAACTGCGTTGTATCATCTTCCTATCTAAATTTGTCTTCTTTTAAATGTAGACATGTCTAAAGGCAAGTTCGCAAAAATGGTTTTTAAAGGGTGGTCCAACCAAAACGCACGATGTTAAATGTAAATAAAACAAAAAGTTTTCAGAGAATTATCTTAATATTTTATATTATGATAGAAGGATCTACGGCAATTATGTATGAAACAAAATATCGGCCAAATGCTCGCCCCGGCTTCGGTGGCATATCTCTATCCGATGGTCCATATTTTCAATGACACTGAGACATAATTGAGGTTCAATGTCGTTAATGTGCCGAATTATCTCATCCTTTAGCTCTTATATTGTTCTTGGCTTATTGACGTACACTTTTTCTTTTAAATATCCCCAAAGAAAGAAGTCCAACGGTGTCAAATCACATGACAATTAACATCGCCACGACGTGAGATAACACGGCCATTGAATTTTTCGCGCAAAAGAGCCATTGTTTCATTGGCTTTGTGGCAAGTTGCACCATCTTGTTGGAAGCACATATCGTCCAGGGCCATATCCTCAATTAATGGTCACAAGAAGTCCGTTACCATCTCGCGATAGCGAACACCATTCGAGGTAACTGTTTCATGGCTCTTCTGCCACACTATCGTGAACAACAGCAATGTTTTCCGCAGAACGAACTGAACGAGCATGCACAGGTGTTTTTACATTTCCTACGGACCTGGTTTGCTGAAATTTGCAGACAATTCCCCGATTGCGGACACATTTGGTCGATTATGCTGTCCAAAGAAGTGCACGAAATGCATTTTGATTTGAACGCCCATTTTGCAAAAGGCTTCAACAATCTTAAAGCGCTGCTCAATTGTGTACCTTAGTTATGTCACATGCCACAAAATGTGACTCATTTTATGGTGACTCCCTATCAGTTTGTTCGCTGAAATGTCCCTTTACGTCAGTTAGGTGACATATCTTTTTGGATTAGACCTGTGACATCCGTGGCAATTGGTCACCTCCATTGACGACTCCATATTAAAGTGCTATGTCACTTTTTAATAAAAAGACCGATTAGGGACCTGTCTCTACACCCTTGGGACCTATCCTAAGTGTCATCTCTGACCCGTTCATTTCCCCGTAGGACATATACTTATATTTTTTTCAATTTTTCTACAATAGAATAAAAAAAGATAACGAAAGTTCAGTAAAATATTCATAATCTTTGAAGTTTTCTGCATTTAGGATGCTGTGAAAAAGAATCAAGAAGAACAGGGCCAAAGTTGGATCCGAATTTCCCCGGAATGACCACTATTATAGTAACTAATTAACCTATATAAACTCCGTAGCTCAAAATTGCTTGAAATAATTTGATTTAGTAATAGCCATTAAGGTCAATATATTCGTGGTCATGACTACTAAATTATTTTCCTCTAATTGTATTCACAATGAAGTTCTTAACCCCAGCAGTTTGGGCTGGGCGATATTGAGACATGTACTCCCTACACTCATAATAATCCATACGTAAAATACACGAAAAATGTGGTTCATTTTACGAAAGTTTTGGTTGTTTTGACATTACGATTTTTTTTGTAATATGTACAAATGATATTACGTTTCTAGTATCGAATTTTTATTTGTATATTTTACGAAATTTTATAAAAGTACAAAAAAAAAGATTTGTAAAGATACAAATATTTGGTTTAAATACAAATTAAATTAAAGAAAAACTTTTTTGTTTACACTATTTCGTTCAATGACCAAGTGAGAATTAATGACAGATGTTTACTATATTTTACGAAATGTTGTAAACGTGCAAAAAAGTTTTGTAAATATATAAATATTTGGTAAAAATACAAAATAATTTTGTTTATTCTACAAAAAATATTAATGATTAAATCTAAAATATTTGTAAAATATACAAACGAAATCGTTAAATAAAAAAAAATTTTGTATGTTTACTAAATGGTATTTGGTAATATTACGATATTTTTGTACTTTACACAAACATTTTTTTCATTAAACTTTTTAAATTTTTTACCATCAACGTAGTACAAACATTGTGTAGTATTACAATTTTTTTGTAGTTTATACTAAAAATAATTTACAAAATCGTGTTTGTATTATTTACGAAATTTGTAAATTTATGAAATTTCTTGTTTACAAAATATTTGTAATATAAACCAAGTTTTGCTCGTTTTTCGGCATCAATATTTTTTTAACACTTCTCCCCGGAACTTTCTGAACTTTCGATATTTTAAATCTAACGCTAGCTTTTATTATACGCACAAAAGTTACCATTTCTGGGCCAAAAATATTTTAAATCAATTCTCCAATTCTCCACAATGAATTATTTTAAATAGTTTAAATAATTCTTTTGTGTACTTGTCTTTGATTCTTCATTGTAAACAAATAATCCACTCGAATTTAACCCTTCTTTGCATGATTTTTTCTTTTTTTGTGAAAAAAATCGCTGTAATATATTGGGTGACAAGATTAAACCTCCTAATTGATAATGAAGCTTACTTTAATTTTTTTAAAAATTGAAACAATAGTCATGAAAATTGTAGCCAGAAACAAAAAAATTACAAATCACGTGGTTGTGTGCATTTTTTTCTTCAAAAAATTTAATGATGGAAATTTCTATCACCATGCAAAGAGGGGTTAACAAACCAATGCATATTGTCTTAAATATCACCCTGGCGCGCTTTATTCCATATAATTCCTTTTGTTTAAGGTTTCAATTCCGCTCATTTCTATTCGTTGCATTTGTGCAGTGTTTCAATTCCGCTCGATTCCAGTTCCATTCTATTTCGTTTCCCAGTTTTAGTATTCCAATTCCACTCGTTCTTTAAATTTCAGCTTTCTAGCCAAAGAGCAATGAGCAGTCAATTAAGGGGGCACTTTTCCTCTTTCGAACCCCCATTTGACCACATTCCTGGCGAATACCCAAAAATTTACCAAATTTGTGAATTTTCGCATAATCCATGAAACTCATATTTTAAATTTCAGGTTTCTAGCCAAAGGAGTTTGTGCAGACTGTCAAGAGGGAGACTTTACCCTTTTTCTCCTCTCCTTTGGAGTTTACAAAAATCCAGATCTAGCGGAGTAGGTTCCTACTCCAGATTTCAACATCCTAGCCTAGTATACAGGCCGTTAAGCGGGCCCCATTTTCACCACCTTCCTCTCCAAAATTCATTTGAAGTTTTATTTTTCTAGCTGTGTAGGTCATAAAATGAATAAATTGTTATTTGAACTTATTTGTCAACTCTCTTAAATTCAGAGATAAGTGGGGATGACGCATGTACCCTTGTGGTGAAACCTCCCCATTCTACCCTATAAAATATAAGAAAATGAAAAACTGAATACGCAGTTCCCCTACACATGAACCAATTTCGCATGTACAATATACACGTTTTTAGGTCCACAGAGTACTGTCGCACGGTGTTGTATTTGTATGTAAATATATGTGAGAATGTAGTTGTTCAATGTAATATA
This sequence comes from Leucophora obtusa, assembly GCA_949987735.1. Lineage (NCBI taxonomy): Eukaryota > Metazoa > Arthropoda > Insecta > Diptera > Anthomyiidae > Leucophora > Leucophora obtusa. Next base: position 117,944,961 of record OX465298.1, on the reverse strand, counting down.
ATGCCAAAGGCGGGAATTTTTAATGCGTATTTAATGGCATTGTTAACACGTTGTAAAACATTGTGTACTTTGTAGCAAATATAAAGAAAGTTCTGGAAATAGTTTTCTAATAGCTAAACTTCTTTAGCGATGGGAGAAATTTTGTGACATTTGCTCTGAAACGACAATTCCTAGATTTTCGGCGATTTGAAAAACGTCATCCGGACAATCAGTATTTCTAGTTTTAGAAAATTTCTAAGGGCGAGTAACTTATTTCCAACATAACCATGGTTAAATATTAACCACAGATATTTCCATATAAATTTGACATTCATAACTATGGTTAAGCAATAAACTCAGTTTATTTTGAGATAAGTTAACAGGTCTAAAAGGTTTTAAAAATTAAATTAAATTAGCCTACCATTAAAACGAATAAATTTTGAAAAATATCAAACGATTTTTAAATGACCGATATTCAGAAAATTTAAAAACCCAGAATTCAGTGTGAATGGGTTTAAAATTTTAATAAGAAAAAATTAGTTGAAAAAAAACAATGGTTCATAACTTTTATTTATCACACAATACTTAAATTCTTATGACAATTTTCAATATTACTACTGATGTTCGAAAGCATTTCATTGATTCCATTTTTCCATATTTTAATCGATAAAAAAATGTAATCTTCTGAGCTATTTTCTATTATTACTTTGTAAAACTTATTTTAATTTCTATCTTTAGATATTTTATTGGTTAAAATCCTTTCACGTTTTTACATCGATTTAATTTGTTACTTTTTTCTTTGCTTCCTTTTTTCCTTAATTTTCAGTGGAACTAAAATTGTTTTTTGCACACATTTCATCGGCCGATAAAGGCATCTGGGTTTGTGAAGATACGGCAGGTGGCAAAACAGCAAAAATCTTTGAATTAAAAGTCTTTCGTAAGTATTGCAAAAACAAAATATAAGATATTTTCTGTGCACAATGGAAAGCTAATGGATGATAAAACAAGAAACCTAGCAATTATATTGAAACAACTTTATTCTGTTTTTTCTTTTTACTTTTAGAAAGAATAACCTTTACTGAAAATACTACCATTTTAACAGTGAAAGAAGGTCAAAATGCGACAATATTGTGTGAAGTAAAAGGTGAACCTCAACCAAATATCACATGGCATTTTAATGGTCAACCTATATCAGTGGATGGTAAGTATTTTGTTAGCATAAATTGAAGTTGTAAAATTAGCTAATGTTAGTACTTACATATGTAAAGTATAATGACTTCGGCATGTGAGCTATGCAACTGCCTAGGACCAATATGTTGAGTTCTTTGAAGCATACAACACCCTGTTGCACCTGGTTCTTCAGTGGAAACGGGTTTCAGCATTATTCGATAAACCAGGTTTCTTATTTTTTCCGGTTTTTAAACCGATTTGTGAAAAAGGCCGGTTTTTGAGTTATTCGAGGAAATGTATTTTTATTAAAATAATTCGATTTTTTAAAAAATTTTTGAGTTGAAAATTTTAAAGAAATAAATATTTTGTTGCAATATTTTGTAAATGTGCTCCCAATATAATGCCAACAAATATTATAATTATAAATAGTATAAAATAATATAAAATATTTTTCTTAGAAGGAATATTGCCCACCAGGGTACCCAATAGGTTGCTTCATTATGCCACTTTTCTTTCGAATCGGGATGTAATAGCGGATAAAAGTTATGTGCGCCCATAGATATTACGGACAGATTTTTTTTAACTGCTGGGATATTCTGTTGGAATTTCGCGAAAAACATACAATATTACAAAAAAAATAAAAAAAAGCTTACGAAATTAACTACTATTACAATAAAATATCCCTGTGGGAAAATGAACCGGTCACCGGACATGTCACGTGACCGGTACTTGGGGGCGAGGACCGGTTCTTTTATATGAAATAATAAATATAAATGATAACAATTCCCGGTAGAAACGGTAATGACATACCATTATTTTTTGGACTACCAGTAATGACACCGACTTACTTTCTGCATTATTTTAAAAGATATAATAATGAGTCACTAATAAATACTTACTTTTTTCATTATCTCAAAATAAATAATAATGTATTACCAATAATGACTTATTTTTATCATTATTTAAAAAAAGTAATGTTCCAGATTTTTTTGTACATTTTTTTGAAATCTATTTTTAGACTCAATATTTTTTCAGTACTGGTAATAATATATGTAACCACATATTTTTAGATTTTTTGTATGTTGAGTAAGCTAACTTGTGCGCAGCAAGTCAATTATATTTTTATCTATCAAATATTACATGTCGAGATAGCTCAGATGGTATAGCTATAGACTGATAGTATGGAGTCCCAGGTTCGATTCCCGCCCAAAAAAATTTTATTAAAAACAAGTTTTTACATTAAAAAATAGTTTTTTTATAAAACTTATTTATTTGAAAATCAATTTTTAGAATCACTATTAAGTAAGCACGTAGGTAACGACATATTTTTTGATTTTTCGTATCCTGGTGTGTAACTCGTTATTTTTCGCGACATCGCCAAATAAAGGTAATAAGAAATATTTACCTTTTAATTGGTCTATTGCTAAGGCATAACATTTATCAAGGTCGATTTTACACTCAGTAATTCAATTGGTTACAACAATAAAAAAACTGTAGAGATCTATATAAATGCGAACAGAGGTTTTAGTATACATTTTTGTGCATCAAATATTAACTCTAAAAATGGCCACAGGTCCTGTGCCTACATTTCACTACAAAAAATTTTTATTGATTGCATTGAAAAATTGGAAATTCACTAAATTTTAAAGATATTTCGCTGAAAATCTGTACCTTAGATCGATAAATAAAATACGCCATTGTAATCAGCATGTCCGAAATATATAGAACTGATGATCAGATTTCTATTAATTTTTTTTGTGTCATGCAGTGTAATTAGAATATATATTTAAAATTAAAAATTTACGGTCCGTTGTTGTTCAGTAAATCTGTGATTCATAAGCTGACGATTAGAGTTGCATAGAACCAGCGATACTTTGAGAATTAAAGTTCAAAGCAAAAATAGTAATAACAGAGGATGAAAATAACATTGCTAAAATTTCGTTGATGTTAGTCTAATTGAGTTGTGTTTACGGCAGCTTATTTGTTTCAAACTCAATATATAAGTAGACAATCATCATTTATTAACCCAAAAAGGCATGGATACTGAACATGGGTCTATAGCGCAACCCAAAAATACGTATTCTATCCTGCTGGCCTTATTGATTATTCTCTATAGTTTATTCTCTGTAGTTTACTTATATGATCTCAAATCTAACAAAAAGCATTCATTTATTTAAAAGATCTATCGAGAAAAGCGAGTAATATTTTGGGAGATGGCAAAACAAGCTGTGATAATTTTGTTAATTTTGTTTTTTCGTTGATATTTAAGATGTTTATCAACCTCCTAGATGACTAATCGATTAATCCTATAAAATTATTCGAATTATTCGGTTTTCAAAATTTGCATATTTGAAATTCTTTGAGATATTTTTAAGAAAATTATTCGATTGATCGATTAACGTCTAATGGATTGAATATCCTGCTAGTAACTCATTATTATAGTTTTAAAATAATTCTGAAAGTAAGTCGGTATTATTACTGGTGGTCAATAAATATTGCTTTCCCGAGTAAAAGAAATTATATATAATCATATGTGGCATATATTACAATATATAATTAGACATGTGGTTATGTATATCCATATATAATTATATATGACTTTTTTTCCGAAAAATTTTCCTTATATTATGCCATATATAATTTCATCTAATTAGATATCGGCCTTCATAATATTAGATAGGCATATATAATTATATATTACATAACATGGTTGATCTTATTGCATATATAGTTATATATAGAACTATATCTTAATATATATGGTGGCATTTTAGCAATATATAATTATATATGGTATCATTTAAACAATATATAATTATATATGGTGACAGTTAAACTAGATATTATCATATATGGTGCCATTTAAACAATATATGTTCATATATGGTACCTCATAAACAAAATCTTTAATTCAGTTCCAGATATGATAATATATGGTACTATATATAGTGCGATATATATTTATATATGGTGTTATTTAAGCTATATATTATCATATATGGTGCCATTCAAACCATATATTATCATATATGGTACCATTTAAACCATATATTATCATATATGGTGCAATTTCAACAATATATGCCCATATATGGTACCTCATTACCAATATTTTTAATACAGTTCCACATATAATATATGCTACCATATATAGTGCCATATATATTTATATATGGTGTTATTTAAGCACTATATTACCATATATGGTGCCATTTAAACCATATATTATCTTATATGGTGCCATTTCAACAATATATGCTCATATATGGTACCTCATGAACAACATTTTTAATACAGTTCCAGATATGATAATATATGCTACCATATATAGTACCATATACTTTGCTATATCGTATCATTTAAACAACCCGAGGAAAAATAGTTACATATAGTCATATATGTGATTAAGTTATATCTATATAAATATACAGTTTCATCCGAAGAATGGCCCGATATATTTTTATCAATTGTTTATCAATTTTTATCTAAATGTATCAGTTTAGATCTGACCTGATTCAATTATGTGTTAATCAGATAAAATTGTATCAGATTTTTGATCTTTTGATCGTAATTGGTTCAATTTTATATAAATAAAATATAATTGTATCCGACATTTACCTTATACAATTGTATCAAAGTTTTAAACTGATATCAGGTCAAAATTGGGATATAACTATATAATTTTGTATACAAATATATCTATTTGGACCTAAACTGATACCATGTAATATAAACCAATAAAATTGTATCAGGTCAAAAATCTGATACAATTTCATCTGATTAACACATAATTTAATCAGGTCAGATCTAAACTGATGCAATTAGATAACAACTGCTACAAATAAGAACTGATACAATTTTATCTGGCCATTTTTCGAATCAAATGGTATATGGATGAATCTAAGTTATATATTACCATATAAAGCTCCATATTGGTGCCATTTAAACAATATATTGTCATATATGGTGCCATCATATATTGCAACTCATCAGCAACTACAATATTAAATGTATTTTAGAAATTATGGAATGTATTTCAGAAATTTATTAATTGTATTTCAGAAATAATCAAATCTATTTCAGAACTTGTTAATGGTTTATCATAGTTAATAGAGAAAAATTTCTAAATTACATTTCATAATTTCTGAAATACAATTGATAATTTCTGAAATACAGTTTGATAATTTCTGAAATACAGTTGTGAATTTTGGAAATACAATTAATAATTTCTGAAATACAATTGATAAAACTGAAATTCAATTGACTAGTTCTGAAATACAATTCATAAATCTGAAAAATAATTGATAAGTTCTGAAATACAATTGATAAAACTGAAATTCAATTGATTATTTCTGAAATACAATTGATAAATCTTAAAAACAATTGATACAATTGGAAATGGTGTAGAGCGTTAAAAATATGTAAATAAAATTATTTATTAAAAAAATTCAATTTAATAAAAAAAATATAATTTTATAAAAACATTTATAGAAAATAAAATTATAATTTTATAAAAAGAAATTCTTTTGAATGGGGGAAATGTTTTTAGTTGATCTGTTATTTTTAAGTAAATGAATGTTATTTTAGTTTGACTCAAGATCATAAATTAATATCACTTTCTGTTTAAATTATTTTCAAATCACAGAAAGATGATACAATTTTTACAAGTAAATTACAAAGAATAAAAATTATTGAAAAAATTTCGATAAGACCAGCAAGGAGAATGCGCATTTTTATAAAAAAAAAAATGCATAGCCGTGAAAGGTATCGCACTCGAGACCTTCTGATTTTAAACCTTATTTTAACAAAATATTTTAATTTTTATAAAATCAGTGCTCTTCCAGTGTATTATTTTTTGAACTATTGTCAATATCTGTCTGGGATCTTATTTAATCCCAAATAAATGGAGATCTTACGTAGTACCCAAATATAATGCGGGATCTAATTTTAGCTGCCATTTTTCTGGATAGTTTTAGATGTCAATCTTCAAATATATTGCTGTTTCCAATTCGATCTGCAATTTATGGGATAAATTAAGATCCTACCAAATCCCCAAATATATCACTGGATTTAATTCGATCTGCAATTTATCGGAAAAGTTAAGATCTTACGCAATCCCGAAGTATATTACTGGATCTAATTTTATCTGTAATTTTTTGGATAAATTTAGATCTTACTTAATCCCAAATGCGGCCCTATGTTCCACTGGGAATTAAAGGATTAAATATATATAATCCCCAAATATATTGCTGGATCTAATTTGATCTGCCAATTTTCTATTCAATTTATATTCAAGTTTATCCACAAATATATTGCTGGATCTAATTCGATCTGCCATTTTTCGGATAAATTTAGATCTAAGTTAATCCACAAATATATTGCTGGATCTAATTTGATCTGCCATTTTTCAGATCAATTTATATCTAAGTTTATCCACAAATATATTGCTGGATCTAATTCGATGTGCCATTTTTTGGATCAAATTAGATCTAAGTTTATCCCCAAATATATAGCTACATCTAATTCGATCTGCCACTTTTTCGGATCAAATTAGATATACGTTTATCCACAAATATATTGCGGGATCTAATTTGATCTGCCAAAATTGAGATCAAATTATATCTAAGTTTATCCACAAATATATTGCTGGATCTTATTCGATGTGCCATTTTTTGGATCAAATTAGATCTAAAAATATCCGCAAATATATAGCTGGATCCGCCAATTTTCGGATCAAAATAGATCTAGGTTTATCCCCAAAGATATCACTGGACCTCCCAATTTTGAGATATAACTTGATCTTAGTTTATCCCCATTTATACAATGGGATCTAATACGATATGATTGGATACACCCAATTTTGAGATCTAATTGGATCAGCTAGATATTACAGCAGATCTTAAACAATATCAAATTGGATATAATTAGAAATTGCGCGAGATCAATTTTTTTTACTCGGGTTATCATTACCGTTTGTATATTGGGTGCTAGTTGGCACGAACTGTTTTAAATTTACAGCCTGTCTGTTTTAATTTTTTAGCCTTCGTGGTCTGCCTAATCCTAAAGTCTTCGGGAGCAAATCAGACTCCTCCGCCGAGAAGTTAGCCGAATCGAGGCCATGCGAATCCTGTCGGATGACGACTGCCTGCCGAGCCCCTGACCGAGACGGCAGACGACTGCCTGCCGAACATATACCCGTGTCGGAAGACGACTATCCTTCTAACCTATACCCGAGTCTAAAGACCTGTCGCAATTATATCCGGGTCAAAACACTACTAAACTGCTAAAACTTAAATATATTGATTTTTTAATACCTAAATCTTATGTTATATATTTAACTAATTTTAAAATATGCGTGTTCAAAAATTTTCTTTATTTCCTTTTCCAATAGTAAATACATACCAAATATTCGTAAATTTAATTTAAAAAGATGTAAAATTTGTACTCAGATTGCACTTTCTGAATAAGTATGTGTTTGCAAAAGTTGTTATTCTTTTGATGAAATGCATTTAGTGGAATATGAACTATCATCATGTTTTAAGATTTTGCAAATTCGATTAAAGGATTTGGTCAGATTCACAAACTAGGAGAAAAGTGAAGATTTTACTTTAATTGCAATTATATTCTTGATCCTTGACCTAACTAAAATAAGTTAATATAGTTCTTAAAATACAAACGTGGCAGTATGCCTTGACTTGATTTATTTTCGGAGAATTCTGATTGGTTAATTTATTTTCGACCAATCAAAATGTTTAAAAATATGAATATTTTTATAGGATTTTCATATACAAAATGAACAAAACCGTATGATTAAAAATAAAGTCGAATTTTATAGTAAGGACCAAAAAAAAAACACAAAACCATATTCAAAATTGGCCGTGGTTTATGCAGGTATGTATATGAATAAATAAAATTTTTTTTAGAAAAACCTGTTTTTTTGCTAAAAGTTAAATTTGAGAGTATTTCTGAAAGTAGAGCTAATTTCAAAATGTGGTGTTCACATTCGTGATGTTTATCATAAAATCTATCAAAATTGATGTGTAAAAAGTATGTCCGATACATTTTTAGTGTTGTATTGTGTTTATTTTACTTATTGAAATTTTACTTTATAATAAAAATTCTTGAAATATAGGCCAGATCTAGTTAACATACTCTTGAGATTTTTTGCTAGTTGATGATATGAATAAAAATTTTATATTTTTATCAAAATCTAATACTTTTTCGCTAATATAATGTGAAAGAAAATCATTAAATTTTGTAAAAATGTGAACACACGAATTGAATTAAGCGAAATCCAAAACTGATTTATGAAATATATAAATCCGTTTTGGATTTAGCTTAATTTAATTTTATAAATTGTATTTTCGCAAAATTTTAATTTTTTCTTTCACATTACTTTAGCGAATAAGTGTTAGATTTAGATAAAAATCTTAAATTTTGAAAATTAAAAAACAAAATGTGGATATTTAGCAAAATAAAATAATTCCAAAAATAAAGGCCTATTATTTATTTTAATTTAATGGTACTTGGAAAATGATAGAAATTTTATGATATCAATAGAATACCTATACGTATGAGCGATATATCTGTAGGTACCATATCAATCATACGTATGGGTGGGCCCTAATATAATTTTGTATAAGAAAAATTTCCATTTATACGATAAACAATATTCAAGGAATACTTTCTCCAAATCCAAGACGAGAACAAAAACATATGAGCTTTTTTATAAAATAAAGATAAATAAATTTTGGTCGATATTAAGATCAATTGAGCTTTCTATGACATTAAAAACTCGCAACTAATTCCAAATTATTTTGTATTACCTATCAAAAGCTGTATTGATAAAGTTTATTTTCCAACATTTGCGAAGTTCCGACAATTGGCTTGAAAAGCATCTTTTATGTATATCATAAATTTGAGAATAGATCATAAATAAACAACATTTGCTGACCTCATGTCTTATGATTTTCATCAAATTCAACGCAAGTGTTTTATATAACCTATAATATACGTCAAATTAACATATCTTAACTTCTAGTCGACTTAAGCAAATACGTGTTTTAGATTTTTTAAATTTTATGCTCATTCGCGTTTTACCAGAAATTTAGTTGATGGTAAACTTTTTATTCTAAATAGGACAATATATGTAGCAAAATTCTTTTTTTGACAAGTACATTATAGTTGTGTGAGGAAATAATTTGGCATTTTGCAAACTAAATGCGTTTCCAAAAGTATTCTGAACCAAGTTTGTAAAAAAAATTCCGTTAGTTTAATCTACAAGTGGATTTAGTTTATAGTTTATATAAGAATGTGCCTTAACGGAAAAAATCCCATAGGCACTTATTTTTGGCGGGCATAGTTTTGTTTTTTACGTTTCCACAGCCAGATTTTCTATCTATTTATTTTTGTTATTTGTGGGACTATGTTCGACCTTGCGATTTAAGCTGTTATATTGCCGTTGAAGGTTTTGGCATTGTTAATGGATGACTTAATATCCCTTCTGTCTTTAGTGAAATTCCAGGTGTGATCTGAAATCAATGGCTTGATATATTTGACTGGATTGCCGAGACAGTCTTTTGCCGACCCTGGAAATACTTCTCCAACTTGCTTTCAATATATGTTTGGGTGATATAAATTATTAATTAGTGGTGTAGTCTTAGTCTTAAGAGAGTTTGAGAAAGAGAGTAGTGTTTCTCTAAATTTTAGTCTATCAAGGTTAAATATTTCTCGTCTCTTTGGTGTCCTAACTTTGTTATTAGTGCATTCTTCAATTGGATTTCTCCCACTGCCAGATGGTGGCCACTGCCAATACCGGTCCCACTTTGCTTAATGCGCTGTGGTTTATTTGGGTTTCTGTAACCTTGTCGCTGAATACCCTTGTTACTTTATAAATTCTCTTTTGAAGGAGTAATATGTCACCAATGACCAACATGTTTGTCGCATGTCTCATAGAACAACTCTCCATTTTCTGTCGTGCGACCAATTCCATGCTTTCCGATAATAGGCTATCTTCCACGATTGTTGATCCCTGCTCGTGGCTATAATTTCCCCCCATAAAATGTTTTATGTCACCAGAATTAATGGATGAGATTACAGAATTAAACTTGCTGTAAAATTCTGCTTTAATCTATCTGTCTGTTGCATCGGTCGGCTCATAACGCAAGTTAAGTTTCTCGACTTAGTTTTGACTTCATAAATACAATTTGGTAGTCATGTGGTTGTTACTTGATTAGGCCCTTCCTTGCTTCTTTCGATAGAAGAAATCCCACACCAATAGATTTCGATTCATCTGAGGGCTTTCCTGAATAAATTAATATTGAATATTGATCGCCGCACTCTGGCCATCTGACTTTATTGAAACCAATGAAAATCGGATTGTATCTTTGCATTTCTCGTTCAACTTGATTTAATTTGGAGGATTCAGATAGGGTAAGTAGTTTCCAAGTTCCAACTTCCAAATCATTTTCGTGTTTTCATGACAATAGTCGTCATCAGAGTTTTCAGTTGTTGTGCAGTTATTTCGGTTTTATCGATGCGATATATTTCGGAGAGTGTTCTAAAGTCCCCTAGACTAGCGCTGGATCTGCGAGCTATGGTCTGCAGTCAGACATCGATTATATATGGACGTATGGCTGGCGCGCAGTGAGTTTTAGTGGCGAATGTTTGTTTGCCCGTCGTTTACCTATTTACTTTTATGCACCAGTGTTAACACGCCATTCACGTTACTCAGCTGCAAAATTCGCCTTTTCAGTCTGGCTCACGAATGCTTTCTTCTAAGACCAGAAGTAGTGAACAATTACACATAAGGTTACGGGCTCGATTCCCAGTAACTGCAACATCAATTAGAAGAAAAAAAAACAATATGTATGATTGTTCTATCCCTCATACATATCGCAGCGTCCTCCTTGGGCGTTCCCATAGCACTTAACACCACCGAATCAAAATAATATAACAGGGCTATGAACTAAACTGCTTCAACAAAAATCGCACTCTGTGAGATGGCGTGCAAGAAATGTGCTAAGATTAAACATCTCGAGCATTTCAAGTCTTGCCATATTTACAGCCCTTAATCTTTCACCAACTTTCAACTCTTCTCTCATATTAATTAATAGGAAAATTTCCCTCAGAGAGTCTTATCTTTAAAAAAAAAACACAGGCATGAAACTTACATCGCTGCGTTATTTTGCATTTTAGCTGACGAAATGAAAAAATATTTTGTATTCAAAAATTTATTTATGAATATGTATCACGATCTTTTAAATGGTTTCTCTCTTTATTACGGTGTGCAACTAATTTTAGTATGACACAATATTAGGGTATTCAATTAATCGATATTTTATTTTAATCGTTTAGATAATCCTTCGGGTTTGTTTTTCTTAACCGATTAATCAAATAAAGTTTTAAAATTAATCGATTAATCAAAAGAAAAATTATGTAAAATTATGTACATATATTTGTTGTATTTTTAATAATTTTGTTTAAAAGAGGAACAAAAATAATATCAGGAACTCTTCTAGAGTTCGTAAAAATTAAAAAAATATAATAAATGAAATTATATTTTGCCCAAAATTTCATTTTTCTGTATTCTCCGTGAGTTATTAAATTTTTCGAAGAGAACGACACCACAGACCTTTCTGATAAATTCTACATTTTTTAGCGTTCTATAATATCTTCAATGAGAATAAGAAATTTATATATCCTTCCAAATGTTTTTCGGTAAGAGCATTTAACCAGCTTCCAACTAAAATAGAATTCGATGGCCGAGGCCATTCCCTATGGCGACAGTACACAAAATAGATCACAGAAAATTTAACATTTCAAAGCACAATTTCACGCTATTTAAGCAAAACTGATAAAAACGGGGTGTTCAATGGAAATTAAAATGCCGAAATATTTCAAAATGAAACTGCCGATTTTTGAATTTAATTTCTAAATATTTTTATTTTTTTTGTTAATGTCGATAAAAATAATTTTTTTAATTTTTTCTCGGAACCAACAAGATTTAAATGATATGTACCTTCAATTAAAGATATTTTAATTTTCTATCGGTATCATGAACAAAAAAAAATTTTTTTTTATCTGTGTCTCCTATGATCAATTTAATTTTCAAAACTGGCATATTAATTTCTTTGTATCTTCCTTATTTTGTACTATATTCCACTCGATCTTTTTTATATGACAACAACTACTTTCTTATTAAATATCATTATGTCAAATACTTTAAAAATTTTTTGTATATTTATACCCTACACCACTATGTGGTCAGGGTATTATAAGTTTGTGCTGATGTTTGTAACACCAAAAAATATTGGTCGTAGACCCACCTTATAGTATACCGATCGGTTCAGAATTTTTTTTTATTTCGATTTAACGATGTCCGTCTGTCCGTCCGTCTGTCTGTCTGTCCATGCAATCTTGTGCGCACTCTACAGGTCGCAGCTATTAAGATATTTTGATGAAATTTGGTACGCAGACCTATGTTGGCCCAAGGACGAACAAGTTTGATTTTTTTGAACATCGGTCCATGTTTAGACCTAGTGCCCATATAAGGGTCCTACCAAAATTATATTGTTTATACGCTGCAGGTCGTAAATATTAAGATATTTTGACGAAATTTGGTACACAGACCTATGTTGGCCCAATAACGTAGCCTATTGATTTTGGTGAACATCGGTCCATGTTTAGACCTAGTGCCCATATAAGGGTCCTACCAAAATTATACTGTTTATACGCTGCAGGTCGTAAATATTAAGATATTTTGATGAAATTTGGTACACAGCCCTACATTGGCCCAATAACGCAGCCTATTGATTTTGGTGAACATCGGTCCATGTTTAGACCTAGTGCCCATATAAGGGTCCTACCAAAATTATACTGTTTATACGCTGCAGGTCGTAAATATTGAGATATTTTGATGAAATTTGGTACACAGACCTATATTGGCCCAATAACGCAGCCTATTGATTTTGGTGAACATCGGTTCATGTGTAGACCTAGTGCCCATATAAGGGTCCTACCAAAATTATACTGTTTATACGCTGCAGGTCGTAAATATTAAGATATTTTGATGAAATTTGGTACACAGACCTACATTGGCCCAATAACGCAGCCTATTGATTTTGGTGAACATCGGTCTATGTTTAGTCCTAGTGCCCATATAAGGGTCCTACCAAAATTATACTGTTTATACGCTGCAGGTCGCAAATATTAAGATATTTTGATGACATTTGGTACATAGACCTATGTTGGCCCAAGGACGAAGCCTATTGATTTTGGTGAACATCGGTCCATGTTTAGAACTAGTGCCCATATAAGGGTCCCCCCAAAATTGGCTTGGTTACAAACTGCAGGTCGCAAATATAAAGATATTTTAATGAAATTTGGTGCGCTGACTCACATTATAGAAAATTTTGACACAAGCCCCATTTTAACCCATTCGAATTTCGGATCCAAACAATACACCAGAGTGGTGTAGGGTATTGTATAGTCGGCATGCCCGACTTTAACCTTTTTACTCGTTTTTTTTTTAAATTTCTTTTCCAAGACAGGTAGCCAATTTATACCCTACACCACTATGTGGTCAGGGTATTATAAGTTTGTGCTGATGTTTGTAACACCAAAAAATATTGGTCGTAGACCCACCTTATAGTATACCGATCGGTTCAGAATTTTTTTTTATTTCGATTTAACGATGTCCGTCTGTCCGTCTGTCCGTCCGTCCGTCCGTCTGTCTGTCTGTCCATGCAATCTTGTGCGCACTCTACAGGTCGCAACTATTAAGATATTTTGATGAAATTTGGTACGCAGACCTATGTTGGCCCAAGGACGAACAAGTTTGATTTTTTTGAACATCGGTCCATGTTTAGACCTAGTGCCCATATAAGGGTCCTACCAAAATTATATTGTTTATACTCTGCAGGTCGTAAATATTAAGATATTTTGATGAAATTTGGTACACAGCCCTACATTGGCCCAATAACGCAGCCTATTGATTTTGGTGAACATCGGTCCATGTTTAGACCTAGTGCCCATATAAGGGTCCTACCAAAATTATACTGTTTATACGCTGCAGGTCGTAAATATTAAGATATTTTGATGAAATTTGCTACACAGATCTATATTGGCCCAGTAAAGCAGCCTATTGATTTTGGTGAACATCGGTCCATGTTTAGACCTAGTGCCCATATAAGGGTCCTAACAAAATTATATTGTTTATACGCTGCAGGTCGTAAATATTAAGATATTCTGACGAAATTTGGTACACAGACCTATGTTAGTCCAATAACGCAGCCTATTGATTTTGGTGATCATCGGTCCATGTTTAGACCTAGTGCCCATATAAGGGTCCTACCAAAATTATAATATTTATACGCTGCAGGTCGCAAATATTAAGATATTTTGATGAAATTTGGTACACAGACCTATATTGGCCCAATATCGCAGCCTATTGATTTTGGTGAACATCGGTCTATGTTTAGACCTAGTGCCCATATAAGGGTCCTACCAAAATTATACTGTTTATACGCTGCAGGTATTAATATTAAGATATTTTGATGAAATTTGGTACATAGACCTATGTTGGCCCAAGGACGAAGCCTATTGATTTTGGCGAACATCGGTCCATGTTTAGAACTAGTGCCCATATAAGGGTCCCCCCAAAATTATATTGTTTATACGCTACAGGTCGCAAATATTAAGATATTTTGATGAAATTTGGTACACAGACCTATATTGGCCCAATATCGCAGCCTATTGATTTTGGTAAACATCGGTCTATGTTTAGACCTAGTGCCCATATAAGGGTCCTACCAAAATTATACTGTTTATACGCTGCAGGTATTAATATTAAGATATTTTGATGAAATTTGGTACATAGACCTATGTTGGCCCAAGGACGAAGCCTATTGATTTTGGCGAACATCGGTCCATGTTTAGAACTAGTGCCCATATAAGGGTCCCCCCAAAATTATATTGTTTATACGCTACAGGTCGCAAATATTATTTTGATGAAATTTGGTACATAGACCTATGTTGGCCCAAGGACGAAGCTTATTAATTTTGTGTGAACATCGGTCCATGTTTAGAACTAGTGCCCATATAAGGGTACCCCCAAAATTGGCTTGGTTACAAATTGCAGGTCGCAAATATTAAGATATTTTAATGAAATTTGGTGCGCTGACTCACATTATAGAAAATTTTCACATAAGCCCCATTTTAACCCATTCGAATTTCGGATCCAAACAATACACCAGACTGGTGTAGGGTATTGTATAGTCGGCATGCCCGACTTTAACCTTTTTACTCGTTTTATCATAAAATACTTGTTTTTTTATTAAAAAATTAATTAACTCTTCAAAAGTTCATAAAAATTAAAAATATAATAAATGAAATCATATTTTGTCCAAATTTTTATTTTTCTGTACTCTCTGTGACATCTTCAGATTTTATCCAAATAGAAGAGAACAACACCTCAGACCATTCTGGTAAATTCAACGTATTTTTAGCGTTCTATAATATCTTCAATGAGAAGAAGAAATTTGTATATCCTTTGTTAGCATGAAACACATAAAAAATGTAAATGTATAGAGAAATTCTTTTGAGAGTTAATTTTCCCTCTACGTTTACGCCCCTCCATCTCTTTCTTTGGTTAAAGTAACTATTTCGCAGAAAATTAAGAAAAAAAACTTGTGATTAATTCTGTGAAAATTGGCTTCTGAAAAGCTCATATGTGTGGAAAGTTATTTAGTTCTCATTAAACATTGAGCGTATTCGCAGTTCATTCTATTTTAAGTAGTATGAAGAACGAGGAATTATTGTTAATGTTTATTTGACTAATTTTCGTTTTTTTGTTTTAACGCAAAAATCGTAATGAGCGACGAAGCCCATTTCCACTTAAGTGATTATGTTAACAAACAGAATATTCCAAAGTGACTGTTTGGTGATGTTTTGCGAGTAACAATGCAAAATCGTAAACGTAAAACGATCACAAATGTGTCTTATATTGAGCGTACATTTAGATAAGTTAGCCGACTTTAATGTAATAAATTTTACATCTTCAAATAAACTCTTCGTGAAAATATAACTAATTTTTTTTATTTCTAAGGAAATGGTAGGTAATTCACATTATGATATTACTTTTGCGCTGCCCTATTTAAAAAAAAAGACTCGGATATGGTTATATGACTTTTAATTCGCCGTTTGTGAATTCGAATCCTATGGCTTTCAATAATATCCTTTGCTAAAAGATATTATGAATGCCAAGCGCTCACTAAACAAGCTTTATTACATTGAACATTAATTATAATTAACATTTTCATCTAAATTCTACCTGCAGGTAGATGAAAAAAGTAACCAAATAATACAACTTCCGCTGGCACACATATCGGCAAGAAAATAAAAGTGATATTTAGTGCAAATAGTGTTTTTGGATTGAGTAATTTATTCGAAAATAAAATTAACAATATTTACATTAATTTGTTTTTATTCAATCAATAACAAAAAGTGATTGTAAGTAATTTTAGCAGCATGTTTTGCTGATTCCAACTGTCCCACTTTCATTTCTATTAAACCAGTGGGTTTCTATACCACTCTTCCTCTGTTAAGCTTTACTCTTTCTTTTTGTTCGTGAAGTCGGGAAAGGAAACTAAAACATGTTGGTAAACATTGTAAAAAAATGAGAGATTGTGTGTTTTTTTACAGATTTCCCTATATAAAAACATTGAGGTTGAGTGAGATTTTTCAGATTTTTAAGAGTATTTAAGAGATTCCAATGTTGCCTCAACATGCAAAAATTCCCGTTAATATACCCAGCAAAAATAGTTCTGCCAAAGAAGCAATAAAAGCATCACTACTATGGCAAAGGTATCACTTCTTTTCTAATGGTTTCATCGATGAATTTAACGTTGGCGTGTCATAGGACGGAAGCATTCAAATATAGCTACTTACCATTACCCATGCTTTTTCTTCTTAAGAAGCAATCAAGATGCTATGTTTAGATATTCTCTAGTATGCGTGAAAAATATGCATATATTGTAGTAAGATACCGATTTTTTCCCCCTCACAGATTTAATAAAAATGATTTTAATTAAAAATTATTGATATTATCAGAGACATATAGAGATGCAACATCGATAATTTTATAAACAAACTGTAGATGTCGCTAGCATGTGGGAAATTTTGTCAAAGGAGGATTTTATTTTGGGAAATTTTCTCAACGGAGGATTTTTTTATGTCAAATGAGGTTTTACAGAGTTTTTAGATTAGGGATTTCGACTTTGTTTTGGGGACAGATTAAAAAATTTGTAAATTTTAAAAGATTTAGTTTTAGAATTTTGGTATAAATTATATGCGTTTTAGTTAAAGAATTTTAAAATTTCTACAAAATATTTGAATTATTGAAGAAATGTTCTCTAAATCTTGAAATAACGAAAAGCAACCAAGCTCAATAATTAATCAAAAAATTTTCTATTTTCTAAATACTGAAATTGTTACATGCAAAGGACTCAGAAAAAATAAATTTTGTGTAGGCTCATAAAGAACCAGGGGTTTTCATATAACCTCTTATGTACCTTCTGAATCGTGTAAACTCGACTTATGCAAACTTAATGTTCAAAAGAGTTTACGAGCCCTAGAACTTACACCTTACTAGATTTACAAATTTTAGAAAAAAAAGACTTTTCACAATAATAAAATTCGTGTGAAAATTGTGTAGAATTTTTCTCTCGAAAATTTAATATACGACTTTTATTTTGAAACGCTGACATTTCAGCTTAACTGCGATTTGTCTTTCGTATAATAAATTTTGTTTAGTTTCACAATTTTAACAAAGATTTGAGGCCTTTAAAGTTCGAGTGAAAACGTAAATATTTCTTCGTATATTCAATTTTATTTAATTTGCTTACTCATTTCTTAATAATTTTCTGAACTTAAGAGCGATGCTAACTTAGCTCCTTTTTTTGAGGTTTTGTTTAAATTAAAATTAATTGGGTATTACATTGGGAATTTAAACTTTTAAAATGGGAATAAGCTAAAACTTTTTGGGCAACACTGCTCCCCAATAAAATGAAACAGTATTGCCAGAAAAAACAAAACAGCAGTCAGCGCCATCTGTTGCATTAAAAACTGGTGTTGCCATTCATCAGGACCATCGGAGACCCCTGGATATTATGATAATTTAACGTAAAACTTATATTTTATTAAAATTGTATTTTGTTTTGCAAAAATTTGATTTTTAGGGAGGCGTTTTTACTAAATACGCCAACGCCTTATCAGTTGATGATCAGAAAATGTCACCTGAAATTCATAAAATACCAACTGTAATTTCGAAAATATAAATCGATATTCCAAAAAACATCAATGTCCTTCAATTAGAATTCAGAAAATATCGATTGAAATTCGTATTCATTAATTGAAATTCAGAAAATATCAGTTCAAATTTAGAAATTATGAATTGTAGTAGATTTTGTATTTTTTGAATTTAAATTTATATTCTCTGAATTTTAACTGATGATTTCTGAATTGCAATTGA
This sequence comes from Leucophora obtusa, assembly GCA_949987735.1. NCBI lineage: Eukaryota > Metazoa > Arthropoda > Insecta > Diptera > Anthomyiidae > Leucophora > Leucophora obtusa. The sequence continues at coordinate 117,926,282 of OX465298.1, read as the reverse complement.
TGTATTCTGAAAATCAATTGATATTTTCCGAATAACAAGTGCTGTTTTTCTGAACTTCACATGACGTTTTCGAAATTTCTAATGCAAATTCTGAATATGATTCTAATTTTTTTAATTTATCAAAAAAAAAAAAAAAATTTTAAATGGTTTTTTCTAAATTGGAGTTGCAAAAGATGTAAAAGGTTTTGAGAATTATTTGAAACAAAATTTAATTTCAAAGAAACTTGTCAAACTGAAAAAATTTTAAAACTATATAAGTGGATCTCACATAAAAGTTTACAAAAAAGTATAAAAAAAGATTTTATAAAAAATAAAAGTTCATTAAAACAGTTTTCTATAAAAAATTTTGATTTTGAATGATTAGAAAATATTTTGTACTATGGTTTCAAAAACTATAGAAATATAAAAACTTGTGCTTCAGAAGCAAAGAAAAGGATGATTTTTTAAGATTAACATAGGTTTATATCCAAATCACTACATTTGGAACATGAACGCATGAATACTTTCGGTAGTTCCTTTAAATAACTTCCAAAAAGCACTTAAAACATATTAACTGAAACTAAGGAATCAATGAAAGAAGTTATAACCAAAGAATGAATACCACTTTTTTTTGCTGGGTAGTTATATAAAAGTGATAGTTAATATAGTTTTATTTTTTAAAATATAGTTTACCTTAACGAAAACAATATACATTTAAATTAACAAGAACGATGAAAATGAATTATATATTATTTGTATAATAAAATAAATTATTTACAAAATTTTCAAATAATATTAACAAAAATTATTAAAAACAACCCAGCCAACAATTTTCTGAGTGCACATAAATTATGACTCTTAATTGAGTCTTAAATATGAGCCATTTCTGAGTGCTCTTTATTTTGAATCCAAAATGTATCATATTTGATTCTTTTTTATGAGCCCTTCACATATTATACTCTAAAAGTACACATATTTCTGACTATTTTTTGAACATTCATAAAAGATTCAAAAATTAATCTGAAATAAGATTTTTTTAAAAGGGAAATTTAAAACGATGTGTTCAATAATTGCACATATTTTTGAGTGTTTTCTGAAGATTCTAAAATATGGCTCAAAAAAGTATCAAAAATGTTTATTTTTAAGAACCTTTTCAGAACACTCTAAAAAAGCTGATAAATATGAATGATAATTGAGCCTTATTTATTGTTTCAAATTTCATTTATAGATTTTAAAGTCAAATAGTTTTGTAATTTTTTCTTATCATGTTGTTTGAAATTTTCCCAAAAATATTGCTTAAAACCATAAAATCACGCTTTGTATATAAACGAAAGCGCTCTTTAAAGAATTTGCAAAAATAATTCCAAAATATTTTATAAAATATATACTATTTTACGGTTAATTGAACGACCTATTCAAGGAGCTATATTTCTTCACAGGATTAAATTATGAAGGAACCAAGACAAGAAGCATCAAGATGTGTGTGTTATTTATTAATATTTTCAGTTATTTGTTAATTGATATTGTTAATTATTGTATAAAGTTGTGTTTTGTTTAACTGTCATGTGACTAAATTTGTATGATGAAATAAAATGTTCTCCAAATATTTTCATGTAGTCCTCTTTTGAAGCATTTTCGAGCGCCTATTTTGGTACAAAATCAAAAAATCAAAAGGAAAACGATTAAAATTTGTGTCAAAAAATAGTCCAAAATGACTCAGAAAAAGCTCATAAAAGACTCTAAAAAATTCGTGTAAAATGACTCCAAAATCTCTCAGTAAAAAGAGGGAAATTTCCCCTTTAAAAGGCTCATAATTCTGAATATTTTATGAGTCATAAAAGAATGCTCTGAAAGAGGCTTCCTCTGTAAAGGAAAACACCCTCTTATTGCTATGATTTCAGAAGGTCCCAAGGCTCTTTTTTGAGTCTTTTCGGACTCCAAATGTTCACTGGGAATAGTTGAAAAAAATTTACTACACTCATTAAAAACCCCTAAATGGAAAATCAAACTTGACAACACTGTTTTCTTAGCCTTTCCCAAGTTCGCCACACAACAACAAAATTTGGTGAGGGCGGTAGTCTCTCTATAGATGTATACTTGTTGATTAAACGAACACTCTTCTAAATTTTTGAATGTTAACTGAATTTTTTACCTATTTTTAACCAACTAAAATTTAGCAGAAAACATTTGCTGATTTCAACTGAGTAATTTTCATTTCCTTTAAACAACATTTCTTATAAATTATTGTAATTGAACTAACTTTTTTATCTAAAATTCAGCTAACCTAAATTTAGCAGACCATGATTCTCAACATCATTGAAATTTCTGCTGGCGCCAAATACAGGTATTATTTTCTGTTATTTTAGCAGAATTTTCAACTATTTGTACGGGTTTTTTTATGAGTGTATATGGTTTCAGTCCAATGCAGTACAATTTCATATAAAGCAATTACAACTCACTAACCAAAGTATTTCGATTGCTTAACTTTGTGACTTTTAATCAAATTTGAAGTATCACTGTTTTTTTTTTATAAAATGTTTAAAACATCACTGTCGTTTTTACAATATTCGTGCCATGAATTTTTCGCTGTTTTACAACAACATTACTAAATTACCTTCATTGTATAGATTTTACATTCATTTTTCGATTTTTTTCTCTTTTTCTTTCCAGTCAATTCAACAAAATTCCGTATTTTAGGTGATGGATTACTCATCAATACAGTTCAACAAAATGATACTGGCGAATATACGTGTCGTGCTTATCAAGTGGATAGAATTTTATCTGATGTGCAGGAACGTACAGTTTTGATGAAAATCGAACGTGAGTGTGATTTACTAACTACATACATTCTGTGCTATATAACACTTTGATTTTTTCGCATGTACTTGTTGTTGTTGTTTCATCTTGTTAGAATCTTTTATTTAATACAATGGATTCATCGGTTGGTAACGTGGTTGCTTTGATATTGTTTTTATAATGCAAGATTTGTGTTATTTTTTGTAAAAAAAAGTTTACACTATGCTGCAAAAGAAGGATTAGATTGAAAAGGACATTTGGAATAGGACATTAACCATAACACATATTTCAAAACTTTCAATATCTATCTAGACTTTATGTTAAAATTCCTTGTTTAAAACGATCTTGACACAGATTGTAAAGAAAAGTCGAGTTTCTAATCAGTTAGGGGACATGTTGTAATCTTTTCTTTATAATTAATCCATTCTTCATACTTTTCGATCTTAGTGTATAGTACTATTTAGTCGCAACACATGGCTTTTCATATGGGAATAGTTATTGAATATTTTTATAATATCATCATGTTTTCTTTTCTTCTTGTATTATTTTATAACAAAACTAATCTTTTTCAGGGATTTCAAGTTTAAATTGAAAGTGTATTTTAGAAATTTTGAGAAAAAACAACTATAAATGAAATCATACATTTTATGTTATCGCAGCATAATAGTTTTAAAATTGAAACTTTATGAGTAAAATATTTGTTTGGTTGGTTTTTTCCAAACTTTGCAAAAAAAAAAAAAAGAAATCAAAGTAATTCAGTTTTATATGGGATTTTTGAATTCATGTTTGGAAACCATATATCAAAAATGTTTAAAAGTTAAGCACTGGGTTTTTAATACATTCATGTATAAAAAACCATACAAATATTATTCAATGTTTTGAATATTTTTACAATTTGTTGTGGGATTTTATTTAATAATTACACTTAAAGGATTTTAAATCCGATAAGGTTGTCTTTAAGCACTTTTGATGTGTACAGTAGATTTTGCTGAATTTTAACTGTATTTATAGTTAGTTATTCTAATTTGAACTACGTGTTTGTAGTGAATTTTACAAAAATCCCAATTATTGGGCTAAATGGGCTTCCAAAGTTTGGTACTGCTGTGTATACCTACTGTGAGCGCCAAAAGAAACTTCACGGGGTTTATTATGTTTGCTGTTACATTTTGCGCTTTTTAAATTCGACTTTATTTAACATTTTATACAATACTTAATACTTAATTATATATTTTCTGCTCTCTTAATTTATATAACAAAAAACAACAACAATATTTCAATAAGAAAAATCATACAATAAAAATTCTTCATATTCTTAGCGTCAAAATAAACTGTACAACTTGTGCATAAAATTATTCTCAGCAATTTTTTTGTATGATTTCAAATCGAATGAAGAACATTAATTTTTCAATTAAAAGATCAAAAAATTGTAATGGTAAAAAATTATCATTATTTTTAGTGATTTGTTTTATTAATTAGAAATTTATTAATTCAGTTCGAGGCCAATTTCCTTATTATGAATTAAACTGATATTTTTCTTCATCAGGATACTCTCCTGATAAATACTTCACAGATTTTTTCACTTTTCACTCCTGAAAGTGTAGAGGTTTTTGATAGCAAAAACACTGTGAAGTATTTGTCAGGAGAGTATCCTGATGAAGAAAAATATCAGTTTAATCCATAATAAGGAAATTGGCCTCGAACTGAATTAATAAATTTCTAATTAATCAATTAAAAAGGTCGAAAAACTATTTTTATTTTTTAAATAAAAATTAAAAACCAACATTTTGGTTTGTTTTATTACCATATTCTAGTGAAATTGTGTTAAAATATTATAAAAAAGGAAAACCATTGCGTTAAGTTGGTTTAATGATTAAACGAATCCACAATAGTGTAAAATATATAATTTATAGAAAAAATATAAAAAGTTTTTAAATTTACAAAATCACCCCAAAACTGGAAAGGCAAAATAAATTTATTGGAAATGAAATATGATCGACTATACGAAAAATTAAATAAAATCCAACTGTAGATGCTATTAGAATATCCGACAACATTTCACAATGCTCAGGTGTTAATATTAGTGCCAACATAATATATTTAGCACTACATGCAAATGGACTAGGTATATACAGTTGTGGCCACGAATTTAAGACAATTCAAGTTTTTTCTAATTTTATTGTTGCTGCCTTTATTTTTAAAGATCAAAATAGTGGCTAAATTCGCCACGAAAGGCGAGGAGATGGTTCAGAAAATTGTACAGAATTTTAGGGTAATGTTTTTATTCATTTTGTCACTTATTTTTAGTGGGCGTGGCTTTTAACGAAAAAATTAAATTTTCTTAAGTCTTGCATTATTTTTATCTACAAATATTCACCAGGCGTAAAATTGCAGCACTTTAAACATGACCAAATTTTTCTTTGTTCTAGCGATTTTAAAATAAAGTTAACAACACTGAAATTTTAACATGAAATGCTTTTTACTATAATGTAAAAACAGTCTTGACTGATCTGTTATATTGTGGTAAGAAAAGCATAAAACTATTCACTTTAAAATTTCAGTGCTGTTAACTTTATTAAAAATCGCTAAAAACAAAGAAAAATTTTGTCATGTTTAAAGTGCTGCAATTTTAAGTCTGGCGACTATTTGTAGATAAAAATAATGCAAGACTTAAGGCAATTTTATAGGATTTCCAAAAATATACAGTTTGTATAGAACCTAAATTTTACTATGTAATTTGATAAAAGGTTGATATCGCTAATTTTTCGTTAAATCGACGCCCACTTAAAACAAGTGACGAAATGAAAAAAACAAACATTACTTAAAAATTTTGTGCAACTTTATGAACCATCTCCTTGCCTTTAGTGGCGAATTTAGCCACTATTTTGATCTTTAAAAATAAAGGCAATAACAATAAAATTAGAAAAAACTTGAATCGTCTTAAATTCGTGGCCACAACTGTATATGGACGAGTTCCAAGAAGTAAACCGTATATATCGAAATTCAATCAACAGCAATGTCAGGATTTTGCCAAAAATTTTCAAATTAAACCCAATATATTCTTGAACAATGTATTCTTTCATAACAAGAGCAAATTTGGAATTTTTGATAAGAAAAAACAATTTAAAATTTGGAGGTCCAAGTCGTTTCAACAAGACAATGATCCCAAACACACCTCAAAACGAATTAAAAAGTTAAACTCGGGCATGCCGACTATACAATACCCTACACCAGTCTGGTGTATTGTTTGGATCCGAAATTCGAATGGGTTAAAACGGGGCTTATGTCAAAATTTTCTATAATGTGAGTCAGCGCACCAAATTTCATTAAAATATCTTAATATTTGCGACCTGCAGTTTGTAACCAAGCCAATTTTGGGGGGACCCTTATATGGGCACTAGTTCTAAACATGGACCGATGTTCACCAAAATCAATAGGCTTCGTACTCGGGCCAACATAGGTCTATGTACCAAATTTCATCAAAATATCTTAATATTTGCGACCTGCAGCGTATAAACAGTATAATTTTGGTAGGACCCTTATATGGGCACTACGTCTAAACATGGACCGATATTCACCGAAATCAATAGGCTGCGTTATTGAGCCAATATAGGTCTGCGTACCGAACTTCATCAAAATATCTTAATATTTACGACCTGAAGCGTATAAACAGTATAATTTTGGTAGGACCCTTATATGGGCACTAGGTCTAAACATGGACCGATGTTCACCAAAATCAATAGGCTGCTTTCCTGGGCTAATATAGGTCTGTGTACCAAATTTCGTCAAAATATCTTAATATTTACGACCTGCAGCGTATAAAAAGTATAATTTTGGTAGGACCCTTATATGGGCACTAGGTCTACACATGGACCGATGTTCACCAAAATCAATAGGCTGCGTTATTGGGCCAACGTAGGTCTGTGTACCAAATTTCATCAAAATATCTTAATATTTACGACCTGCAGCGTATAAAGAGTATAATTTTGGTAGGACCCTTATATGGGCACTACGTCTAAACATGGACCGATGTTCACCAAAATCAATAGGCTGCGTTATTGAGCCAATATAGGTCTGCGTACCGAACTTCATCAAAATATCTTAATATTTACGACCTGAAGCGTATAAACAGTATAATTTTGGTAGGACCCTTATATGGGCACTAGGTCTAAACATGGACCGATGTTCACCAAAATCAATAGGCTGCTTTCTTGGGCTAATATAGGTCTGTGTACCAAATTTCGTCAAAATATCTTAATATTTACGACCTGCAGCGTATAAACAATATAATTTTGGTAGGACCCTTATATGGGCACTAGGTCTAAACATGGACCGATGTTCACCAAAATCAAACTTGTTCGTCCTTGGACCAAATTTCATCAAAATACCTTAATATTTGTGACCTGTAGAGTGCGCACAAGATTTCATGGACAGACAGACAGACGGACGGACGGACAGACGGACATCGTTAAATCGAAATAAAAAAAAAATTCTGAACCGATCGGTATACTATAAGGTGGGTCTACGACCAATATTTTTTGGTGTTACAAACATCAGCACAAACATATAATACCCTGACCACAGAGTGGTGTAGGGTATAAATACTAAAGGAGTGGCTGTTTCTCCGCACCGTACGTATTCTGTCTTGCTGGCCTTATCGAATTCTTTCAAATTTTTTTATTCTTTGTAATTTACTTGTGAAAATTTTAAAAATAATTTAAACATAAAGTGATATTAATTTATGATCTAAAGCAGTGGTCGGCATCCATAGCCACCAGTGGCTGATCATAATCGGCTTTTCACACATACACAACCAGTGTTACCGTTGTGCGACTAAAGTTGCAATTTGCAACCTTTTTGACGGCCTTTGACTTTATGTGCGACTTTTTAAAACTAGCCTAATTTTGCCACTTTTCCTAACTTTGTGCGACTTTTTCCCCCTTTTTTGTAAAGTCAGAAAAAAAAATTATATAGAATGATATTTAATTAGATCTAACAGATCAGGTCAAATCTAACCTTTTTCAGACGTGTAGACAAAATTTTAGTAAGCTGCTAAATATATGCACAATTTAATTCAAGAGAAATTTTACTTGGTGTAAAAAATTTATAGTAAAATATCGCTTAAAATGCAAATTATAGGTGTTTTTTACCCTATCTCTAGCAGTTTTCTCTCGTGTGTAAATATAGTTTAAGGAGAAATTTATAGGTACGGAGGGACGAATTTTTGGCCACTGTACTGTATCTCGCTTAGCTTCCGAGAAATAAGGTATTTTCTGATTATGAAATTAAAAATATGGGAAATAGCGCCACCCATATGTGACCCTGATAGCAGAGACATGAAAATATAATAAAGGAATTCAAAGTTTAAGTGTCAATGTGCTATCGTTGTAAAATACACAGAGAGAATTCCTTGGACAAGTTTTAATGAAATTTTTTCACTAAACTAATGAAGTGTTCTTCACAATAGGTATGAAAATTTTTTTAAACTCTATGAAAAAGCTTCATAGTTTTAATGAAAATATTTTTAATGAAACTTTTTCATTAGTCGAATTAAATTTTGAATAAATATGAAAATTTTCATTAACTTTTATGAAAAATTGCATTAATTTAATGAAAAGTTTCAATGGACGAATTCCAGTGACAATTCATAGATCTAATGCAAAAATTCATTGATATCATGTAGATAATTCTCTCAGTGTAGTAAGATTTTTGAAGTTTAATTAATTGAAAAATGACAAATTTATGACAAATGCCTTCCATCAATGATTTAAAAACAAATATTATTTGAACTAACTAGGAAAATTTTAAAATTAAGAAATACAGATTACTAAAAATTAGCTTTCAAAATTAGTTCAAATACGAATGAAATTAATAGCTATGCAAAATTGGAATTATAAAAAATATTAGTTTAATCCTAAATTTTAAGACAAAACGAGTAAAAAGGTTAAAGTCGGGCATGCCGACTATACAATACCCTACACCAGTCTGGTGTATTGTTTGGATCCGAAATTCGAATGGGTTAAAATGGGGCTTATGTCAAAATGTTCTATAATGTGAGTCAGCGCACCAAATTTCATTAAAATATCTTAATATTTGCGACCTGCAGTTTGTAACCAAGCCAATTTTGGGGGGACCCTTATATGGGCACTAGTTCTAAACATGGACCGATGTTCACCAAAATCAATAGGCTTCGTACTTGGGCCAACATAGGTCTATGTACCAAATTTCATCAAAATATCTTAATATTTGCGACCTGCAGCGTATAAACAGTATAATTTTGGTAGGACCCTTATATGGGCACTAGGTCTAAACATAGACCGATGTTCACCAAAATCAATAGGCTTCGTCCTTGGGCCAACATAGGTCTATGTACCAAATTTCATCAAAATATCTTAATATTTGCGACCTGCAGCGTATAAACAATATAATTTTGGGGGGACCCTTATATGGGCACTAGTTCTAAACATGGACCGATGTTCACCAAAATCAATAGGCTTCGTCCTTGGGCCAACGTAGGTCTATGTACCAAATTTCATCAAAATATCTTAATATGTGCGACCTGCAGCGTATAAACAATATAATTTTGGGGGGACCCTTATATGGGCACTAGGTCTAAACATGGGCCGATGTTCTCCAAAATCAATAGGCTGCGTTATTGGGCCAATGTAGGTCTGTGTACCAAATTTCATCAAAATATCTTAATATTTACGACCTGCAGCGTATAAATAGTATAATTTTGGTAGGACCCTTATATGGGCACTAGGTCTAAACATGGACCGATGTTCACCAAAATCAATAGGCTGCGTTATTGGGCCAATATAGGTCTACGTATCAAATTTCATCAAAATATCTTAATATTTGCGACCTGCAGCGTATAAACATTATAATTTTGGTAGGACCCTTATATGGGCACTAGGTCTAAACATGGGCCGATGTTCTCCAAAATCAATAGGCTGCGTTATTGGGCCAATGTAGGTCTGTGTACCAAATTTCATCAAAATATCTTAATATTTGCGACCTGCAGCGTATAAACAATATAATTTTGGGGGGACCCTTATATGGGCACTAGTTCTAAACATGGACCGATGTTCACCAAAATCAATAGGCTTCGTCCTTGGGCCAACGTAGGTCTATGTACCAAATTTCATCAAAATATCTTAATATTTGCGACCTGCAGCGTATAAACAATATAATTTTGGGGGGACCCTTATATGGGCACTAGGTCTAAACATGGACCGATGTTCACCAAAATCAATAGGCTTCGTCCTTGGGCCAACGTAGGTCTATGTACCAAATTTCATCAAAATATCTTAATAGTTGCGACCTGTAGAGTGCGCACAAGATTGCATGGACAGACAGACAGACGGACGGACGGACGGACAGACGGACATCGTTAATTCGAAATAAAAAAAAATTCTGAACCGATCGGTATACTATAAGGTGGGTCTACGACCAATATTTTTTGGTGTTACAAACATCAGCACAAACTTATAATACCCTGACCACATAGTGGTGTAGGGTATAATAACATAAAAATTAGTTCAATGGAATAAGAACGCATTTTTAATGAAAATTAATTTAACCAATAAGTTAAAAGTCAAAACCTGTGACTCGATGCTATCAACTCCTAATTTGCTAGATACCGAAATAGAAGACTGAGTTCCCATTAATGAACTTGTAAAAAACACAGAAACAAATTTTCAAAATAATAAATTTTTCGGTGGATTTCTTATTTTTTTTTTTGTTTAAATTGTTTTTCCTTTTTTTGGATGTGTTTTGTTTAAATAAAAACCGTTTAAAAAAAGTGTGCTACTTTTTTTTTGAAAAATTACTTTTTTGTGCGACTTTATTTTGAAAAAACGACTTTTTGTGCTACTTTTTCAAAATTCTCAGCGGTAACCCTGTAAACAACACGAATGGCAACAAAACTGTCAAATAAGAGCGTAAAATTTATTTAGTAGCGTGGAAGCTTTCAACAAAGCAGGTTGACGTCGCTTTGTTTAAGAAATTTTAAAAAAATATTACACTCTTAAAATTTTACAAGAACAGGAAATTTATTAGGAATTATTTTTGGTTCATTAAAATTTACTAACTAATGGAATACTTATTAAGAATAAATAATTTATATACAAAAAAACGAGTATAAAGGTTAAAGTAAGGCATGCCGACTATACAATACCCTACACCAGTCTGGTTAAAAGCCAACTAATGTTTGGTTCCGAAATTCGAATGGTTTAAAATGGGACTTGTGTCAAAATTTTCTATAATGTGAGTCAGCGAACCAAATTTCATTAAAATATCTTAATATTTGCGACTTGCAGTTTGTAACCAAACCAATTTTGGGGGGACCCTTAAATGGGCACTAGGTCTAAACATGGACCAGTGTTAACCAAAATCAATAGGCTTCGTCCTTGGGCTGATATAAATCGGTGTACCAAATTTCATCAATTATCTTAATATTTGCGACCTGCAGCGTATAAACAATATAATTTTGGGGGACCCTTATATGGGCACTAGGTCTCAACATGGACCGCTGTTAACCAAAATCAATAGGCTTCGTCCTTGGGCTGATATAGGTCGGTGTACCAAATTTCATCAAAATATCTTAATATTTGCGACCAGCAGCGTATAAACAATATAATTTTGGGGGCACCCTTATATGGGCACTAGGTCTAAACATGGACCGATGTTCACCAAAATCAATAGACTTCGTCGCTGGGCCAACATAGGTCTATGTACCAAATTCCATCAAAATATCTTAGTATTTGAGACATGCAGCGTATAAACAATATAATTTTGGTAGGACCCTTATATGGGCACTAGGTCTAAACATGGACCGATGTTCACCAAAATCAATAGACTTCGTCCTTGGGCCAACTTAGCTCTGTGTACCAAATTTCATTAAAATATCTTAATATTTGCGATCTGCAGCGTATAAACAATATAATTTTGGGGGGACCATTATATGGGCAGTAGGTCTATACATGGACCAATTTTAACCAAAAGCAATAGGGCGCCGTCCTTGGTTCGAAATTAGTCGGTGTACCAAGTTTCATCAAAATATCTTAATATTTGCGACCTGTAGAGTGCGCACAAAAATGCATGGACAGACAGACGGACGGACAGACGGACATCGTTAAATCGAAATAAAAAAAATTCTGAGCCGATCGGTATGCTATAAGGTGGGTCTAGGACCAATATTTTTTGGTATTACAAACATCAGCACAAACTTATAATACCCTGACCACATAGTGGTGTAGGGTATAATGACCACTTAGTGGTGTAGGGTATAAATACATATTTATACCCTACACCACTATGTCGTCAGGATATTATAAGTTTGTGCTGATGTTTGTAACACCAAAAAATATTGGTCCTAGACCCACCTTATAGTATACCGATCGGCTCAGAATTTTTTTTTTTATTTCGATTTAACGATGTCCGTCTGTCCGTCCGTCTGTCTGTCTGTCCATGCATTCTTGTGCGCACTCTACAGGTCGCAAATATTAAGATATTTTGATGAAGCTTGGTGCACATGAAAAAAATATCAAAACACCCGTTAACATGTGCACTCGTCGCTGTCTCAGTGACGACTAAATTAAAGAGCATAAGAATATGTGTGAAGCATTAAACACATAGACGACTGCAGCTACACGACTACAGCCTGTCAAAAATAAAATACACACGTTTATATGAAAACGATTATTTTGACACCAACACAGCTACACGGCTACACGACTACTTTTGCCGCTGTAGTCAACTTAGGATAATTTCTAGTTTTGTTGGCTACAAAACAAAAATAGTGTTGACAATATAACAAAATATGTAAAACAGGACAATTTTTCCCGCTAGAGGCGAAATAAAATCGCTAGTTCTGACTAGAAAATCACCGTTTTGGGAACACTGAAGAAACAGGTGTTTATATTTTACAATTGTTTGAAGGTTTCATTAATTTATATTTGGAAATAACTTTATTGTGATGTTTTGTAAAAAAAAATGGATCTTACAAAATTAACAAAATATTACTCAGCCATTATTTTAGAAGCACAAACCAAAAAAGATTAATATTTATCAAAATGTCAAATATTTAGGATTATCTGTTTACATGTTGCTGTCGTTTTCAAAAAAATTAAGTAGCTGACTATACGACTACAATTGCAGCCAGCAGCATTTGTAGTCGTGTAGTCGTGTAGCTGCAGTCGTCTATGTGTTTAATGCATGAGGTAGTAATTTCACAATTGTGCTATGAAACCAGGCTGGCCAGACTTGGGGTTTTGTCCCCAAATTTGGGGATATTTTGTTGATCTTGGGGACAAACATTTTTATTTGGGGACAGGGGTTTTTTTTTTGGGGATTTTAAAAATGTTTTGGAGATTTTATGGGGATATTTAAAATCCTTCATAAATTTTGAAAATTATATTAACTTTGCATAGTTTTCAGAAAACATCTATTAAGTTGTTCGCACAATTTAAAAAAAAGTAAGAAATTCACCCTTTTAGGGATTTTCTATATTAATTTAAAGCTTTTTAACACAAATAAATCCTTTTTGCCTGAGAGTTTTACAGGATTAATATCTTAGAATCTAAAATATTGTTTTACAAAAAACAACATATCGATTATGGATAAAATTGTATTGTATTAAATCGAAAAAAATCTTGAAAAATTCAAATCTAAAAGTTCTTTAAAATGCTTTAAATTCTTGAAAATTTCAAAATAAAATATGTTTAGAGTTCAATTGGTTTGTTTAAATAATTTAATAAAAATTGCAAGTTTTCTTCGTAAAAGTCCCTAAATTCTGAGAATTTTTCTAGACATTATACAAAAGCAATCCAATCATTTTTAAAAACAGTTATTGTTTGTGCTATTTTTTTATTTAATTGTTGTTTTTATGCGGATAATGTTCATTTTAAGCAAATTTAATAAGCTATAGTACCTTTTTCAAAAATTTTTCTATTTGGGGATTTTTTGGGGATATTTTTAGATTTTTTTGGGGACAACGAAAACAAGTATCTGATAAGCCTGTATGAAAGGCCCACCACTATTTTATACAGTAGTCGCTCGGTTATATGAACTAATTCAAACAGAGCCTGTTCACTAAATGGAGAAATTCACATAATCGAGAGAATATAAAATAAGTAATTCAAATGATTTTTATTACATTAAGTTTTTATTTTTAATAAGTTTTTCAATAATTAATGTACATGAAAGTAGTCGGTTATATTTTTTTGTACTTTTTTTGCTTCAAGGGATTTCTGTAGTGATTTGTCCCTGCATTTTCGCAATGCCAAAATATCATTAATATCAGATATATTATTTTCACTCCAAGCAATAACTTTATTGAATGCTTCGATTGCCTCCGTTGTGTTAATTTCAGCTGTTGTTACGATGCACTGCTCTTGATCATCATCTTCAACTTCGCTATCTATATCTTCGCTACCAATGTCTTGATTCCACGTCTGAATCTCTTCCCGTGAAAGCTGTACACATAATAGAGATAGGCTGTGTTCACTCTTTAGAACCTCCTGTGTTTAAATTTTGTTGTTCACTATTCTGAAAATTTACATAACTGGATATTCATATAACCGAGCGGCTACTGTATTTTAAAATAAAATTACAACAACTCTGTTTTAATAGCACAATACTACATATACACCTCTTGTAAACAACCAAATTGAGTTCATCTGTTATTTATTTTCTATAAATCTTATTTGTAACACTTTCTATTTTTATTTGCCCTTTACAGACATTCCGATATGGTCACACCATAACGATGGCAAGGAACAGTATGTCTACATTAATGGCACTATAACATTAAGATGTGAAGCTCTTGCTGAACCACCTGCCAATTTTACGTGGTATCGCAATAAAAAACAAATACACAACGATAAACATTTTACACTGGAACATGATAACTACATTTCCATACTACATATTAAGGCCGGAGACCAAAATGTTTTCAGTACTTACAAATGTAAAGTTAAAAATCACTTGGGTTCGATTGAACGTTCGTACGTTGTAAAACAAGGCGTCAAGCCACCTACACCACATCCCATTACACTACGAGGGTTGAATTCAAATACATTCGATATAGAATTATCGGTAACACGTCCCGACAATACCAAGCCATTGATGGAAGTAAATGGCTATCGTATTGAGTATATGAGTGAATTGGAATTTAAAAAAGATACTGGTCGTTGGTTAAATGCCAAACGTAAGGACTTTAATTATGAAAGCGGTAAGTTGTCGTATTTGATAAACGTCGCAAAACTATGAATATTTGCCTTTTATCCTAGATATAAAATTTTCTTTTTTAGGTGCAACATTTCTGCTCAACAACCTAGAAGCGAATACGACTTATTTGGTACGTGCTGCATCACGTAATGTGGCCGGTTTAAGTGACTGGACTAAAGTTGAAAAATTCCGTACCCAGTTTATACCACAATCTGCATCCTCATCTAATAATGTCGCAACATTTACTCACATTTTATGTTTTGCTTTAGTAGCCTTAATTTTAAGTCATGATTTAACTTTTGGTTTACCAACAGCCATCATCAATTTACCTTCAACCAAACTTTACAAGTTTGTCACTTTAAATACTGGTCGTTTGTGAGTTCACTGAAGTGTTTGCTTTTAATTTTACCCAGAAAAATAAAAAAAAAAAAAAAACATTAGGATTTTCTTCTTTTTTTGGCACTATATTTTTTTCTTAGAATTCATTTAAGTTTTTATTTTTTTCTGTATAGTTTATTTTAAGTTTGCTTTCCTTTGTTAGATCAACAAAAATAAAAATGGAGCAAATGCTAGAGTAAAGTTTGGTTAAATTTTATAACAATTCGTAGATTTTGATTTAATATTTTCGTTGCTAAATGAGGGCAATTTATTATTTTTTTGCAAGTAACTACAAACATATATAAAGGGGTAGAAATGAAAAAATAACTAAAATGAATATTATTTAAGTTAATAAAAGTCAAATTAAATTTATTTAACAATTATGAAAAAGGAAAATAAATAACATAATAGGAAATATAAACATAAAAAATATAAGCTACATACCTAACAGGGTTTCAAGGGTTGTATAAATGCAACCTAAATGAGCATACAAGCAAAGGGTATGTCGACACTAAAAAAAAAAAGAAATTATCGCTACTTGGCCCTTTGTTCAGTAAACAGACCCTTTTCTTTTTTATTTAAATTTAAATAAAAACAAACCAAAAAGTTAAAAAAAGCATATTTCAGACATTGTTATTCAAACATATTTAGCAGGGTTTCAAGGGTTGTATAAATGCAACCTAAATGAGCATACAAGCAAAGGGTATGTCGACACTAAAAAAAAAAGAAATTATCGCTACTTGGCCCTTTGTTCAGTAAACAGACCCTTTTCTTTTTTATTTAAATTTAAATAAAAACAAACCAAAAAGTTAAAAAAAGCATATTTCAGACATTGTTATTCAAACATATTTAGCAGTTGTTTTTTTTTTAATTTTGTGCTGTTTTGAGAATAAGCTCAGCTGATACTAAATTGATACGAGTATTAATAATTGCTCAGGTAATATTAAATTTTAGCCCCCAGCAGGGAAACCGAGTAGTATAAAGGGATGCCAATAACGCGGGCATATACGATTTAAATATTGAAAAGTCGATTTTTTTCCAAACGCTTTTTATGCCTTTAAAATTAAATTAATAAATTAAAAAAAATATCCAAACAAAAATAATGTAGTGTGAACTTAAGTCGTAAATGCCGAACAAAATTCATTGATTTCCTTTTGCATATTCGTATATATGTATATATCAGTGCCCAAATTTGTCAAGAATATGTCATTTTCTTAGTAAATTGATAATAACTCCACGCTATACTAGCCCCCACTATCGGTCGCACAGTGCTTTGATCCCACATAACGATTGGACAAAAATAGAAAGAGTGGAGACAGAGTTTTGAAATTTGGTACACTAGCATAGAACCCCTTAGTTAAGAAATATTAAATTTTTTGGAAATATCGAGCCAAGAACACGCCCACCTCCCATAGGTCCTGAAATTTAAAAATATTATATTAGCTACATAAATGGACGTAAAATTACAAAAAGTATCCATTGAGATACACATAAAACTGGAAACGTTTGTGCCAATTTTTATCAAAATCGAATCAAGGACTCTTAGTCCTGCCATATATCATTTATCTTAAAATTTTCATAACACCTGCAAAAATTATCCGATTGCCATAAAATTCAGCACATGAATTGATATACGGTCTGGCCATATTTGTGCCAATTTTGGGTAAAATCGATTCATTATTAAAAAAAAAATTAAGTAGAAATAGGAAAAATAGGATTTGTTCAGTGAACTTATGTAAAGCACTACCAGGAATATTTTTGTAAATCATTTTAAACTCCTAACTTCAATTAAAGGTCCTTTTTTAGGCCCCTTTTTAAAATGGACAAAAACGACCCGAAAGATAAAGAGTTAGAGGGTTAAAATGTTCCGCAAAAATATTTGTCATGAAATTCTACTATAAGTCTTTAAAGACATCAGCATTGAAAATTTAACTTCAGTGCCAATAATAAGTAAAAACTTAAAATGTGTTTAAGGGTTAATTTCGTATTTATTCAGAATTAGCGCTCAAATGTTCCACAAACCTGGATTTTTGGGAGAAACCATGAGAATATTCCATTTTAGGCACAGGATGTGTTCAGCGAACTTATGTAAAACACTACGAGGATTATTTTTGTGGTACATTTTAACCCTCTAACTCTTCAACTTACGCTCTCTCTTGTCCCTTTTTAAACAGGGGCCAAAAAATTCCCTTTCATTGAAGAGTTAGAGGGTTAGAATGTTCCACAAAAATGTTCCTCGTAGTGTTTTTAGGGGATAGATAGGATAGAAGATAGATTTTTTTTTATTAGCTGGTATTTTAGTTAAAAAATGTAGTGTAAATGAGTGTGAAAGAGTCTTTAAAAAAATACATTTATTTTGATTTCTTTAAAAAAATTGGTTGATATTGTTTTTAAATATAATAACTAAAGGTCTATTCCTAACAAACAAAAATAATAATGTGAAAATCAATTAACATAATATATTATCAAACTTTGGTAATTTTTAGGATTCTAACCAAAAATTAGGTCTATTTAAGGATTTATTAATAAAATAGATAATCTGTTTTTGCCAAAGTTTATACTTTTATTGCAATAATATTATCTTAAATTTTCGAAAAAAAATTATACCATTTTATTATAATCTTAGAAAGTTGGAATCTTTTTCGTAACCCATAAAAGATGAAATTACAAAAGTACATATTTTGACACTTGGGAATTTTGTTTTTTTTTACAGGTAAATTAAGATATTGGTTCTTTTCTTTATTTTTTCTTATATAAAATTATAAGAGCATGACCAAAAATTTTAAAATCAATTAACATAATTTTTTTTTTAAATTCCATTTAACTTTTGATATTTTTAGGCTCCCAGCAAAAATATTGTAAAAATTCAGAGATATGTTAATTGTAATTTACAATTTTATGATCTTTTATTGATTCGAATATATTCAAATATTAAAAAAAAGAAAAATAGTAAAGATACCTCTGAAAATGAAGTTTTATTAATTTTTTTTTGTAATATCCAAAAATTCATCTTTTTTCATTACATTCTATGCTAAAAATTGAGCGACCTCTAGTGTAGACAGAATGAGTTATACAAGAAAAGATAATATTTACAGGATTAAATAATTTTAGTATATATACAATAAAAATATTTTAATCGAAATCGGAGACTCAAATTTTTTTTTTAGTTTTGTCTATGGGACACAGCACTGTGGGTGGCTAGTGCAAGTTCCAATGTCTTATCTCTTTAATTAATAGTCCCTGATAAAAGCAATCATGCTTTCAGTTGCTGTCGATTTGTTTTCGTTTTTATTTTGTGTTTTGCTTACTAGGTTAAAATTAGTGCCAAAAAGGTCAGCAATTTTAAACACTCTTTTCAAATCAGCTATATGTCCCACTGAAAAATATTTGTTTTCATCATAGGCTCATATTGGTCCCAACACCACTTAAGGGTTAGTTTTTTAAAAATAAATTAAGAATATTATTTTTAGACCTAGAAAAATAATATCAGGAAGTTTCATAA
This sequence comes from Leucophora obtusa, assembly GCA_949987735.1. NCBI lineage: Eukaryota > Metazoa > Arthropoda > Insecta > Diptera > Anthomyiidae > Leucophora > Leucophora obtusa. Next base: position 117,907,399 of record OX465298.1, on the reverse strand, counting down.
ATATCCCCCAGGAATATATATCATATTAATATATTTATAAAAATGAAAACCTCCTAAAATTTGACCTTACACAGGGGAAATATAATGTATTTCTATTTTGCCTGATTTTAAGGATTGAAGTATTTTATATTGTCATGTGGAACTAAAAAAAAGAAGAAAAAAACTTGCCAAAAAGCTAAATAAGTGCCAAAACTCGTTGTTTTTCGAAATCAGTTAAAAATAAATAAATCTCTGCCCTAGCCAAACGAAAAAAGAATTCCTAAACTTTTTGTAATTTTTAATCCTCAATATGATCTTAATAAAACCCAAAAGTCCAATCGTCGATTTTTTAAAATTTATTTTAAAAATTTAAAAAAAATGTAAAATTGTAGATTTGAAAACAGTTTTTAAAAATGCTGACTAAATTGGCACTAATTTAAAACCAGTTAGCAAAAAACAATATAAAAACTACTTCCTATTTGAGTTTCTTGAAACTTATAGAATATAAAATGCTTCTGTAGTAGATTATTTCAATAAATTTAATAATATCTTATGTACTTTCTGAATAGTGTAAACTCGACTTATGCGAAATTAATATTCAAAATAGTTTACAAGCCCTAGAGCTAACACCTACTAGATTTATACTTATCCAAAAATTATTAGTTTTTGAAAAATATTAGTTTTTGAAAACTACTCGTATTTGCTTGTCAAATTCCATAAAAATTTTAGAAAAAAAGATTTTTCACCACAATGAGTTTCATGGGAAAATTTTGTAAAATTTTTTCCCTCGGAAATTTTATGTACGACTTTAATTTTGAAACAGTGACACTTTAGCTTAATTTTGATTTGTCTTTCGTATAATAAAATTGTTTACTTTCAAGATTTGAGGCCTTTAAAGTTCGAGTGAAAAAGTAAATATTTCTTCGTAAAATAAGAGCGATGCTAACTTAGCTTCTATATATTTATTTCAATTGAGTTTTTGTTTAAATTAAAATGAATTGGGTATAATATTGGGGATTAAAACATTAAATATGGGAATGAGCTAAAACTTTTCGAGCCACACTGCTCTCCACTAAACAGTGCAGTATTGCCAGAAAAAACAAAACAGCAGTCAGCGCCATCTTTTGCATTAAAAACCTATATTGCCATTAATCAGGATCATGTGAGATCGCTGATTGATAACTTAAAACATAAATTATTTACTAAATATATATACTAATTTTATTGTACTAGAATTATTGATATTTAGTAAATTTTTCTGCTGATTTTTGCAACTCAATATTAAATAGCAGTTTACAATAATTTACTAAAATTTAATAGCGCCTACTACTACCACTAAGTCCCGAGTTTGCCTATGATCCTTGTAACGTCGTGGCGAGCAATTGGCGCCAACCAAAAAACCAATATCCCAACCGACCATGGGCGGTATAACCCTATTGGCGCTTGGATTAAATCCCTGCGCAACCACTGCAGGCCTGGAGGCAATGTTGGCAGCCCCAACACCAGGATCGGATGCTTTGGCCCAATCAGCCATTCATCTTAAACCAAACATGATTACCGAAACCGTAACTTGTTGCGGCCCTATGCTCCTTGCAGGAGTAAAAGGAACAAATATATATAATAGCGTCTACTAATTATTTATACTAACCCAGTGTAGAAACGGTAATGACATATCATTATTTTTTGGACTACCAGTAATGGCACCCACTTACATTCTACATTATTTTAAAACATATAATAATGAGTTACTGATAATGACTTATTTTTATCATTATTTCAAATAGAAAATAATTTTCTAGAATTTTTTGAAAATTTTTTTTAAATCTATTTTTAGACGCAATATTGTAATGTTGAAAATCATTACCAGATATGTGGTTATGTAACTACATACTTGGTAATGGTAACTAGTTACTTTTGTTATTACATTTCTTATTACCTTTATATGGCGATGTCGCGAAAAATAATGAGTTATGGTTACACACCAGCATACGAAAAATCAAAAAATATACCGTTATCTATGTGCTTACCGGTATTGACAAAAATAATGAGTCTAAAAATAGATTTTTAAAAAAATAAATTTTTTTGAAAAAAATTTTTTTATTGTATTTTTTTTATTAAATAAAATTTTCTGGTGCGGGAATCGAACCTGGGTCTACAGATTGCCAGTCAAAAGCTCTGCCATCTGAGCTATATCGACATGTAATATTTAATAGATAAAAACATAATTGACCTGCTGCACACAAGTAAGTTTACTCGCCAACATACAAAAAATCAAAAAATATGTGGTTACATATATCCTTACCAGTGTTTAAAAAATAATGAGTCTAAAAATAGATTTCAAAAAATTTAATAAAAAATTTAGAAAATAATTTTTTATTTGAAATAATGATAAAAATAAGTCATTAACAGTAACTCATTACTATATGTTTTAAAATAATGCAGAAGTTATGTGGGTGTCATTACTGCTAGTGCGAAAAATAATGATTTGTCATTACCGTTTCTACACTGGGGATGTCTACAGGTCGCAAATATTAAGATATTTTGATGAAACTTGGTACACCGACTTATGTCGGCCCAAGAACGAAGCATATTTTGGTAAAAATCAGTCCATGTTTAGACCTAGTGCCCATATAAGGGTCCCCCCAAAATTATATTGTTTATACGCTGCAGGTCGCAAATATTAAGGCATTTTGATGAAATTTGGCCCAAAGACCTATGTTGGCCCAAGTACGAAGCCTACTGATTTCGGTTAATACCGGTCCATGTTTAGACCTAGTGCCCATATAAGGGTCCCCCCAAAATTGGCTTGGTTTCAAACTGCAGGTCGCAAATATTAAGATATTTTAATGAAATTTGGTTCGCTGACTCACATTATAGAAAATTTTGACACAAGTCCCATTTTAACACATTCGAATTTTAGATCCAAACATTAGTTGGCTTTAAACCAGACTGGTGCAGGGTATTGTATAGTCGGCATGCCCGACTTTAACCTTTTTACTAGTTTTTTTACAGAGTTTAGCAAATCGATTTTAAACTATAGTATACAAAATGCTAAAATTTATTATCTTGCACTAATTTTATGCACTTATTTTATTGTACTAAAAATCAGTAACCATGCGCTGCTAAAATTATCAATAATTACCGCAGGGCTCAAAACAGTTACATTTCCCGTAATAACAGCAATAATGTATATTATAAAAAGTGTTTGTTACTAGCAAGTAGACAAAAGTTGTAAAGTAATTGCTTAAAACCCAAACGTTTCCCCCAATTAGTAAAATCTATTTTTTATTCACACAAGCCAATAAATAAATCACACGAGGAGTTAAATGGAATTTCAGTTTTTCGCTTTAATTTTGTTCTATAAAAACACATTGATAACGATTTTAGTTATCGTATTTCGGCTTTGTAAATGGTTTCAATTTAGTTATTGATGACGGTATCAATGAAAATTCAAACACTGAATATATGGCACACTTTTTGTGACAAACGCTAAACGTATTTTATATATATAAATTTGTACCTACTATTATTTTTTCAAACTGCTAAAGTAGAAAAAAAAACAATTTACATACCCCTTTTTTAAGTTAATGGTTTTTATATCGTACTTGCATATAAAAGGTTTTCAAATAGGGACGAGTAGATGTTAAAATTAAATAAAATAAGTTGAGTATGAGATATAAACGAATTTAAACAACATAACCTCAATGAACTATCCAAAAATACTCATCTAACATACATATACTCGTATTGGAAACTCTTTAGTATTGAGCTGAACATTTTCAATTTAATTCTCATCCGAAGTGTACTTTAAATTTTATGTTTATATTATAAATTGATTGATAAAAGTACTTTAAAATAATTATGATTAAATAAAATTTTAAATAAACATTTAAAGAAGATAAATAATTTTCGTGTTAATTGTATGTAAAATTAAAAACAAATAAATAATATATAATACAAACACTAAAAATATAAATAAAGTTTTATAAAAATATTTAATATTTTCACAACAAATATATTAGTAAAATAAACAAGATGGCCAAACTATAGTTGATATTATAATAATTGTAAAAAAAAATTGTTAACTTTGTGACATTTGTGATGTGCAAAAATATACAATACAACTAAAAAATCAATTGACGAATCTTCGAAAATATATGGACGTCGAATTTTTTAAGTCAAAGTTGTGTTCACTTGATTATTGCAAAAGTTTTCAGAGAATTAGGTCGATAAAATTAACTGCAATTGCAGATAAAATGTGTACACAGCATTCCCATTTAAGTTAACTACAACTGCAGTTATTTGTAGCCGAAATTGTAGTTAAAATAATTGCAATATCAGTTCATTTTAAATACAATTGCAGTGCACACTGTATTAACTGCAATAGCAGTTAATATTACCGACATAACTCTCTTGTTATACAAAAAAAAAATAGACCAAAGTGCAATTTTGTATTTCCTTGTCATTGCGAGCTAAACGAATATATTACACTGTGCAACATGATAAAAAATCCCATATATTTCCAACTGGATAAAAAAGTATATCTTTGTAGACCACAACCGCCGAAGGGTTTTTAAAAGTTAGTACATATTCCATGTTTGATGGCCTCTTAAGATTGGCATAGGTTAACTTGGAAAAGAGGAAACGAAAGTGAAGATACAATTCACAACAGTGATGGTATTTGAAAATTTTTGTTTTGCGCCGAATCAATGACTAAAATGTGCCAAATGACTCATTATTGTGCTATAACTAATGGCGTTTTCTTTTCTGTAAAAAAATGTTGCCTTGTTAAAATACATAAAAAAAATTTTTTATGTATTTTCTTTTTTCAATTAGAAATTTTTTTTTTCATATTTAAAACAAATTGTATAATTTTTTATTTATTTTTAGCCTAAAAAATTGTTAAATACTAAATAACAGCAAAACTATAAAAATCTAATTAAAATTTTATAAAAACAAAAAAAAAAAACAAAAAAAAATATTGTGCTCCAACCGGGGTTTGAACCTGCGACCTACTGCATCAGAAGCCATGCTATTAACCCCTAGGCCACCAAGTTGCGAGTTAGCTGGCAAAAAACATTACAATATATACACATGGCGTTGACATAAAGAAAAAAACAGGGCAACACTCTACCCCATAAATTTTTTGAGGGCGAAAAATGTTGCACTTTTGCCCTTTATTTAGGCAACATTTTTAGAAAAGAACACCTAGCCCTCTTAGAATGTTACCCTTAATTTAGAAAAGAACACAAAAAAGGCAATTCAAAAGCAAAGTGCAAAAAAAAGGTAACATTTTTTTCAGAAAAGAAAACGCCATAAATTATTGCTCATGCAAAGAATAACATAATAATCTTTTAGATATTTTAAATAAAAGATCTGTTTTTTTAATTTTATATCTATATACGAGTAAAATTTACCTGACTTTTATTTTTTTGTGTACAAATAAATTTTAATAGTTTGGGGCCGCCTTCCTACGAAAGCTGGTTTCGTATATGGACTTCGCCGTAACGCAAAATTTAGCATTTATATTGTGTGCCCTGTTCCATGTTCATTAACAAACATTTGCTGCTTTTTAATATTTTATCAAATAAAAATATTAAAATTTCAAATGTTTTTGTGAAAAATACTTTTGTTTACATTTTAAGAATTTTAAAGATCTTGAAACATTTTTATTACTACACTGAAAATAATACGTCCGTTGGCTGGACAGAAAAATTTGTTACTTTAAAAAAATTTATTCCTGTTTTTTGGTTTAAAATAAAATTTGTTGCTTTAAACAAATTCTTTTGTTAAATTTAACAAATCTAAATTTAAGCAAAAAATTTGTAGAACTACAGTTTTATCTGTAATTGTACTGAGTCGTAGAATTTATTAAACTTTGGGGTCCCGGGAATCTCCCCGGGCCTAGTCCATATCACGTAAGGGTATATAAGGGCACTCCAATGGAGCAAACATTTTGTCCGTTTTGCTTTATCTCGCTTAGTTTTCGAGACATGGGCCATTTTATGAAGCGGAAAATTTTTATTAAAAATTTGCGAGGGTCCACAGCCCCGCCAAGGTCCATTTTTGGATTGAGATAACCCCTTTTGCCGGGTATTGTACGGTTAGGGTTAGTCGAAATTTTCATCAATTTTGCATATCTCCCCAGTGTAGAAAATCATTACCAGATATGTGGTTATATAACTACATACTTGGTAATGGTAACTAGTTACTTTTGTTATTACATTTCTTATTACCTTTATATGACGATGTCGCGAAAAATAATGAGTTATGGTTACACACCAGCATACGAAAAATCAAAAAATATATCGTTACCTATGTGCTTACCAGTACTGACAAAAATAATGTGTCTAAAAATAGATTTAAAAAAAAATAAATTATATAAAAAAATATTTTTTATTGTATTTTTTTTTTAATAAAATTTGCTGGTGCGGGAATCGAACCAGGGTCTACAGATTTTGAAATAATGATAAAAATAAGTCATTATCAGTAACTCATTATTATATGTTTTAAAATAATGCACAAGGTAGGTGGGTGTCATACTGGTAGTCCAAAAAATAATGATATGTCATTACCGTGTCTACACTGGGTCTCTTAGTTTTGGAGATATGGGCCATTTTAAAAAATCGGGAGGGGAAGAAATAGTGCCATCTTTAAAACTTCGGATAAATTGGTGGCTTCATCTACCGGGTAATAACAGTAACATGAAAATATTATATTTTAACAATAAATTTTGTAAAATTTAACTAATGGGTTCTTTAAAATTGGTTATAACTATTTTTGAAAATTAACACTCAAAACTAGTTAAAATACTGAGGATTTTTAGTATCCTCAAAATATTTGCTTAAATCAGTGTTTCAACTAAAAATTTGTTAAAAATTAGTCAAATCGATTTGAAACCGGTTTGACAGATTTTTCTGCTGACGTATTATTTTAAGTGTACTTAATTTTCAAGGAGCTAAATTTATATATACTTAAATTCGTATGGAATATTTACATCAAATATGAAAATCAAAATACAACCCAGCCAGCAAAATTTAGATACTATTTTGAGGGATCTTATTCTATGAGTCAAAACTTAGTCAAATAAAAAACATTTTTTTTTTTTATTTTAAAATTTTTTGTCAAAAATTGCTTATATTTTGGACGAAAACATGAGCCTTCTAAAATGAATCATAAAATACACAAAAAATTGAGCCAAATTATTAAATCCAAAAGATGGTTCAAAAATTACTCAGAAATGTAAACAAATTTGAATATTTTGTTAACAGTTCAAAAAAGGCTAAAAAAAAATTAATTTTTAAGCCTTTCAAATTTTTTTTAATCATTTGTTTAAGTAATTTTTTTAAAAAAAAAGACGGCTTTTTTGGATGAACCACTTTCATACAAAAATTTTAACTTTTAATAATATTTTTTGAGCTTTTTTATGATTCAATTTTGGGCTTGTTTGCTGGCTGGGAAACCTAAAAATATTCCAAAATCAAAGAGATTTTATTAAAAAAAAATAAAAAAAACGTACTGACGTTTTAAGCATATTTTAGGAACTTATAACCGGAAAAAGTATGAGCCTTCTCCACGGTCTAGCAACTTGTCAAAAAAGTACGAGTAAGAAAAACTTTTTGCCGATCGATTTTTATGTATTTATCTCAGCAATTGTTAGAATAAAATATTTTCTAAAGCAAAACAAGACACTCCGATTTGTGGGTATATTTTTAAAACAATTTAAAAAAATGAGAAAAATAAATGAATTTAAGAAAATCGGTAAGTGGTAGTAAATTATTTTAAAAAAATGTATAAAACAATTGAAAAAAAATATTATTCTCCATGTTCCTTTTTTTAATTTAACTGATTTCTTTTATTAAACTTCAACCAGTTAACTACAAAATAATCTGAGTGGCAATTCTGTAACTTTGTAACGACAAATTTCGGTAGTTAAATTGAAAAATTTTCATAGGAAACTGACAACTTAACTAACGAATTTTGTCGTTAAAATGTTAGAGAATCCCACTACTGGGTGTAGTTTCGGAGATATTTACCAAAGTCCCAAAGCACTATGGTTCAATATAAGAATTTCTAGTTTTTGAGAGTGAATCTTTATAATATAGAATCTTTTTACATTTTTTGTGAATATGTTCAGAGTTTTTGCTCAAGTTTTGTCAAAATATTAAATTAATTTTTTACTCAAATTGGACCATATGAAAAATTTTACCATAATAAATATAAGCCAACTTCTAGGGGCCCGAAAAAATAAATACTGACTAACTTTGCAAAATCTTTTGGGGATTAGTGTCTTCAGGTACTTTATTTTTATTTCCCGATGAAATCATATTGCATATCAGCGATGGCCCACAAAATGTTGAACAATGTTATATTTCATTTGTACATCACTATATTACACTGCATAACAAAAATCACATTTAAATTTTTGAATATTAAACACCCATTAAAAACATTACAAAATTTTAAACAATAAATTACTATATTAATTGTGCAAAATATTAGTTTGTTTTCAAACCACCAATTTTGATGCCAAATTTACAACAATTTAGAAATATTTAATAGATTTTATTATAATTTAAGCTAAATCTACTAGTTTTCATATAACCTGCAAATGTAGTGATCTACTTGTTATGCAGTATCCTTAAAACTTAACGTCAATCTTTTCGAAAATTAAAACTTATTACGACTAAAAGAAAAATACCTACACTAAAATTCCATAGAAAAAATTACGCCATTTAAAATGTATTTGTATAAATTTACTATGTGTCAAGAATTTACAAAATGTAATAAAAATAATAAAGAAATAAATGTTATAAATATATAATAAGTTAATATACGTAATATAAAAAGGATTAAAATTGATATTGATTAATAAAAATGCTTTGAAATTTATAACAAAACCAAAAATTTAATATTAAAATAAAAACTTTGTATAAAGAAAAAACTAAAAATTATAGACTGATTTTATTTCTAGTGAAGAGAAAGAATGGCTCAAAAGGCAAGCACTTCATCCTAAACACTTCGATTTTAATTGGATATGTGATAGAGAAAAAAATCCAAGATCGACCTGTTTCAGCTTATCGGCCACCTCGGAATTTTAAGGGTCCAAAAAGGGGTTCAAAAATGGGTCCTTTTTAGGTTCTTTTGCTTTTTAAGATATTTTGAATAAAGGAACAACCATATGCAAGTGTGGTATTGCTGGAAAGGGACTTTTGAGAGCTTTTCACTGGTACCTTGTTTTGGCACTTCTTTGCTCTTTCAAATTGGCTACTTTAAAATTATCCAAAATTTTGGGTACTTTATATGGAGGAGTATACTGCTATGGCTACTAAATTCGTATATGTTATTCTTTGTTAAATTTAAGCAAACAGTGTTTTTCCGTTTTTCGATATTGGCACTGCATAAGGTTTGGCAAAATTTTTCCCGAAACACCTTTTTCGGTACATTTTTAAAGAATTTTGGCCGATTTTTGTGCTAAATACATCTGTACATCAAACTACATATTTTGACAGATATATTACTTCTGTGATATACTCTCTTTTTTAACTTCGTAAATTTAAAATATGCTCCCATACAAAAAGTCTCAAAAATATTAGTTTTTTACATAATCCGTCTTTTTTATATGATATATTATGCTTATTTCTACATTAGATCGTGTATTTTTTATAAGCTTTCCAGTGATATACACATATGTATGGTCAAAATAATAAGTACAGCCTGAAATATTTTTTTTAAAGGCTCGTAGCTGAAAATTTATTTAAATTAAAAGAAAAAAGAAATACTAAATTGTTTTTTTATATCATTAGAAATAAAATAAATACTAAAACAATAACAAAAATTAAATTCAGTCTTGTTCAAAAAGTAAGTAATTAATCAAAAAGCATTGGACAAAATAATAAGTACATTTAGTTAAAATAAGCAAAACAGTAAAAAAATTCTGCTAAATTGAGTGATTTTAGGTGAGTTTCGTTAAAAGCCAGTATATCCACCATTATTTTGAATTATTTTGTTGACTCTTTTTGGCATGCTGGCAATAAGCTTCCTGCAGGTCTCTACTTGTATTTCATACCAATTTTTTTGAACAAAATTCCATACCTGATCATTATTGTTAAAAACCTACTTTCCAATTCTTTGTTTAAACTCTCCCCAAAGATTTTCGATGGAGTTTAAGTCCGGAGATTGACTTGGCCAGTCAATAAGGGCCACATGATTGTCTTGGAACCAATCCTTTACCAGCTTAGAGGTATGCTTTGGATCGTTATCTTGCTGGAATGTCCATCTAAGAGGCATACTTTCCTCAGCATAGTTCAACATCGTATTTTCCAAGATATCTTTGTAGTGGAATCTGGTCATAGTGTCGGTAATTCGATGTATCGGACTGACACCTTACAGCGAGAAACAACCCCAGACCATAATATTGCCGCCCCCGTGCTTGATTTGTAAAGCGAACATGGAATTCCTTATCCTTAGGGCGTCGAACATTCCGGGCACAGTCGTTTCCAAATAAATTAATTTTTGTTTCATCGCTCCACAAAATGTTTTGCAATTTTTTTCACCGTCTGCTCCGGACCAATTGGAATGACTTCTTGCAAACACCAACCTAGTCTTTAAATTTTTTTGTCTAAGCAAAGGGACTCTTCTATCCGTAGTCTACGACGAACCGTTCGCGATGAAATTAAATTTCCAATATCTGCTGAAATCGCTCTTGAAGACACAAATGGGTCCTTCTTCACAAGAGTTACAATACGGATATCTGTTGTTTTTTAAGTTTTTTTTGGGTCTTCCGCGAGTTTCAAAGGGATTTTTAGACTTTAAAGCATTTTGTACAAAAAATAGCGACCGATTAATAGTTTCTGCTATATAACGAAGACTTTGACCACTTTCTCTTAGTCTTGAAACAATTTTTCTCTCCTCCATAGAACAATGACTTTTTCGACCCATCGCTGATTTTTTTTAATATATGTGACCTTCTCCGAGAAAAGGGACCTAGTGTGTCAAAAAACGGGTTTGGACTTAAGAGTGCATTCTGGTAAGATGAAATGAGTTAGATTTCTGATAAAAATTTATTTACCCCATAAAAACGTACAAAACGAACTTGGTAAAATCGATAAAAATGAAAAATCTTTTTTTTTGCCGAAAGTAGGGTTTGCCTTTTTTAATTTTTCGTTATTGGTTCTCCATTTAAAGTCTGATTTTAAAGTGTGGTACAGCGATTTTTTTTCCGCAAGGAGAACAGTGTTTTGTTACAAAGGAAATACCCAATAAAAAAAACATTTTTAAAGGCGACCCCTATAATAATGACAAAAATAAGTATTTATTGGTAACGCATTATTTTTTTATTATTAAATTATGAAACAAGTAACTACTTATTAGTAACTCATTATTATATATTTTAAAATAATGCAGAAAGACAGCCGGTGTCTTTACTGGTAGTCCAAAAAATATTGATATGTCATTACCGTTTCTACACTGGAATATATCTTTCTTTTTATCACTTTTCTATAAAAAAAAAACAATAAAAAGAGGTACAACTTTAGTGATTTTTATGGGAAATTGTCCACAGCCCGAGTAAAAGAGTTTTGTATAAAGAAATAATTTTTTAAATAATTATTTGGTTATACTTTCTTATGGAGAAGCATAACACAAGAACTAAAAATTTATTTAATTTTTGTCTTAATTTGTCTAGGAATTTAGGATTGAACTAATATTTTTTTGTAAATCCAATTTGCAATTACAATTTCTTGCATCCTTACTTAAACTAACTTTGCCTGTTAATTTTTAGTAATTTCTGTTTCTTAGGCCCGGTTTTTTGGGATGCAGATCATCTTTAAACTCAGTTTAACGCAGTTTGTAACTGGAATACCGCTACTAAAATTCGGTTTATTTGGCTTTATTTCAATAAAGACCAAAATTCTAATCAAGAAAAGATTGTTGCGGTAATTTTTTGATAACAAACTTGGAAACGGCTAAACTGACACACCAAAAACTCGGCCATAATTATACAAATCTCTCAACTATTTTAAACCACAATTATTTCCAAATGATTATATTTTTGTCTCTGCTGTCAATATCACACAGATATGGCGCTATATTTTCATATTTAACCTTGCATGAGTTTTCCAATAAGGACTGGACAACTTTTTTTTTAAATTAAGTAACGTGCGTCAAATGGTTCATCGGCTTCAATTCTTGAGTCAGCTTGATCTTGTATGGGTGTAAACCAAAATCTTTATGCAAAATTCGCCATAAAGTCTTGGCGATGCCCATTTATTGAGAACGCCGCGGAATCGACTGATTTGAATTGTTTGCTACGGACGCCTGAACGGCAGCGATATTTTCGTCACTTCGACCAACCCGTTGACTCACAGGCACGGCAGCATCACACAATGAATACGCAGGCTCAAATTTTTGCACTAAACTTGTTATTGCTTATCTACTAGGGCGAGAATAACGACCGAAAATTGAAGTTAATGCTCTTAAAGTTGCTGTCAACGACTAGACTCCGAATTTCGGTAGTACATTTTTGCATATGTTGTTCGTTCGTGTACTTTACCATGATGAAAATGTTGAGTTTACCGAAAAAAAGGAAAGTAACAGTTATATGATCAGTAAAATAGTCCGTTCACAAATTAAATTCGAAGTTGTAAAGTACCTATTGGAAAACCCATATGATCATAAAATGGCTTATATCTCGGAAACTAAGCGAGATAGAGTGAAATGGACATAAATTCGTTACTCTGTACTTATTAGTCCTTATAAGGTTGCTTATATACTTCCAATAATAAACATGGACCTCTTCCGAGACAGAGTACAAAAACTCAGATTATAAGCGACATTTTAGCAGAAATTTTTTCAATTAAGTCTGGCAAAATTTCCGTTCAATTTCGCTCACATTCACCTAAATCTAGCATATCATGAAGTTCAACTTCATTGAAAATTGTGCGAGCGCAAATACAGGTTCATGTTTCTGTAGTTTTAGCAGAATTTTGAAATATTTGTATGGTTTCTTATGAGTGCACGTATAATTATATCTGATACGTAACATTATATATATCAAATTTATACAATTATGTCGGAATCTAATAGTATCTAATTAGACTATATTTTATAAAATTAGTTCTTGTTTTATATAATCTGTGTGTAAAACTATTTGAAAGAAATATTGCCAAGATTCTGAGGGCCTTTGAAAGTTACAAAGTTTCTAAAAAAATATAGAACCAAAAAATATTTTATTCAGTAACAATTTTTAAAGTCTGGAAAAGTTTTTGTACAGCAGGAGGCATTAAAAATAAGATATCTATATATACAAAATATTTCCTTGAGCTCAAAAGCATCAGAATTTGAAGGTTTATCAATATAAAAAAAATTTTGAATGCTCTTCTTTGCCAAAACTATGTGTATATGGACGCCCAGGTAGAAATTATGTGTGGTAACAAAAAAGAAGCACTGGCAAAGCACAAGTAGATCGCTGACTTACAGAAAGAAGTACTGGTAAAGCACTAAATCTGGTCACTTTCCCAACGCTTGAAAAGAGTGAATTCCCAGCGCTTGTTTTCCTGAAACATTATTTTGTTTTTAAAAAAAGCTCCAAAAAGAGGACATTTAAATAATTTTTGATTCCACAATACAATAACTCCAAGAACCATATATTTTTGAGTAATTTAAAATTCTTCAGTGATGAGGGCTTATAATTTTTGGTGGCAGGGAAAACACTTGATTTTTAATTTTCTTGGTGCTATCTGAAGCATTAAATAGATCGGTATTATCATTTGGGTGTCAGGAAAGCACTTTATTTTTTTATTTGAGCGTTTTTATGTTTATGGGTGCCGTGGAACGGTTTTATAATTTGGGCGTTGGGAAAGTTCTGTTAGCAAGAACTCATACCACCCATTTCGGTGCTTTGCCAGTACTGGCCCCTTTGTAATTTTCTACCTTGGCGGTTTTTCTTTTTTTAAGTTCACAAAGACAAAAACTTTCCATATAGTGGTTACCAGAGAAACAAGCCGACCAAAATAATCGGCGGCGGCGGCGCAAGCAAAAAATCGGCGGCGGCGGCGGCGATTGAGGTTGAGCCGGATAAAAATCGGCGGCGGCGGCGGCTTGATCGGCTGAAAACAACATTTTGTAATGTGATTTGAAAACGTTTAAGTTTTTTTACGAAAGATAGACATTTTACTATCACTCTATATGCCTTTACGTTTTTTGCCATTACTCTTACCTGACCATCTCTCAAAGATTTGTACGAATAATCTTCAAGGTTTACTATTTTTGAAAAGTTATTCATCATCGCTCTTATATCTGAAACATTTGGAATAATTATTGGAGGCGGTTTTTCTTCAGAAAGTTCTTTGTTAGCATTATCGTTAATATAATTATCATTATCATTATTGTCTACATCAAGTGCAGCAAACATGTTGTTGCTAGTAGGTACTTGGTATATCATCATTAGGGCAAGGAATTTCATGCACTTAAAAATTAAAAATATTCGCTTAAAATATGCGGTTAAAAAAGAAAAATATGCACTAACAATATAAGAAATATGCACTAAAAACTATAATTTTTGCAAAAATAATGCACTTTAAAACTTAAAAATATATTTAAGTTAGTTATTTTGCAAACAGACACAGAACTCGAAGATTTCACATAGGTCAATAAAGTTTTAAAAATGTTTATTTTGATTGAATCAAAATATGAAAACGTATCAATTTTTTATATTTTTTTACAAAATAAAAAATGCTACTAAAAATGAAAAATATGCACAAATATGCATTAAAAAGCACAAAATATGCATTAAAAAGCCACCAAATAAGCATTTAAAGTCGAAATATGCAAAAACATGCATTTATGTCAAAATATGCAACTACAAATCGATGACAGTTTGTTCTAAATTTGATGAGTCGGATAAATGTTTAGTCCATATTAGTTTTGGACTATCGAGAAATAACGCATTTGCATGGAATTCCTTGCCCTAATCATCATTGTTGGTAGTTTTTGTTATTTTGATTGCATGCTTAACTAATTCTGGTGATCGATTTTGTCGTCGTTTCGTTGTTTTGTTTTCAGCCACTGTCTACCAGACAATATCGCTTTCTTCAGTAGACTCGCTGCTACTATCCATTCTGCTGTAAAGCTGCCTACACACTAGGGAACATGGTTGAGGGAACAAAAAATATCAAAAAATTTTGTAAACACGAAATGCACGCTCTCAACACGCACACACACACAAAACCACTCACACATTCACAAAAAATGCTCTCTTTTTTTAAGTATGTTCCCTAGTGTGTAGGCAGCTTAACAGCAGAGGATTAGTATAGCAGAATATTATTATTATATTAATCCATTTGTAATAATTTGTTGTTGATTTCAATATACAATGCAGTGTTGCCAACAAATTTTCAAAATAAATGGCTAGATCAGACCCAAAAATCGCTAGAAAATCTCTAGATTATAAACATTGTAAATATTTAGCGATCGCTAGATTGTTGAAAAATGGTTCTTAAAGCAGTTTTTACTCAAAAATTTCTTTAATATGTTAATATGAAGTGTTATAAACTTTTAAATAATGAAAAATTTTACGATTAAGCTTCAAATAATGAGTCCTGATTTTCATTGAATTAATCTTAGTATTGAGAATACACAATACAGGGCGTTGTACGATGGAAAAGTGCATACCGATATTTTATCGAAATGTGTATTTTTAGAGTTTTTTTTTACTAAAATCGTTTAAGATGTTGTGTTTTATAATAAAGGAATATCAATGTGCCAGTTTTATAATATTTTTCAACATAAAACCGAGTTTTACAAATTATATTACGGCTGATAAAAAAATCGCTAGATTTTTGGCTAATAGCTACAGGACAATTTTTCCCGCTAGGGGCGAAATAAAATCGCTAGATCTGACGAGAAAATCGCCGTTATGGCAACACTGATATAATGTATTAAAAAAAAGTTTTTTCTTAAAACAATAACAAATGTTATTGCTTTTAATTTTAAATAGAATTATAGAAAAGAGATCACAATTAACGTCTGCACTTTATCACGGTCAGAAAATCACTCGCAAAAAAATATATATAAAATCAATTTATATAAGATTTGTTGTTGGTTCACGTGTGATTTGTTTCATGTTCGCACAGATCCATGGCTAGTCAAGACTATATCTAACAAATGGTCCTAAATATTTAATATAACATACAAGTTTTATTTAATAAATTATAAACATACCCTTTTAGGGCTCCAAATTAATCCCAACATTGGGAAAATGTAACCCCCTTGGAACTAAAAACAATTTTTGCCTCTTATAGAATTTTCAGCCAATTAAAGCATACTGGGAATCAATTTTTTTTTATTTATTCTTTTTAATTTTAACAAATTAAGGAATAAATAAAGACCATAGAAAAAATACATATCGATTCATTTAAGGAATTAAACTTGTTTGAAGACTTTTGAATGGAGACTTTGTTAGAAAGTTTGGGCAGGATGCACATATCTTGTAGGGACCCATTTGAATTAGATGCCCAATCAATAATGTCCTTAAATGATGAAATTATGTGATCAATTCGAACATTGGTTTGAGCATTTTATCCGTAAAAGTGTCCTTTTCTATATATTATAGAATTTTACAATATATTTTATCTTTACTTTTTCATTTATTTGTTACAAAATGTTTAATTTATCCAAAATATTCAACTGGACCATTTTTAAAAATGTATTTTAGAATTGAAAAAATATATATGGGTGATATCAAAAAATGTGATAAAAACCATGTAACCAGCTAATTTTAAATGCATGGATTACATTTGAGTTATATATTTCGATATATATCAGCGTATTGTCACCTGTTTTACAAAATTTATAACAATCTGACCAATTTTTGTTTAATACATAAAATTTGTAACCAATGTAAACTCCGTAACCAGTAACTCATAAGGTTTTTTAACTTTAATAGCTTATATTTTAATAACCAATGAAGCTAAACACTAACTGTAAGAATTTATATGAAGAGGAGAAGTAACGCTTTTAACAAAAATTAATACATTTTACAATTTTTATATTTTTTTCACAGTATAAATTTACATAAGCTTTTATAGCTTAAAAAAATTATATTTATAAAAATTTAATATTTAGAAGATTTTAACTTTTTTCTTTTCATATAAAAAATTGTTTTTAGCTCTGGTTGTTCAAGTTTAATGAATTAGTAAATTCTTTTTAAAAAATATAGTTATTTTTAAATTTTTTATATTTGAAAATTAATACTTCCAGCCAAAATGAGCCGAAAAAAATCGTCGGCGGCGGCTGAAGCAAAAATGAGCGGCGGCGGCGGCTTAAACGGCTCACGGCGGCTGGCTTGTTTCTCTGGTGGTTACTCTTTTTGTGGAATCTCATATGTTTTTTAGGAAAAAAGCTTCAAGATCTGAATATGTTGGTATTGGAAATAATTCAATTAAAATTTAAATACGTTACTAAATTATAATTTTTTTAATTCCTATACTGATTTGAAGCCAGAAATAAATGTTGAAGCTATGCGCGTATTATTTATAAAGGTATTTTTGTACCAAATGCGTTGTTTTTTTTACTATTAATTAAATCAATATATAAACAAAAGCTCAAAGTATCTGCATAAAATCTAACACCTTTCCTAGGACTACTAGTTTTTATCTAGCACTTTCTAGCACTTTTTTCGACGACCTAGCACCTTTCTGCATTTGATCTAGCACCTTTCTGCACTGCATATGATCATCAGAAAGACAAACTTGCACTTAAGCTTTAATTTTTATTATCATTATTTTTTAACGAAAGCGACACTTAGAAAATTCTTCCTATTAACTAACGTGTTACTTTCTGTGGAAAGGGGATAGAGAAGAGATGAAAGGTGGTGAAAGATGAAGGGCTTCAAATATAACAACACTGTAATTGCGCGAGATGTTGAATCTTAGAACAGTTGCTTCACGCCATCTGATTGAGAGTTAGCGAACTTTGTTGAAGCTGTTTATGGTTAATAGCCCCATTATATTACTTTACTTTGGTGTGGTTAAGTGCTATGGGAATGCCGAAGGAGGAAGCTGAGATATGTATAAGGGATAGAAAAATTATACATATTATTTTTCCCAAATGAAGTTACTGTCGCTGGGGATCGAACACGCAACCTTGTGTGTAGCAGTCCAACGCGCTAACCATTACACTGTTATTTTTCAAAGGGTTATATTTTCAAATTGTAAATTGTATAATGGTTTTCTATTCTAAATACTCTTAGATATTGCTGTTATGGTGTAACGTACAAATACATACACAGAAAAAACAGTAGGCAGCGACAATGAGAATTTGTAAAAGCAATCACATTTTCTTTTAAATTGAAATTTTATTCCCAACAATTTTTTTGTTTGAAATATTTGTAACTAGTTTGTAAATTGTTATCTTTCATATAAAAATTGTTTAAAAATAAAAATTCAAAGTTACAAAAAATAAAAGAAATTTTTTTTGGATTTACAAATTTCTTTGTTGGTGCCTTTTTAAAAAGTTTTTTTTTTGTATTTACAAATTTGGTATGAGAAAGGTGTTTAAAAATTTAATTAGAATTTTGTAAATTCGTTCTGTGTACGGTCAAGATTTATAAACATGAGACTAAAATATATTTCTTTATATAATTACTTTGGAACAAAAAACAAATTTATATTTTCTGAATTTTATTTGTTATTTTCTGAATATCAGTTGACATGTCAAAAATTTTAAACAGATATCTATTTGTTACACTCATAGAAATAAATCTGTAAAAATAGCAGAAAAAACAACTAACAATTAGTTAAAAATGATGTTGCAAACAAAATTGTTTAATTAGCAGATTTTTTTGCTAAATTCTAGTAAAATAAGAACGGCAAAAATAAAACTGTTAAATTTACAGAATTTTAGCTATATTTAAGTTAACTTCTAGATAATTGAAAATAACAAATTGTATTGTAAAATCTGCATAAAATTTCGCTAAATATTAGTAGACTAAAAATAGCAAAAACAAACTGTTATATCTACGAAATATTTGTTATTTTTAAACTATATTTAGTTAAATGCAAATTGCATTCTATCATGTTAAATTAACAGAAATATTTGCTAAAGAAATTTTAAACTGCTGTTTTCAAAAGCTCGACTGTTATTTTCATTTAAAAAAATTGAAAAAAAAACTTTGAACATTTTAAATTTTTTCTGAATTTTTTTTACAGATTTTTTTTATCAGTGTAGTTGTTCCTGCAGGACGGCTTTTAATTAATTTTTTATTAGCTTTTTCTACTATTTTTACAGATTAATTTTCAAAGCAAAAAAAAACGGTTTTTTTTTTTTAAATGGCCGGCTTTTGGACACTCTAATAAAAGATATCTCTCTTTTAAGGTTATCCCGAATTTCGATTGTTATAGTAATCAAGTGATTCTATGGTGGACCCAAATTGATCTATGAAAGTTTTTGAAATATTTGTTTCATAATATGCTCAACACTATCAAATGTTTGAACCCTATTTTTCAAAGAAATCAAGAAAAAAATTTCAAAAAGGTACACTACGAAGGCAGCTTCAAACGTGAGTAGCGAACTATAAGTACTCTCAAAATTTTTTTCGTATTTTTTTCATTATCAGCTCGTTAACACACACCGCTTGAGGGCTACTGCGTAAGATTTTC
Source organism: Leucophora obtusa (assembly GCA_949987735.1). Taxonomy (NCBI): domain Eukaryota; kingdom Metazoa; phylum Arthropoda; class Insecta; order Diptera; family Anthomyiidae; genus Leucophora; species Leucophora obtusa. Next base: position 117,887,762 of record OX465298.1, on the reverse strand, counting down.
CAATTTCGAGACACCGTATTTTGGAAACTATTAAAAAATTACACATTCATATCGTCATATGAAATCGAAAAAGTCGTAAGTTACATTTAAAAAATTTTACAGGAGAATCAAAAAACTTTTTAAAATTGTTTGCTCTTACACTTGGGGAATATGTATTTTGATACGGTGCATCATAATCGATCAAAAAGTCGATTTTGAATTTTTTGTAACTTACGACTTTTTTGATTTTATATGACGATAAATACACCCAGAAAACAGATTCGGTGCTGACATTTGTTGCATCAAATGAATTTTTCGGTTGTGGCACCCGAATTATTCTTGATACAACTGAAATTCTGTTGCCATAATCAAATTATTCCTGTCTCGATTGGTTTTCTGTTGCCACAACTGAAAAATTCGGCTACCAAAACCGAACCATGCGATTGGCTACAAATGCGGTTATCAGAACTGAATCTGTTTTCTGGGTGTAGGTCTCAGGTTATTTTCATGTTTATTTATATTGTTTTTCGCATTTACATTCACAATAAAATAGTATTTGAAAAATCTATATAATAGGTCTGTTCTACGTCATTACCAGGGTATCCGCGAGAACAGGATTTACCCGAAGCAGCAACAATTTATCCACAATTTTGACAATAGAAACGATTTTTTTTTTGTTTGCCGCAGTTTCGCTAAGAGATATAAAAAGTTTTAAATTTATTTTTTTATAAATTCAAATGTGTGTCCCAAAATACAATTTTTTTGAGCCAATGTATTATCGGAATTAACTACAAAGAATGTTAGTAAATCCTTAAATAAATTTTCAGTTTTTGCTTGTTGAACTGCACTGCCTGTAGCATAAAGGCAAGACAACGACTGAGCGGTTGGAATAATGGTTACATTTATGTGATACAAGTTATCCGCTTCCAAGACGACTGTTAGAGCAATGAGTTCATGATTAATATTTTGTATAATGCTGTAGATAACATCCGAAAGATTTTTCCGTATCAAAGGTAAATTTTTTGGTAAATTTGAATCAGCATCACTTTGCTGGCTAGATGATGTTGGTTCAGTTTCGGCTTCAATATTTTGTGATGAGAAGGATTCAGTTGATGTATCGTCATGTTTAGGTTTATATTGAAAATTTCCATTAATATCGTAAAATCTTGTTTGGATTTTTATAGGCTCTCTAGTGTAATATAGATTTGTAGATAGATCCAATGTTGTTAATGATGATAATGTTGATTCCGATTGTATTTGGTGAGCATCTTGTGGTATTTCAGGCGGTATCGGTGTATTATCCCATTCAATTATTCTACATTTATCGGTTTGAGTCTCAGATTGGTGGAAATTTTTAGAAGTATTGGGTAAATGGAATTCACTTTGAATGGATGTTTTTGAAAGTTTTGTTATCTTATTATTTTTTGCTGGTGCTTTATTTGCATTTTCCTCATCGTCTTTATAAATCGATTTTCTATTTGTTTTGGACTGGAGTTGTTTTAGTTTCTCTTGTTGTTTTTTCTCTAGCCTTCGTCTTCTTAGTTCGGGATCAGTTCTAAAATCTTGCAGACTCATTAAATGCTTTTCCAATGTGCTAATTGGAGGTTTTAAATCATTCATTAATTGTTTGCATGTTTTGAAGGGGGTATTGTTATTTGGATTACGCAAAGCATTTACTTTTGGTTTTCCCTCTTCAAAAGCCTTCTGATCTTCCGAGTTTTTGTATATTTCATTTAAATGTTCATGGTATTTATTTAATATATTATCTTCTGGTTCCGACAGAACTGTAATTTCTTCAAGAAGCTGTTGTGTGGATATATTCCGTTGTCTCTCTTGTAAATTTTTGATTTTACTTAAGTTTGTTTCCCTTAGTTTAACCAATCTCTCTTGTTTGTGTCTGGTCTTGTTTGGATGCTGCAAGTAATTGAAGTTGCTTCTTAAATCTTTTAAGAGACTATTAAGTTCCTTTAATTTATCTGATAAATTACTAAATCTTAATAGGTCTTTCTTAGGTATTAAATCCTGACGTATATATCGCAATTCTCTATGCATCTTTTGCACTTGCTTTTCTAAATGACGTATTCTCATACTTATTTTTTCAGATTCAGTTTCAAATTGAATATCTGCTTTAAGGAAGGGCTTTTCAAAGTATTGACATTCCATAACTCTTGCTTTTTTAGGATTTTCTTCTGTAATTGATTTACTGTCGGAATATTTTCCAACCTTAAGTCTGTCCATAACTTGTGCTATTTCATTGCGATTTAGTGTGCTTTGTTGTACTTTTAAGCGTTAATTAATTGAAATAATCTATAAATACAAATAGAAAAAATAAAGTTAAATAAAAATGTAAACAAAAATTTTACGGAAAAGTGTTGCCATATAGGAAAACATTATTTTAAATGAGGATACAATAACATAACAATAGGTCTGTTTCTTTACTTTTTGGGTAAAGTTCGGTAAAATGAGAGTTAACAAGAAATACTCTCACGAAATGACAAAAATGCACAAAAGTAAACGAACGCGAAAAACCATATTTGAAGCCCGAAAAACAAACGTCAATAGATTTGTGCATTATAGTCCGTTTTGGGGAGCGCTCTTTCTAGTTCTTGTTCAATTTGTTGTAAAAATCTAGATAGCTTTTCCAGTTAAACCCCTTTTTAAATAGGCAATTCTATTTACAAAAAGGAATACATTGTTTATTAAATTTGGAAAAGATTTTAATATTAAACAAAAGCTTCGATTTATTTACATATTTATCTCTTTAACAATTTTAAACAAGCGTCTTCAAAAAATTGTCGGTAATTTTATGGAGTTTTAACATCACCGATAGGCTTTTGCAACTATTATACTAATTTTTGTAAATGATAAACATATTTTCTGAATGAATGAAATGACCGATTAAACTAAAAGAGCTATTAGGTGTGAACTAGGTCTTTGGTTCAAATTAGTGAATAGTTCAATTGAACTAGTTGAACCCAACTGATGACATAACAGCTGATAAAAACAATTTACCCAAATTTACACGAAAAACAAGTCTGGGCTTTTTCGTGCAAGAAGAACAAGAATATTACGCTCTCATGACAGCTCTCATTTACCCAATTGTGTAGTAAGAAAACGCTTTTTAGTAAAATTTGGATCCCGCGGGATCCCAATGTTGAGCACCCGAACACAGCTAATGATGAAATTCAGAGTACGTACCAGGGGTATTGCATCACCAAAAACAAAAGTTATAACCACATCGTTATCACTAGATGGCACTTTGTTCAAAAAATTGACAATTTTCTGTTTTTATTTAAATTGAAATAATAACAAACAAAAAAGCAAAATTTTATTACTTGCATATATTTTGAGCTTGATTTTTTCTTATTTTGCGCAGTTTTCAGCAAATTTTGAGTTTTTAAATATAGGCTCAGTGATACTAAATAGTTGCTCAAGTGATACTAAATTTCAGCGCCCCCTATCGGTGAGTAGTGTAAGTTTTGATTTCCTATCTCTATAATTAATAGTCTCTGGTACGCACTACTCAGAGACTATTAATTATTGACAGTGTTGCCAACTCTTGAAGGCAGGAAAGCACCGTGAGCATTATGAAAACGGGTAAAAAGGGTAAAAATGTACCAAAAATGGGGTAAAAAAGCACGATATAAATTTTTTAAAAAATTTTAATAAAGAATTTAAAAACACATTTTAGCTTTGTAAAATCGTGTAAAAAAGGTTCAAAAAATAACAAAAAAAATGGGTAAAAAAGCACCAAACTAATATTTAAAGATTTTTAAGTTTAAATATAACGAAGTTGCTATTTAAAATTGTACTACAAATATTGTGAAAAAATGTATTTTTTGTATAGTTCGTATTATTTTTTCAACTTTGACAGAAAATTCAAGAAAAAGTTTAAAAAACGAGAACAAATACCAAAAATATAAACTGTACAAAAAGCACTAAAAGCACTGCCAGAAATCTGAAAAAGCACTATAAATACCCGCTTTTTTTAAACGGGTATTTGCAAAAAATCACCGGGTACGGGAAGGAAAAAAGCACCAAAAAATACCCGAAAAGCACTGAAATGGCAACACTGATTATTGAGATAGCAAATCAAAACTTACACTACTCACCGGTAGAGGGCGCTGTAAATTAGTATTACCTGAGCAACTATAAAGTATCGGTTTAGTATCAGCTGAACCTATATTTAAAAACTCAAAATAAGGAAAAAACTAGCGCGGAATATATTCAAATAATAAAATTTTAGATATTCGTATGTTTTTTGCTTTGTTGCTTGTTATTATTTAAATTTAAATAAAAAAAAAAGAAGATTGTCGATTTTTTGAATAAAGTGCCATCTAGTGATAACGATATTTTTATAACTTATTTTTTTGGTATGGCATCACCCCTGGTACTACTTTTAGTACACCCAAAAATTTCATAGGGAAATAGTCAAAACCTTACATAGTCAATTTGAATTTTTTTTAAATCGACTATTATAATCAATAACGACTTTTGATTTCGTCATTACCCTACGGGGAAAGGGACCGGTCCCAGATGACACGCAGGATACGTCCCAAGGGGGCAGAGACAGGTCGTTGATCGGTCTTTTTCTTTGAAAGAGACATATCACTTTAACATGGCGTTGTCATTGGAAATGACGTATTGCCACAGATTAGACACCTTTCGACATGTCGCAGGTCTAGCCCCAAAGGACATGTCGCCTAACTGACTTAAAGAGACATGTCACCGAAGGAACCCAAAAGGATACGTCAAAGAATGAGTCACACTTTGTATATTTTGTGACATGTCACCCAACTAACCTAAAAGGAACTGATACATAACCAGTTTTTTTTTTCAGCACATGGAGAGAATTTTGAAGATTGTCAATGGTCTGATGATGGGTGTACGGAAGGGTCTGATACATGTAATTGCGTCATCTATAAATTAAAAAAAAATGTGTTTACGATCTTATAAATGCATACTATAAACATGTAAATTTATAATAATTTAAATTTATGAATAAAGATTTAATGATGTTTTTATTTAGGAATTATTATATAAATTAAAATTCTAATAAAATCAAATATATAAAATTTATTTTTAATATTACATTTTTTTATTTTTTCTTAAATCAAAACATATCACGGACAAGTGTTTTTATTTTTTTAATTTACTACCACCAATCATTTTACACTACGACCACACAATCGATTTTTAATTGCCACTCTTTTACATTTTACAATCCAAAACAAAATAAATATAGAATAATCACAAGAGACAAAACTGAACAAAACACTTGCATGACCTATATCTACATCATGTGACCTGTCTTGTGGCTGGTGAAAACAGGACCTGTCCCAGGACTAGTGAAAGCAGGACCGGTCTCTAAGTACCAGTGCAATAATACACACTTTGTTGGTATTTCCACACAGAAAAATCTTTCATTACCAAATAAGTGGTTATATAATAGAAATTCATAGCTCCGCACAACTTATTTTTTGGCGTCTAAACTCATTATTTTTGTTTGGCGTGGTCGTTTTTATAAGTGGTCACGCTTACCCGCTCGCTAACGAATAAATGAGAAGTAAGTAGTTATGAGATTGCCCAGTCAGTAAAATACAAACGGGAAAGCGGTGGCAAAGCACTTTAACAGGTGGTACAAGTACTGGCAAAAAGTGCTTTCCCATTCCCAAAATGATAACATCATTAGACAAAATGACCGGCTGTTCAAAAAGCGCCGGAAAAGCACTGGAAGAACAAAATTTTTAAACGTTATCAAAACGCTGGCAAAACCAATGAATAGGTGGTCTGGAAATATATTTTCCAAAATAAAATTTAAAAAAAGTTCATATGTATTTTTTTTTTTTGGTCCTGCCGTGATTTGAACCCAGGCCGTTCAGATTGGCAGACATTTGCTCTACCCACTGAGCTAACGAGACATATAATATTTAATGGCTAATTTGGAAAAAATAATCCCTAAGGCTTACGCAGCTCTAGCTTTTATTAAGAGAAATTGCAGAGATTTTTCGAATCACTGTACATTGAAATTACTGTATTCCTCATTTGTTAGATCTAAGTAGGAATATGGTGCTGTTATTTGGAGCCCTCATAGCAAAATTTATATTGATCGTATAGAAAGATTACAAAATAGATTTATTAAGTTTGTTTTGAAGTCTATAAATTTTCAATCTAATGCTTCATATGAGGCCCGTGGTTTACTAATAGGGTTGGAAACTTTGCGAAAAAGAAGAAAAAAACAACCAATGATATATATTTTTGATTTGATTAATGGCAATATTCATTGCCCTTATTTATTGGATAAAATTACTTTTAATGTTCCATCTCGAAATTTGCGTCATCAAGATTTATTCTATATGGGACATCACCGTTGTGATTATGTGCTGAACGGGCCCATTTTGAGAACTTTAAGTTATTTTAATAATTTACCCCCTGATAAGTTGGTGGAATTTGATACATCAAAAAATAATTTTAAAAACTTTTTATTAGAAAATAGAAAACTATTATAATTAATTTCATTTTCATAATTAATTTTATTTTCATAATTAATTTTATTATAAGATATTCATAGTCTGTAAGGAACATTTGTTCTATAGACCTTAAATAAATAAATAAATAAAAATAAATAAATAAACACATAAATGAGTGATAATAGCTGGACAACTACTGGCTGTGCCAAAATGCTAGTACTGGCAAAAAAATTTTTGTAACTAGTATGCCAGTGTTGGGAGGGCAAAAAAAAAGTTGCTCTTGAAGGAGCTTTCCCACAAACAAAAAAATTGATTTTATAAAACAAAAAAAATTTTAAATTAAAAAAAATCCAAAAAAAAATTTTTTGCTTGCAACCGGATTTGAACTCGGAACCTTCTGACTACAAACATTTTTTAACGAAGCGTCAGCATTTTTATAAAATCATTGGTCTACCAGTGAATTGATTTTTGTACCACTGGTAGCATTGGCTAGGTAGCACTGGAAAATCACTGGTTGCAAACCTTGGCATATCACTCTAAGCCAATTCTTTACCAGTGGTTTTTTTATAAACCACCAAAATTTTTGTAAAACAAATACTGGTGAAACGCTTTTTGCAAACGCTGGCAAATGAGTGTTCTGCCAGTCATTTATTTTTAACACCGTGGTTACCCAGTGGTATGCCAGTGCTTGATTTTTTGTACCAGTGGCGCTTTCTGACTGGGTGGTTACACATGTCATGCTTACAAAAAGTTGAATTATAAGTGGTTATCCGACTGCTTACTTGATTCTTAAATATAAGGAGTTACACAAATACTATTAGCTTCAGGAAATACATTCAGAGAAATTAAAGTTTTTGCTAGAGTGTAACTTTAGAACTCGTCATAAAAATTTTAACACAAAACATACATATTTACATGTAATAAATATAAATGTATAAAATTTAACTTTGTAAAAAGTACTTATTTAAACTATTGCGAGTAAGTCATTATTTTATATTTAAAAGCAATGACTACAATAGGCCGTTATTAGGAAGTCATTATTTTATATTACAAAATAATGCAAAAGGTAATGATATATCATTATGGGTAATGCAGACAATATTTTGCTGGGCAGATCATGTTTTGCGTTATACACATGAAAATTCCATAACAAAATATATACAGTTAATATTTTTAATATCACCAAGCAAAACAAAACTAAATAAACAAAGCATTTGTAGAATTCGAAATGATCCCCTGAATATCACATCTACCACACATACAGTATTTTTAGTATTACATTTTTTTTTTATTTTATTGTAGATTTTTAGTTGATCTGAAGATGTTTTACAATGAGTGTTATTTTTGTTCGGTTTAAGATCAAATATTACAAATTCTAATTAGAATTTTAGAATTTAGGATGTTATAGACAAAAATAAAACAACCGTGTAAAAGTTTCTTTGCTTTAGTTCTAATTTCTATAAATAGAATTAAAAGCTTGAATGTTAAAAAGCACGAATCATTGCTTTACATATTGAAGGAACCTCAATGAAAAAACACAACTACAACAGAGGAAAAATAATAGCTTTGTTAAAGACATGTGGTTTTCGTTAGTTATATTTTACTTCTCAAAATGCATTTCTTTGAAATTGAACATATATATACAAGAAACTAAAATCTACATTATAGCCTAGAGAGGACCCCATAAAGACAATCTGATGATAGTGAGCGGTGTCACTTGAAATGCATTAATTGTCAACCATTGGTTCTATGAAAGTTTTTTTCATAAGTTTTTCTCTATTGGTTGTAAAATAAAAATTGTAAATTCTATTTAGAATTTGTAATATTTGATCTTAAACCGAACAAAAATAACACTAATTTTTTTTATTTTTACCTTAAATCAAATTAAATGTACTCGACTAGTTGTCATGCGTGTGATATATTTACATAAATTTCGAATTTTATTATTACTAGGGACGGGATTCCCGGGAATCCCGCCCTTTTTTTAATCCCGGGAATTTCGTGCGGGATTTCCCGGGATTTTTTTTATTCTTTTACGGAAGTTTTAGCTAGTATATTAAAATTTTGGAAGCTTTATTTAAATTAAAAACATTGATTGTTTTAAAAATAATTTAAATAAAAAATATTTAAAATTAAAAAATGCGATTTAAAATTTAATAATGTAATATAAAAAATATTATTTAGCCCGAATTTTTTGGGTTTAGTTAAACCGAAAACAAATTTTATTAGACATTATCAAGTTTAAATAGCAACAAAAATACTCGTACCTCGGAAATTTTATATTTTTAATGATGGTCTTTTTCAAATAAAGCACTATTCATACACAACATATCAAAATCAGTATTTCAGCTCCAAATACCTCCAAAAAAAACTCGGCATTAAAATTTAAAAAAAAATGATAATATTTTCGTATTTTCAAGTGATGTAAGTGTTTTGAGTTTTTATTACTTCAAATAATTTCCTTTAAATTTCAATTGCTATTCCTTTATTTCAGTTGAATTTTTCAAATTTTATGTTTTTGTTAGATTAAATATTTTTGACCTTTGGTATTGTTATATTTTAAGTATTGTTTGGCTTTAGGTCATAAATTTTTAAAAAATAAAAATCCAAATATTTTGTATTTTATTTTTCAATATTTTATTTTTTAATTTTCTTCCGATATTTCGCTTTGCATCGCAAATTATCCTCTGGGATATTTAAAAAATACAATATATTAAAAAATATATTTTTGAACGGAACTGAGTTGAAAATTTCTCGCTGCACTTAAAGCTTACTATTATTTTTAAAATAATGCATCAGATGCTTTTTCAAATTATTTTCGATTTTTTATATGTTAATTTTAAAAAAAATGCAACAATGAAAATTAAATAATTTTTTTAAGTAGTTGTGCCATAAAAAATTTCTATTCAAAAAATACCAATTAAAGTTATAAAACTATTTAATAATATTTTAGTGTCTATTTTTATAAAAAGATTTAGAAGATTTGCCTAAAAATTTGTGTGAAAAATACTCACTTTTAAACGTTTTAAAAAAAATTAGCGAATACTTCTGAAAATCTGTATAGAAACAAAATATCTAGAAATAGAAATTTTTGGATTCCATATTTAATCAAAAAATCGATCTTAGTTCTGATTCTAAAGCTGGTCCGACACAAATTTGCACCCATTAACAATTCAAATATATCATGAAAGAATTTATGATTCAATTTGTTTAACCGTTTAAACCGCGAATTTTTATTTAATTAATGTATTTCTCAGAGTTGTTTTGAAATTAAGACGGCCTTCCATACAAATATATTACCTGCATATTAGTTCGCTATTTAAACTGTTAAACGAATTGATCTCGAAAAAGTGGAATATATGGATATTTTATATTAAGGCCTTATTTCAGAATATGTATGTATATTAAGTAGATTTTCTCATGATTGCAACCAAAAGATGAACTTTTTCGTAAGTTTTTTTTAATAGATATCGAGTTTTTCAAGTAAACATACGTCGGATATATTCATTTTCTAACGAGCGGGAATTCCCGGGATCCCGGGAAATTCAGAAAAAAATCCCGCTGTCCCAAAAAATGAAAAAGTCCGGGAAAAGAAAAACCCTAATTATTACCCATTTAAAGCTGATAATAGAAAGCATATTTGTGAACGTTTAGAAACATCTTTCACTTTGCATAATAATTCTGTTTTTTTCTACTTTGTTATCAGCAGGGCAAGGACTTTCATGCAAACCCAGCAAAATCTTTCATTACCAAATAAGTGGTTATATAATAGAAATTCATAGCTCCGCACAACTTATTTTTTGGGGTCTAAACTCATTATTTTTGTTTGGCGTGGTCGTTTTTATAAGCAGTCACGCTTACCCGCTCGCTTACGAAAACATTAGAAATAAGTAGTTATGAGACTTTGAATAATAAGTGGTTACACACATGCTTACAAAAAGTTGAATTATAAGTGGTTATCCGATTGCTTACTTGATTCTTAAAAATAAGGAGTTAAGCAAATGCTATTAGCTTAAGGAAGTACATTCAGAAAAATTTAAGTTTTCTCTAGTGTGTAATTTAAGACTCGTCATAAAAATTTTGACATAAAACATATTTACATATAATAAATAAAAATTTATAAAATTTAACTGTGTAAAAAGTACTTATTTAAACTATTACGTTTAAGTCATTATTTTATATTTAGAAACAATGAATACAATAGGCCGTTATTAGGAAGTCATTATTTTATAGTACAAAATAATGCAAAAGGTAATGATATATCATTATTGGTAATGCAGACAGCAATGAGGTGTCATTACCAATATTTTGCTGGGAATGCATGTTTGTAGTCAGTGGCCCAAAAATGATTTTGACCAAATACTTTACCGAATCAAAGAATTTTCAAAAAAATGCCATCGATTTGTTGTTGCATATTTTTGCATATTTTGTTATAACTGCATATTTTTGCATATTTTGCTTTTAAGTGCATATTTTATTGCATATTTTCTGATTTTATTGCATATTTTTGCATATTTTGCACATTATTGCATATTTTTTAATACTTTTAAATATGAAATTCGATTTAAGAATTCATACTTTAAAACTAAAAAAAATTCTAAAGAATTAATTATTTGGAAGTTTTGTTGGTAATATAGCACTACACAAGAAAGAGAAACACATAGTATACAATATGTTGTCATCCAGTAACACATTTTTTATAGATGTAGTTTTAAATTAGCGTTTTCGGGTGTTATTGCTCACAAACAGAAAGTTGAAAATTTTATAAAAAATTTTTTAAAGAAAATTTGTCCCCGAGCATTAATTTCTGCCACTTATTTCTCTGAGTTACGATTTTATAGTACACATATTTAAGTTATATTTTATAATAAAGTTTTTTTCAGGTAAAATGCCACACTCAAAAATATATTTAACTATGTGTATTTTCTTACTACTCTTACTACTTCTGAATTTCTTACTACTTTTACTACAATTGCAAAGTATTGTTTACTTTTTGTATTGAATTTTTCCAGCTGTAGTAAATATAGTAACTTGTAGTAAGTATACGAACAAGCTTATTGTAACCGATACCTGAATTTTTACGTTTATGTTAGTTTTTAATAAATATAATTAAAAAAAACATTTATTTTTAATTGCATATTTTTTGGTTTTTAGTGCATATTTCGTTATAAATGCATATTTAAGTGCATATTTTCCATTTTATAGTGTATATTTTAAGCGCATATTTTCGATTTTTTAGTGCATGAAAGTCCTTGCCCTGGTTATCAGTAAACACGTAATTTTTATAAGCTTTGAATGATCTCAGCAAAAAATATGCATATGCGAGTGTACATAATATTATATTGTCATCACAATTTCTTCATCTTTCTATATATAAAAGAATAACGTGACTGACTGACTGACTGACTCAACATCGCCCAGTCCAAACCGCTGAAGCTAGGTAGTTGAAATTTGGTATGTAGGTTCCTCTTTCGGCGTAGACGTCCGCTAAGACGAGATTTTTGGAAATTCCTACCGGAACGGGCAAAAAGGGGGCAAGTCTCCCCCTTGACAGCCTGCCAAAACCCCTTTGGCTAGAAAGCTGAAATTTTAGATATGTGTTCCTTGGAGTAGAGGCTTACTTTTCTAGGAAGCACTTTTAAGAATTTTGGACAGGGACCTTGTAAAAATGGGGGTTAAATAGGGGAAAAGTTTCCCCTTGACGGCCTGCTCAAACTGCTGGAGCTATGAAGTTGAAATTTGGTATGTAGGTTCCTCGACCGGTGTAGACGCCCGCTGAGACTGAATTTTTGGAAATTTTTATCGGGAGGGGCAAAAAGGGGACAATAAAAGTACCTTTTTCCAAAAAAGTACCTTTTTCCAAAAAAAAGTGACTTTTTCCAAAAAAGCACCTTTTTCCAAAAAAGTTCTTTTTTCAAAAAAAGTTCTGTTTTCCACAAAAGGCACCGTTTTCTAAAAAAATGTACCTCTTTCAGAAAAAAGTACCTTTTTCAAAAAAGTACATTTTCCAAAAAAAGTACATTTTTCCAAAAAAAGTACCTTTTTCCAAAACAAAGTACCTTTTTCCAAAAAAAGTACCTTTTTCCAAAAAAAAAAGTACCTTTTTCCAAAAAAAAAGTACCTTTTTCCAAAAAAAGTATCTTTTTCCAAAAAAGTACCTTTTTTCAAAAAAATGTACCTTTTCCAAAAAAAGGAAATTTTTCCAAAAAAAAGTACTTTTTTCTAAAAAAATTTACCTTTTTCCAAAAAAAGTACCTTATCCAAAAAAAGTACCTTTTTCCAAAAAAAATACATTTTTCCAAAAAAATACCTTTTTCAAAATAAGTACCTTTTCCAGAAAAAGGACCTTTTTCCAAAAAAAATACAATTTTTCTAAAAATAGCTTTTTTAAAAAAAGTACCTTCTTCCAATAAAGTACTTTGTAAAAATAAAGTATCTTTTTCCAAAAAATTTCGCTTTTTCCAAAAACTGACATTTAAAAAAATATAATTTCACAAAAAGTACTTCTTTTCCTCCCCCCACGGATATCTCCACTAAAACAAGGTCTCTTGATATTCGGCATAGACGTCCGCTAAGACGGGATTTTTCGAAATTCCTACCGGAACGGGCAAAAAGGCGAAAAGTCTCCCCATAGACGGTCTGACAAATTGGAAAAGTGTCCCCCTTAACTGCCTGCCCAAACCACTAGAGGTAAGAAGTTGAAATTTGGTATAAATGTTCCTCCACTGTAGTAGACACCGACTAAGTTTGTATTTTTGGAATTCCCTACAGGATATCCCAAATTGGGTATGTTTCCCCCTTGACGGCCTGCCCACACAGCTGAAACTATGTAGCCGAAATTCGGTATGTGATTTCCTCCTTTTGTGGAGGCGTCCGCTTAGACGGAATTTTTGAAATTCCTATCGGGAGGAAGATAAGGGGACGGCCTTGACGGCCCTTGACGGCCTGCCCAATCCCTTCTGGCCAACCTAAAATTTTAAATATGTATTCCCTGGAGTAGGACTAACTCACCGGCAAAGTAATTTTCCTATTTTGGAACAGAAACATAGTAAAAATGGGGGTTGAAAGGGAAAAATGTCTCCAATAACGGCCTGCCCAAACCGCTGAGGCAATGAAGTTGAAATTTGGTATGAATATTCCTCATCCATCGCAGACAGCCGCGAAGATGGAATATTTGTAAATTCCTAAAGGGAGGGGCAAATAGAAGAAAGCCTCCCCTTGGTGGCCTGTAAAAACCCCTTCGGCTAGAAACCTGAAATTTAAAATGTGGGTCCCTGGAGTAAGGGCTAACTTATTAGAAAGGTACTATTTTGAATTTTGGACAGGGTCTTTATAAAATAGGGGCTCAAAAAGGGAAAGTGGAACCTATTCGGTACTTAGGTTCCTCTTCCAGCCTAATTCCAACCGGGAGGCACAAAAAAAGAAAAAATCTCCCACTTGACAGCCTGCTCAAACTGCTGGAACTAGGAAGCTGAAATTCCTTGTCGATGGATTTTCGGAAATTCCTACCCAGAGGGGCACAAATAGTAAAAGTTGGCTAGAAACCTGAAATGTAAAACATATGTTCCTTGGAGTATGGGCTCATTTATCGGGAAGGTGCTTTGTGGAATTTTGGACAGGGACATTGCAAAAATGGGGATTAATGAAGCGAAAAGTGCAGCTTAAATGCCTGCCCAAACTGCTACAGGTAAAAAGTTGAAATTTGATATTAAAGTTCCTCCTCTATTGTAGACATCCGCTAAGATGAGATTTTTGGAAATTTCCACAGGTAGGGTCAAAAACAGGAAAAGTCTCCCCCTTAACGGCCTGGCCAAACTGCTGGAACTAGGGAGCTTAAATTCGGTATTTGGGTTCCTTCTCCAACGTAAACGTCCCCTAAGACGGTATTTTTGGAAACTCATACCGGGAGGGGTAAAGAGGGATAAAACTTCCCCCTTGCCGAGTTGGCCAAACTGCTGGATATAGAAACCTAAAATTATGTATGTAGTAGGTTCCTCCTCCAACGCAGACGTTCTCGGAATTTTTGGAAATTCCTACCGGGAGGGGTAAAAACGGAATAATTCTCCCCCTTAATGGCCTAACCGAAACCTTCGGCTAGAAACCCGCAATCTATAATATATTTTCCTTGGAGTATGGGTTAACTTATCAACAAGGCATTTTTAGGACTTTGGACAGGAACGTGGTGAAAATGGTGGCTCAAAAGGGGAAAATTGCCCCCCCCCCCCTGAACATCTGCGTCTTTAGCTAGAAACCTAAAATTTAAAGAACGAGTGTATATGGAACACTAAAATTAAGAAATTATATAGGAAACGAGTGGAATTGAAACACTACACAAGTGGAACGAAATGGATATAAACGTTGAACGAGTGGAATTGAAATTATAGACAATGGAAATGGATTGGAAGAGGAATGGACTATAAAACGAAAAGGAATGAGAAGCGAGATGGCGTAGAATGGGGAACGAGTGGAATTGGAACACTGCAGTTAAAAGAGGAATGACACGGAGCAAGTGCAAAGAAATGGAATGGAAAGAGAAGCGACTGATATCAATATCGATACCCAAGACAGTAGGAACGAAATGGAATGAAACGGGGAACGAGTGGAATTGGAATAACAGATAATGGGACCGCAATGCAATGGAATGGTGAACGAAATGGAATCTTGGAAGGAGTTGCATTGGTACACTGAAATTGTTAAACAAAATGAAATGGAATTTGAATGACTCAAACTGCCGGAGTTTGGTACTTGAAATTTCGCATGCGATTGAGGCAGATTATATATATTTGGGATTTTTACTGGGAGGAACGAAAAGGAATATGAAACTTATGTAGCATTGAAACAGACTTTCCAAAAAGTTAAACAAATTTTCTAAAAGAGAAAAAACCTTAGAAAAAGAATGGAACTTATATATTCTGATACTTAAACTGCAGGTAATGAAGCACCGGATGGAAGAAACCGACGCAGTAAATTTTCCAACTGAATTTGTGAATTTACTTGAATTGCCAGGTCTACCTTTACATAAACTGGAATTTAAAAAACTTCAATGCACGCTAACAACGTAGATACGTAGCTTTGCCCGATATCTTTAATATTATAAATCGCTTGCCAACCCTGCTTTACGTTATTTATTTTTATTCAAAACACAAATGAACAAAACTACTTACGGGTCTACCTATGTGCGCACTTTACCAAATTTTCTTGACATACACAATTATATTGTCAAGAATTATTGTTGTGTCAGAATTATTTATTTGTGGTGGCTGGGTGAAAGTTTTTATTATAAAAAACTGTATTTAAAAAAAAGCATCACCCGCGAATACGACTTATCTACGCCGATGGCTTGAACAACAGACAATTAGTTGTTACATGCCCACGTGTTGGGCAAAAAATAGTGTTTGTACTTAAACATTATAATAAATTTACTTTAACCATTATTTTACCTTAGCAACAAATATTTTGTTTTATTTTATATAAAAGAAATTTAATTCTTACCTTTAAGGCACGCTAACAACGTAGCGGGCTGTGCCCGCTAGTTTTCTATATTAGTTCAATATTCAATTCAACATGGCTTCATCTTTAGTAAAAAATTTTAACAAAATTAATAACAAGAAATCAATTTTTTTGCGTGAAATTCCGTATCTGGGTGAGGTGCGGATCCTTAGAGCAAGGAGGACCAAGACGCCCTTTGGCGACTCGATATTAATCGAAAGTAAGGACAATGTACTTATTTTACCAAAGAGATAAGGAGGTGTTTGCCATGGGAGCAGCAGTGTTACCGTTGTGCGACTAAAGTTGCAATTTGCAACCTTTTTGACGGCCTTTGACTTTATGTGCGACTTTTTCAAACTAGCCTAATTTTGTCACTTTTCCTAACTTTGTGCGACTTTTTCCCCCTTTTTTGTAAAGTCAGTAATAAAATAATTATATAGAATGATATTTAATTAGATCTAACAGATCAGGCTAAATCTAACCTTTTTCACACGTGTAGACTAAATTTTAGCAAGCTGCTAAATATATGGACAATTTAAGTAAAAAATTTAGGCTAAATTCAAGAGAAATTTTACTTGGTGTAAAAAATTTATAGTAAAATATCGCTTAAAATGTGGATTTTTGGACACTCCGGATCCAACCCAAGATATCACCATATTTATTATTGAGAATTGTAGATTATAAAGACACTTTTGCACGCGAGAAAAAACTACTGGAGATATAGCAAAATACACTTCGAAATATTTCTATTGTGAATGATTTACGCAAATTATAGGTGTTTTTTGCTCTATCTCTAGCAGTTTTCTCTCGTGTGTAAATGTAGTTTAAGGAGAAATTTATAGGTACGGAGGGAGTTTTGGCCACTGTGCTGTATCTCGCTTAGCTTCTGAGAAATAAGGTATTTTCTGATTTTGAAATTAAAAGTATGAGAAATAGCGCCACCCATATGTGACCCTGATAGCAGAGACATGAAAATATAATAAAGGAATTCAAAGTTTAAGTGTTAATGTGCTATCGTTTTAAAATACACAGAGAGAATTCCTTGGACGAGTTTTAATAAATTTTTTCACTAAACTAATGAAGTGTTCTTCACAATAGGAATGAAAATTTTTTTAAACTCTATGAAAAAGCTTCATAGTTTTAATGAAAAAATTTTTAATGAAACTTTTTCATTAGCCATATTAAATTTTTAATAAATAATATGAAATTTTTCATTAGCTTTTATGAAAAATTGCATTAATTTAATGAAAAGTTTCAATGGACTAATTGCAGTGACAATTCGTAGACCTAGTGCAAAAATTCATTGATATCATGCAGATATTTCTCTCAGTATAGTAATATTTTTGAAGTTTAATCCATAGAAAAATGACAAATTTAAGACAAATGCTAATTTAAAACTTAATATAGCGCACTTTGAGTTCCATCAATGATTTAAAAACAAATATTATTTGAACTAACTAGCAAAATTTTAAAAGTAAGAAAGACAGATTACTAAATATTAGCTTTCAAAATTAGTTCAAATACGAATGAAATTAATAGCTATCAAAATTGGAATCATAAAAAATATTAGTTTAATCCTAAATTTTAAGACAAAATAACATAAAAATTAGTTCAATGGAATAAGAACGCATTTTTAATGAACATTAATTTAACCAATAAGTTAAAAGTCAAAACCTGTGACTCGATGCTATCAACTCCGAATTTGCTAGATACCGAAATAGAAGACTGAGTTCCCATTAATGAACTTGTAAAAAACACAGAAATAAATTTTCAAAATAATAAATTTTTCGGTGGATTTCTTATTTTTTTTTTTTTTGTTTAAATTGTTATTTATTTTCGTTGGATGTGTTTTGTTTATATAAAAACCGTTAAAAAAAAGTGTGCTACTTTTTTTTTGAAAAATTACTTTTTTGTGCGACTTTATTTTGAAAAAACGACTTTTTGTGCTACTTTTTCAAAATTCTCAGCGGTAACCCTGGGGAGCAGGCACATCCGTATTCGTCAAGGAGGCCGACAAAGCAGTGAAATTCAGAATTAGCAATATTTCAAGTTAATAATTTTGTATTATCTATATTTAAAGGAAAAATAAATAAAAACTTATAAATAATAAATAAAAAAATAAACACAATCTTTTCATTTAAAATAGGAACTTTTATTTTTCAGCATTTTTTATAATATACACTTTTAATTTAACAATAAATAAAGTTATTAATAAAAATGAAAAATAATTTATTTTTATTTAAATTAGGAACTTTAATTTTTCAACATTTTTTACAATACCCAATTTGCATTAATAATAATAAATTTATTAATAAAAAAAAAATAAACTCATTTTTATTTAAATTAAGGATTTTAAATTAGGAACTTTAATTTTTCAACATTTTTTACAATACCCACTTTTAATAAATAAATTTATTAATAAAAATAAAAAATAAACTCTTTTTATTTAAATTAGGGATTTTTATTTTAGCCTTTTTCAAAAATTTAAAAATTTTTTGTATAAATTTACAAGGTTATAAATTGCTCATCTTTTAAAGATGAAAATAAAACATTTACAGGTGTCAACACCTTCCAAATACAGATCATTCGACCATTCACAATCATTAAAGTGTTCACCATGAATTGATTCCACAAGTTTTTTGCACTCATATCTACACGCTGAAAAAAATCGCCCTGCAGGAAACATATTTGCTGGTGATATATATATGTTTGGAAGAACTGTCAAAATATATTTGCCGTGTTTTTAATATAATATGTTTGCCAGCAAATATAATATTTGTGCCTGTAAAAATATGTATGTTTGAATTATATGAAATACATCTACTCGCAAATATATAAATGTTTGCAGGCAAAGATATATATGTTAATCATTATTATATTTGCACTCCACAAACATAATAATGATAAAATAAAAATGCAAATATATTTTTGTTTAAGTGGGAAAATATGACTAACATTCAAACATTACAGTGTTTGCCTGGAGATATACGTATTATAACGATAAAAATAAAATAATTGGAAACATACCTCAAACATAAGTATAGTAGTTTATAAACATATATATAATTGCCTGTAAATATATCCAACAATCTCTTTTTTCTGCGTGTATGGAGATCTTTCAAAAAGTTCTCTATAAATATTAAATCTGTACCGCAAATGAGACCATTATAATTATATAGGAATTCATCTATTTCCACACGTAAATTCGACATTTTTAATAATTAAATGGTATATCGTTTTCCAAAATATGAAGTAAGACTAAATAACAAGACTCTTGACAAATACAGTATTTCATCCAACTCGAAATATTTTGAATAACGAACATTGCGATAACAAAACGATTTCCTTAGGCAAGATCCGGATAGGGACATGCCTACAGCGGATTATTTTTCACAATTTGTTAAATACGTTTGGGATTTTAGCATATTTAATTCCTTTAATGCAATTAATGTACCTATATCTCGATAAGATGAGATTAGGGAGACTAATATGCAAGTGCTTGTGCAAATTTAAATGTTACTGACACTTTAGAAAATACAGTTTTCTATTGATGTTTCTACATGAATGGATGTCACTACATTGCTAGATCTGTCAAAACAACAGAGTAGTAGTACATTGGAAGATGACAAAGCAAATTGTGGAAATTTTTCTGTTGTTGTTATTGTTTTTTCTTTGATATTTTAAATGTTTAATAACGCTCCTAGACGAGAACAAGAAATTCTCATTGAGTTTGTAATTTAACTTAACAAATATTTACAGAAATTCTAAAAACGTCGTCCCCTGACGATTTCCTTAGGCAAAAATGTGATCCGGATAGGAACATGCCTACAGCGGATTATTTTTCACAATTTGTTAAATACTTTTGGGATTTTAGCCTATTTAACTCCTTTAATGCAATTAATGTATATTCTGATAAGATGAGATTAGGAAAACGCTTTATGATTAGTCATTGTATATAGACATATTTATTCATTGCTTGATAACTAGCGATCATCAACCACTGCTGTTGGAGTTGCCAGACCAAACTGTAACATTGCGTGTGGTGGGCTCGGGACGGGGATCTGGCTGCCGAACAATCTGGCTGCTTTCTGATTGATTTGCTTGATCGCGTACTATAACGTTAAACCAAAGATATATAAATTAGAAGATATAGCAAAAAGGGGGACATTAGTTGCAGAATCGTGCAATTGATGGCGCTGAAACAATCGAATTTGATTTCGAAATCTTAAGATAGCGACTAGAGATGAACGATATTTTCATACCGGTGATTTAATCACAGTTATTGATAAATCACTGGTAACGGCAGTGATCAAATATTTCAAGTCGCAGTTACTCGGAATGTCGTTCTTTTAATATTTTTGTACTTTTCTTTCTTGCAAACTTCATTGTGCACAGTAATACATGTTGCTTTTTTAATAACAATGACTTGCTTTCACACTCTTCTTACTAAAATGTCTCCTTCTATCATGTCTTTGTTACCGGTCGCAACTATTCTTCTTTTAAGGCCCAGTTTTTAGGAAGTGGATTATTTTTAAACTTAGTTTAACGCAGTTTGTAACTGGAATACTGCTTTTAAAATGTGGTTTATTTAAAATGTGGTTTATTTCAATAAAGAAATAAATTATACTCAAGAAAAAGTTTTTCCGGCAAATTTTTGTTAATAAACTTTGAAATGGCTGACAAAATTCGTTTTCGGTTTAACTAAACCAAGTTTAACTGACATCTTAAAAACTCGCCATAAATATTATTTCTTTTATTTATCAGAAAATCGCAGTCTTTTCCATAGAAAAACCGTGATTACGACCACAGTTTAAAAGAACAGCGATTTGCAAATCACATTCACTGAGAACAATTTTACTGAAAAATCGCCGGATCGCCCATATCTATTACAAACCCGTGATCACGGTCACTGTTTAAAAGAACGGTGATTTGAAAATCACGATCACTGGTAGCAGCGTTATTCAAAAATCACCGGATCGCTCATCTCTAATTCACACCATATGAATGCTCGGGACACACATCCGAAAGATATGCTTACGACCAGCAATTAAACACTCGGAAAAGGTGGCAACACTCTTCCGACGATCTGACAACAACCAAGATGGCAACACCGAAGGTGTCAACATCCAAGATGGCAACATTGAAGGGTGGCAACACCCCAAGATGGCAACACTAAATACCCAAATACCCCCAGGGGATTTGTGAAACCGAGATCCGGGCACGGGGACAAACATTCGGACAAGCTGGCAACACTGAAATGCCTCTTCGCGGTAAATGTACAAGTAATTGCTTCATTACCCGGTGAAAAATGTCCATATATGAACATTTATGGTTCAACCATATATGTATGGATCCGAAAAATGAGGTAACGCCTAAGTATATGTTCATATATGGACATATATGAACATGTACATTTATTAAATATATGCGAATACATGCGGAAGTTGCTGTCCTTTATTATAAGGTTGTACTATAGATATAAATTTATGTATGACATTCGAATTAGGCACTACATATGTTCCTTTTTTATTGATGGCATTAAATATAATTCCATATTTATCCATATATGAGTTCCTTTTACACATATGGAAAAATGTATTCTTGCAAATATGCTCATATACAAGTCACTTTTGCATAAATTGAATATCATATACTTCCATATTTGTCCATATATGAGTGCCTTTTCCATATATGAAATAGCAGATGCCTCCATATATGTCTGTATATGAAATCTTTTTCCATAAATGGAATAACATATACTTCCATATATGTTCATATAAAATCCATATATGTTTATAAAAAATCCATATTTGTTCATATGTGTCCATACATAAACCATATATGAACATGTTTGAGCGTATATAAACATTTTTCACCGGGTACTTATAATGCTTACAGAAGAGCTTGTTTAACAAAAGCCAGATAATGACATGTGCATGCGATGTAAATTTAAGGTGATTAATGCAGAAACCTTATCGTCATATAAGGACCTTACAATGAAAACTTTCCTAAGATTGATGGGACATTGAGGAGCTGGAAAATTAGAACGTCTTGCAATTTGAAGAACACTAGTATACATGCCAGTGTTGCCACTTTTTCAATAATTATTCAAAAACGGGACTGTTTACACATTCGTTGGATAATTTTTGAATAATGACATTTTTGTGTAGTTTTTGTGTAATTTTACTTTTTATAGAAATTTCCCCAAATTTTTAAAAGTTCTGTAAAGTTTTGAAAGTTAATAAAAATTAGTCGATATAGACGAAACGAGATTGTTTGTGAATCATTTACCACAAATCTCCAGTTTCTGGTGAATGATTTTATAAATTTTTTCAACGCTAAACCGAGTTTAGAAGAAATCAAAAATGGTGCTATGTATTTTTTTGTTTTGTTTAAAGCTCCGTCTTTTGTTTATTTTTTGCGAAAATAATTGTCAAGCTTCTTTTAAAAATTCTCTTGGTTTGCAAAACCATATAAAAATTCAGCGAAAGAGTGGGAATATTTAGGTTTGTTATGATTGTTGCTTTCTAATCTCTGAAAACTTTTTGGCTGTAGTTAACATGATACTGGGCCTTGACCAGACGAAAATTTTGTGAACGCAGCAAGGTGGTGTAGAATCAAAATATCGGTAATTTTTTATGAACTTTTTATATTTTTATTTATGAGGGGTATGGGAGAGAATAATTAGCAAGTAGGTAATATTTTTTCATGCAACCGATCTGAATGAAGTACCCTTTCTGAAAAAAAACATAAATACTTTTTTCTGAAAGAAGTTTTTAATGTGGATAAAATACCATTTTATTAATATTTAAATTTAAAAGAACGCCTTTTTAAGCCTGAAAAAGATATTGAATTGAAATTCCCTTTAGTTAATAGACTAATTTGTTATATTTTTCAGGGAAATTGCCCTGGATTTGCTTTTGCAGAAGGCAAAAACTCGAACCAGGTTATTGCAGAAATGCTAAATTTTAGTTTTAAAATGCAAATAACATTTGCACATTGCAGATGATAAAATGCTAAGCCTTTAAAAATCGGTTTATAAATAGAAAAATGCAAAACTTTGGTAATGGCTAAATTTTTTCAAAAATATTTTATTCTTCCCCAATGTGCTCAGGAGAGTTTATTTTGAAATTATATAAGAAAGCTGTGTAATTTTTTCATTTACTGGTTTCATTTGGTTCATATACATACACCAAATTTTATGAATAATTTTATTTTTTATAGAAAAAAAAATGTTCCCATTCTTCCTCACGCAGAACATTTCTAATGTACCATATATACGGATTTGACCAGATTTGCTATATTTGATGCCCTATTTCTAAGTTCGGCCAGCTATTTGGTGCAAGTTAAAATAAAAGATAATAAAGCCTTGATTAGTTCCTTAATCTTAAAGACTTTTTAATTTATTTATAGCTTAATCTTTCCCTTTTACAATTATCAAACAATACTCAAGCTAATCAATTTTTAAACTGACATACGTTACAAGTTTCTTATAGTTTGTAGTTTGTCACTTTTACGAGGTAACATTGCAACAGGTTTCGCCCATAAATCTTGATGGTGTAATGGTGGCACCTGAATAATGAAATGTCATTATTTTCTTTCTCTGCGTTGTGAGCAGTTAATAAATCAATCTGTGGTGCAGAGTAGAATCACTCTACAATTGTGAATGCGTCTTAAGTAAAACTTAAAAAAAAATTAAAAGCTCACTTAAGTTCATAACAATTCAATTAGAAGAACACTTCCCAGCAAAATCTTTCATTACCAAATAAGTGGTTATATAATAGAAATTCATAGCTCCGCACAACTTATTTTTTGGCGTCTAAACTCATTATTTTTGTTTGGCGTGGTCGTTTTTATAAGTAGTCACGCTTACCCGCTCGCTTACGAAAAAATGAGAAATAATTAGTTATGAGATTTTGAATAATAAGTGGTTACACACATGCTTACAAAAAGTTGAATTATAAGTGGTTATCCGATTGCTTACTTGATTCTTAAAAATAAGTAGTTAGGCAAATACTATTAGCTTAAGGAAATACATTCAGAAAAATTTAAGTTTTCTCTAGTGTGTAATTTTAGGACTCGTCATAAAAATTTAAACATAAAACATATTTACATATAATAAATAAAAATGTATAAAATTTAACTGTGTAAAAAGAACTTATTTAAACTATTACGAGTAAGTCATTATTTTACATTTAGAAACAATGAATACAATAGGTCGTTATTAGGAAGTCATTATTTTATATTATAAAATAATGCAAAAGGTAATGATATATCATTTTTGGTAATGCAGATAGTAATGAGGTGTCATTACCAATATTTTGCTGGGTTATAATAAAAATTTTATTTGAATTTTTTCTTGATAGATTTAGAATCTATCAGTTTTCATGAACAAAAATTCCTTCCGCCGATGGTACAATTCCGTTTGCTTTGTAAAAAAAGCGGGTGAGAAAATATTGTTTAGGACAAGTTTTATAGCCAAAACTTGAAACGAGTTTATTCTACCCCTTGTCTACTTATATTTGCTGAAGTAGTTCTGCTTGTTTATTTAAAGTTGTAGAAAAAAACGAGTAAAAAGGTTAAAGTCGGGCATGCCGACTATACAATACCCTACACCACTCTGGTGTATTGTTTGGATCCGAAATTCGAATGGGTTAAAATGGGGCTTGAGTCAAAATTTTCTATAATGTGAGTCAGCGCACCAAATTTCATTAAAATATCTTAATATTTGCGACCTGCAGTTTGTAACCAAGCCAATTTTGGGGGGACCCTTATATGGGCACTAGTTCTAAACATGGACCGATGTTCACCAAAATCAATAGGCTTCGTCCTTGGGCCAACGTAGGTCTATGTACCAAATTTCATTAAAATATCTTAATATTTGCGACCTGCAGTTTGTAACCAAGCCAATTTTGGGGGGACCCTTATATGGGCACTAGGTCTAAACATGGACCGATGTTCACCAAAATCAATAGGCTGCGTTATTGGGCAAATGTAGGTCTGTGTACCAAATTTCATCAAAATATCTTAATATTTACGACCTGCAGCGCATAAACAGTATAATTTTGGTAGGACCCTTATATGGGCACTAGGTCTAAACATGGACCGATGTTCACCAAAATCAATAGGCTGCGTTATTGGGCTAACATAGGTCTGTGTACCAAATTTCGTCAAAATATCTTAATATTTACGAACTGCAGCGTATAAACAATATAATTTTGGTAGGACCCTTATATACGCACTAGGTCTAAACATGGACCGATGTTCACCAAAATCAACCTTGTTCGTCCTTGGGCCAACATAGGTCTGCGTACCAAATTTCATCAAAATATCTTAATATTTGCGACCTGTAGAGTGCGCACAAGATTGCATGGACAGACAGACAGACGGACGGACGGACAGACGGACATCGTTAAATCGAAATAAAAAAAAATTCTGAACCGATCAGTATACTATAAGGTGGGTCTACGACCAATATTTTTTGGTGTTACAAACATCAGCACAAACTTATAATACCCTGACCACATAGTGGTGTAGGGTATAAATACTGTAAAAATTTGTCAACTTTTGACCATGTTTCTCAGGTAGTGAACCCAAAATACTTACCCCTAAATTCATAAACGCTTTGTAAAATTATAGGAGGTTTATTGATCAAATTTTGTATGAAAATGACGTTTTGTAAACCTGCAATAACTTTACAAAGCATTTATGAATTGAGCGGTTAATCTATAGGTTCAATTATTTTCAAAGTTACATTTCTTACACTAAGAATTGTATTTGCCTTAATGACTAAATTTCCCCAATTAGGCAAAAACCAATTGTCATTAAGATTTATAAGGTTTTCCCCGAAGTAATACAAAAACAGTAATAAAATTTTGAAAATTGTATGCATATGCGAGTTTTTTCTCTAGCAGGTGGATAAAATTAATCCGCGCGCCAATAGGTAATTTCTAAATTCTGCCAAGTATATGAATAAAAGGAAAATTATGAGTTAAACAGTTCTTACCTGACAGGCAAAGTGAGAATATCGCTGTAAATAATCAATTTCAACTAACAATTGAAATTTTTGTCTCAAAAAACACAAACAAAATGTCAGTAAGTTTATCGCATGTCATGGTTCTTAACGAGGATGAGGGCCAAATTAAAGACGCTAAAATGTATGGCAGCAATGTAAATGGTGTCATACATTCTATTTAATTAATTGGTAATGAATCTGCCAATATGCATATCGATCGTATATTACGATTTAATTGGGATCGTTAATTGGCTTCTGATGATCGTCGTTTTATCGAACAACAATATAAATTTTTGACAAAAAGAGGAAGAAGCGACGCCTAATCAAAATTTATCAAAGTGATTCCTGGTACAGTTAATAAAGGAGCCACAGAGCATGCTTAGTTCATAAAAAAAAGAAATTATTTGGCCAAATGTAGATTTTAATAAATTAACCATTAGAGAGATTTTATTACGGGATTTTAAAAATCAGAGAATGGTCACTGTATAGTATATCAATGATTTAGATGATTTAATGCAAAAG
The DNA here is from genome assembly GCA_949987735.1 of Leucophora obtusa. Taxonomy (NCBI): domain Eukaryota; kingdom Metazoa; phylum Arthropoda; class Insecta; order Diptera; family Anthomyiidae; genus Leucophora; species Leucophora obtusa. The sequence continues at coordinate 117,861,287 of OX465298.1, read as the reverse complement.
GAATTGGATGTTTTCAAAACTAGTTGCTTTGAAGTGGTTGTATATTTGAGAAATCGTAAAAATTTAATCAAAAAAACTATAAAAAAAAACTTATCTTCTAGGGCTTTAAGGACCCCAATGATAATTTGAATATTGAACAAATACCTTGGCTATTAGTACAAAATAATAATGGTCCTGGAAATGTCAGGTATTCAAATATTAAGCTGAAAGACCCTGTTTGGCAAACTAAGAATCGTTATCCTAATGTTATAGCTTATTTAGTTGAGAACGAATTTATCTTTTAGGCTATTATTATAAGTAAATCTGGGAATCCCAATGGATTGGAAAATAAATTGTGTTTAATTTAAAACTTTTGTCTAAGACGTAATTTCCCATTGCTTCCTACTTACTAAAAATATTAAAAGGTTTTACAACTTTTAGGGATTATATGTATTGATGAAGTTAATAAATTCTTTACAATTCACGAAAAAATTTCTGTGCCACCATAAGACCTTCAGGATTTAGGGATAAAATCTGTTGCGATGTTACCGTGTAAACATGATGAACTGAACTAGATGTTATAAGAAATTAGTGAAATATGACAGTTTAAAAATTTATTACACTTAAAATAATACGTCAGTAGAAAAATCTGTCAAACCGGTTTCAAAGCGATTTGATTAATTTTTAACAAATTTTTAGTTGAAACACTGATTTAAGCAAAGATTTTAAATTTTTAGTCATTAAAAATATTTCACAAAAAAGAAAGAAAAAAAAGTTTCAACAAAAAAAAGTGTTTCCACAAAAAAAATTTGAGCTGAGATACCTAAATACGATAGGTTAAGCTGCGATTAGATTAGGTTAATGCTATAAGTGCTGCCTGGTTGTCATAGCAACACGAAAATTTTATATGTAGGGACGCCCAATCTCCGGCACCACTGGGACAATTTCGTGCAAACTTCACATAAACCATCTACAGACCATCCTCAACGTACCCTGAAATTTTGGTTGAAATCGGTTGACAGAAATCCGTTGAAAAATACAAATTTGTATATCGGTCACACATTTTATATGGGAAAAACACACCATCACAAAAGTGTGCGTAAAACGCGTATACGTAGACATTTTTCGTAATTTTTTTTGTAAGAACCATCAGTAAAAGTAGACCTTTCCAACGCATGTTTTGGTTTGTAAATCGGTTGAGTGGTTCTCGAGTTATAAAATGACGAACATATACCAACTTATTTTTATATATATAGATATTACGGCTGATAAAAAATCGCTAGATTTTTGGCTACTAGCTACAGGACAATTTATACCGCTAGCGCCGAAATAAAGTCGCTAGATCTGACGAGAAAATCGCTATTATGGCAACACTACTAATGAGGCAAAAACCAATTGTCATTAAGATTTATAAGGTTTTCCTCGAAGTAATACAAAAACAGTAATAAAATTTTGAAAATTGTATGCAGTGTTGCCATAACGGCGATTTTCTCGTCAGATCTAGCGATTATTTCGTCCCTAGCGGTAAAAATTGTCCTGTAGCTATTAGCCAAAAATCTAGCGATTATTTATAAGCCATAATATAATTTATAAAAATAAGTTTTGTGTTGAAAAATATTGTAAAATTCCCATATTGATATTCTTTTATTATAAAAAAAATAACTTTTTAAACGATTTTAGTAAAAAAAAACTTTTTTAAAATACACATTTCGATAAAATATGGGTATGTAGTTTTTCACCGTAGAATGCACTCCTTTGAATATTTTCAATACTAATATTAATTCAATGAAAATCGGGATTCATTATTTGCAGCTTACTTAATCGTAAATTTTTTTATTATTTACAAGTTTATAACACTTCTTATAAACATATTAAAGAAATTTTTAAGTAAAAAACTCCTTTAAGTGCCATTTTTCGATAAAATCGCTAAATTCTTGCACTGTGTATAAATCTGGTGATTTTATAGCGATTTTGGGTCTGATCTAGCCATTTATTTTGAAAATTTGTTGGCAACACTGATTGTATGCATATGAAAGGCGAGTTTTTTCTCTAGCAGGTAGATAAAATTAATCCGCGCGTCAATAGGTAATTTCCAAATTCTGCCAAGTATATGAATAAAAGGAAAATTATGAGTTAAACAGTTCTTACCTGACAGCCAAAGTGAGAATATCGCTGTAAATAATCAATTTGAAGTAACAATTGAAATTTATGTCTCAAAAAACACAAACAAAATCTCAGTAAGTTTGTCACATGCATGGTTCTTAAGCTGGTTTCACACGACGTGTGTTTGTCATGTGACCGGTCACTTTAACCCTAGAACGCTAATGTTAGTCGATTCGACAAACACCTATTACATTTTTGTGCACAGCTTATTTCTCGTTTTACCGATCGGTCTAAATTCTCTTGTATTCTCAGTCAAAGGTGAACACCTTTGTTCTGAATGGTCACATTGTTGCAGTAATTATTGCTATTTTTGAGTTATTTAGCAAAATGTTAGTCGATTCGACTAATGGCTAGTGTTATTATTTCTTATTTATTCATCATTTTCAACAATTGATCTCAAGAGTATTTGTTATTGATATAAATTTTAAACTAATTGTTTTATAAAAAAGTTAAATTTGTAAATTGATTTACATTTAAAATAAAACCAACTGTCAACCTTGTAAAGATTTTTTTGTGGTTCAAATATAGATATCTAAAAAATCGGTAATATATATATGTTAGTCGATTCGACTAATGATTAGCGTTAACGTATAAAAAATAAGATTAGTGTTCCAGGGTTAAGGACCCATATGTAATTCTGTATGTCTGTCAAAATGAGCAAATACATAAGGTTTATAATTTTTGCGTTTAAACGTACATGTGTAATTACGCCTGACATTGGTTGCTTTTAACAGATTTTATCAAATTTTTCCAGTTTTTACTTTATTTTTTTTTTTGCCGCCCCGAGTAAAAAAAATTATATATAATCATATGTGGCATATATTACAATATATAATTAGACATGTGGTTATGTATATCCATATATAATTATATATGACGTTTTTTCCGAAAATTTTTCCTTATATTATGCTATATATAATTTCATCTAATTAGATATCGGCCTTCATAATATTAGATATGGCATATATAATTATATATTACATAACATGGTTGATCTTATTGCATATATAGTTATATATAGAACTATATCTTAATATATATGGTGGCATTTTAGCAATATATAATTATATATGGTATCATTTAAACAATATATAATTATATATGGTGACAGCTAAACTAGATATTATCATATATGGTGCCATTTAAACAATATATGGTCATATATGGTACCTCATAAACAAAATCTTTAATTCAGTTCCAGATATGATAATATATGGTACTATATATAGTGCGATATATATTTACATATGGTGTTATTTAAGCTATATATTATCATATATGGTGCCATTCAAACCATATATTATCATATATGGTGCCATTCAAACCATATATTATCATATTTGGTTTGAATGGCACCATATATTATATTGTCATATATGGTGCCATTTCAACAATATATGCTCATATATGGTACCTGATGAACGACATTTTTAATACAGATGCAGATATGATAATATATGCTACCATATATAGTACCATATACTTTGATATATCGTATCATTTAAACAACCCGAGGAAAAATAGTTACATATAGTCATATATGTGATTAAGTTATATCTGTATAAATATATAGTCTCATCCGAAGAATGGCCCGATATATTTTTATCAATTGTTTATCAATTTTTATCTAAATGTAACAGTTTAGATCTGTTTGATCGTAATTGGTTCAATTTGATCGTAATTGGTTCAATTTTACATAAATAAAATATAATTGTATCCGACATTTACCTTATACAATTGTATCAAAGTTTTAAACTGATATCAGGTCAAAATTGGGATATAACTATATAATTTTGTATACAAATATATCTATTTGGACCTAAACTGATACCATGTAATATAAACTAATAAAATTGTATCAGGTCAAAAATCTGATACAATTTCATCTGATTAACACATAATTTAATCAGGTCAGATCTAAACTGATGCAATTAAATAACAACTGATACAAATAAGAACTGATACAATTTTATCAGGCCATTTTTCGGATCAAATGGTATATGGATGAATCTAAGTTATATATTACCATATAAAGCTCCATATTGGTACCATTTAAACAATATATTGTCATATATGGTGCCATCATATATGGTAACTCATCAGCAACTACAATATTAACTGTATTTCAGAAGCTACACCGATAAAATTTCTCAGTTACTCAGTTAGAGAATTTCTTAGTTAAAACCGAAAAAATTTAAATTAACTGAAATTGGTTAAATACAATTTTGTTTCAGTACCCTGTATGTATCGTACAAATAATTAAAACTATTAAAACTGTCAAATATTTGTAAAAATAAAGAAATTCATTTCATTTTAACTTGATATTTTATAAAAACACACATTTGGCCACTAAGGAAAGGAAATCGTTTTCAATAATAAATTTGAAAGATTGAAGCGGCTTGTTCGAAAAAGGTAAGATTCATTTTTAAGCTGAAATTTAAATATATGTGTATAAAAAAATTAAAATTTTTTAGATCATGTAAAACCAATCTCAACGAAATTATGCATGTAATTTAACAAGAATTGAAATGATTGGCGAGTTAGCAAGAGCAAGGGAGTATAATAAGCAAAAATTACAAAAAAAAATTAATTTTATTTAAATTATTTATACAATAAAATAAAAATTTTAGAATGACAGGAATTTTTTATTCTTTTTGATGGCTTTTGGTTGTTTATTGCTAAAATTCCATATTTATTTATTTTAACTAACAGTTAGGTTTTCAGTAACTGAGATCTCAGTTAATTTTTTCGTTTCGAAAAATTGGTTATTTTTAATTAATTTGAACAACTGAGGCTCAGTAAGGGGTATTTCACCTGAGACTCAGTTGAAAATTTAGTAGCCAGCAACTGAGGAAATTTTTCGGTGTATTAATTGTATTTCAGAAATTTTAAATGTATTTTAGAAATTATGGAATGTATTTCAGAAATTTATTAATTGTATTTCAGAAATAATCAAATCTATTTCAGAACTTGTTGATGGTTTATCATAGTTAATAGAGAAAAATTTCTAAATTACATTTCAAATTTTCTGAAATACAATTGATAATTTCTGAAATACAGTTTGATAATTTCTGAAATACAGTTGTGAATTTCAGAAATACAATTAATAATTTCTGAAATACAATTGATAAAACTGAAATTCAATTGACTAGTTCTGAAATACAATTCATTAATCTGAAAAATAATTGATAAGTTCTGAAATACAATTGATAAAACTGAAATTCAATTGATTATTTCTGAAATACAATTGAAAAATCTTAAAAACAATTGATACAATTGGAAATGGTGTAGAGCGTTAAAAATATGTAAATAAAATTATTTTTTAAAAAAAATTCAATTTAATAAAAAAAATATAATTTTATAAAAACATTTATAGAAAATAAAATTATAATTTTATAAAAAGAAATTTTTTTGAATGGGGGAAATGTTTTTAGTTGATCTGTTATTTTTAAGTAAATAAATGTTATTTTAGTTTGACTCAAGATCATAAATTAATATCACTTTCTGTTTAAATTATTTTCAAATCAAAGAAAGATGATACAATTTTTACAAGTAAATTACAAAGAATAAAAATTATTGAAAAAATTTCGATAAGACCAGCAAGGAGAATGCGCATTTTTATCAAAAAAAAATGCATAGCCGTGAAAGGTATCGAACTCGAGACCTTCTGAGTTTAAACCTTATTTTAACAAAATATTGTAATTTTTATAAAATCAGTGCTCTTCCAGTGTATTATTTTTTGAACTATTATCAATATCTGTCTGGGATCTTATTTAATCCCAAATAAATGGAGATCTTACGTAGTACCCAAATATAATGCGGGATCTAATTTTAGCTGTCATTTTTCTGGATAGTTTTAGATGCCAATCTCCAAATATATTGCTGTTTCTAATTCGATCTGCAATTTATGGGATAAATTAAGATCCTACCAAATCCCCAAATATATCACTGGATTTAATTCGATCTGCAATTTATCGGAAAAGTTAAGATCTTAATCAATCCCGAAGTGTATTACTGGATCTAATTTTATCTGTAATTTTTTGGATAAATTTAGATCTTACTTAATCCCCAAATATATTGCTGGATCTAATTCGATCTTCCATTTTTCGGATCAAATTAGATCTAAGTTTATCCACAAATATATTGCTAGATCTAGTTAGATCTGCCAAAATTGAGATCAAATTAGATCTATATTTATCCCTAAATATATTGCTGGATCTAATTCGATCTGCCACTTTTTCGGATCAAATTAGATCTAAGTTTATCCACAAATATATTGCTGGATCTAATTCGATGTGCCATTTTTTGGATCAAATTAGATCTAAGTTTATCCCCAAATATATAGCTACATCTAATTCGATCTGCCACTTTTTCGGATCAAATTAGATATACGTTTATCCACAAATATATTGCGGGATCTAATTTGATCTGCCAAAATTGAGATCAAATTAGATCTAAGTTTATCCCCAAATATATAGCTGGATCTAATTGGATCCGCCATTTTTCGGATCAAATTAGATCTAAAAATATCCGCAAATATATAGCTGGATCCGCCAATTTTCGGATCAAAATAGATCTAGGTTTATCCCCAAAGATATCACTGGACCTCCCAATTTTGAGATATAACTTGATCTTAGTTTATCCCCATATATACAATGGGATCTAATACGATATGATTGGATACACCCAATTTTGAGATCTAATTGGATCAGCTAGATATTACAGCAGATCTTAAACAATATCAAATTGGATATAATTAGATATTGCGCGAGATCAATTTTTTTTACTCGGGGCCAGTTTCTTTTTTGTTTTGCCAAAAACAGCTGATTACATTTGGTTTGTCAGGTCAAAATAGAACGCGCTCTATTTAAAATATTGTCATATGATGTTTGCGTATGGGTTTTACACATGCAATGTTTGAAAGGGTTCACACGGCATGAATAAATTTTACAATGTAAAAAGTGACAAGTCATATGACAAATACATGTCGTGTAAAACCAGCCTTAACGAGGATGAGGGCCAAATTAAAGACGCTAAAATGTATGGCAGCAATGTAAATGGTGTCATACATTCTATTTAATTAATTGGTAATGAATCTGCCAATATGCATATCGATCGTAAATTACGATTTAATTGGGATCGTTAATTGGCTTCTGATGATCGTCGTTTTATCGAACAACAATATAAATTTTTGACAAAAAGGAAGGAAGAAGCGACGCCTAATCAAAATTTATCAAATTGATTCCTGGTACAGTATAATAATGGAGCTATAGAGCATGCTTAGCTCACAAAAAAAAAAGAAATTATTCGGGCAAATGTAGATTTTAATAATTTAACCATTAGACAGATTTCATTACGGGATTTTAAAAATCAGAGAATGGTCACTGTATATTATATCAATGATTTAGATGATTTAATGCAAAAGGAATTGGATGTTTTAAAAACTAGTTGCTTTGAAGTGGTTGTATATTTGAGAAATCGTAAAAATTGAATCAAAAAAACTACACACAGAGAAAAAATATGCCATTTTCCAACTGAAATTCGGTTGCATCTACTAAAATAGGTTGGTACAACTGAATATTGGTTATCACAACAAAATTTGGTTAATACAACTGAATTTTAGTTGCAATAACAAAAATATTTACGAATCACATTCGAATATGGTTTCACCAACCGAATTTATTGGTTGTAGCAACCAAAAAAGGCTTAGCAATTCGGTTGGCAATTCTTTTTCTTGTGTGTATAAAAAAAAACTTATCTTCTAGGGCTTTAAGGACCCCAATGATAATTTGAATATTGAACAAATACCTTGGCTATTAGTATAAAATAGTAATGGTCCTGGAAATGTCAGGTATTTAAATATTAAGCTGAAAGACCCTGTTTGGCAAACTAAGGATCGTTATCCTAATGTTATAGCTTATTTAGTTGAGAACGAATTTATCTTTTAGGCTATTATTAGTAAATCTGGGAATCCCAATGGATTGGAAAATAAATTGTGATTAATTTAAAACTTTTGTCTAAGACATAATTTCCCATTGCTACCTACTTACTGTAAATATTAAAAGGTTTTACAACTTTTAAGGATGAAGTATTGATGAAGTTAATAAATTCTTTACAATTCACGAAAAAATTTCTGTGCCACCATAAGAACTTCAGGATTTAGGGATAAAACCTGTTGCGATGTTACCGTGTAAACATGATGAACTGAACTACACTGAACCAAAAACAGATGTGAAATCAACTAAAATTCATATTAAATTGATGAATGGTTGATCACTATACAACTAACAAAACCTGTCCATCAATTTAACGCATTGTTTAGTAGATTTATATTTTGACGTTTAACTATTTTATGTGGTATTATTTTGACAAAATATTGTCAAATGTATTAACAAAAATTAGTTGTCTTAACAATTATATTTAATTAAATTGCATAATGATTTTGTTGTTTTACCAATGCATTTTATTTAATTAATTAATTTTTTATCGATTTATTATGAATTTTTAGACTTATATTTCATTATTTTTTATATTTCACAAATTTCAAATTTTTTTAAGCAATTCACATACAATTAGGTTGTTCATAAGGGGTGTGCTATCTGTTGTATCGTTGTGTCGTCCTAACTAAAAACAGAGTAGTTAAAATTTGTATTTGTGTTTAACATTTTCTAACGATTTTCTATTCAGTTTTCTATCTGTTAGCACACTCAAACATAGGACACTAAACATACGTAAAAATGTTCTATCGTGCTATTCTCAAATGTTGTATTTTTTCAATTTAATTTTTAACAACTCTGTTTTTTGTTAGGAGGATACAACGATACAACAAATAGCACACCCCTTGTGAAAACCCTTAATGTCTTTTTTATAATGAATTTGATAAAATATGTATAAAAAATATTGAAATATAAAATTGAAATTATAATATAGCACATACTAAAAACTCTTTATTGAAAACACATGTACCATTTTATATAGAAAAGCATATAACTTTATTTAAATTAATAATTCAAATACATTAAGGGTTTTCACAAGGGGTGTGCTATTTGTTGTATCGTTGTATCGTCCTAACAAAAAACAGAGTTGTTAAAAATTAAATTGAAAAAATACAACATTTGAGAATAGCACGATACAACATTTTTACGGATGTTTAGTGTCCTATGTTTGAGTGTGCTAACAGATAGAAAACTGAATAGAAAATTGTTGTTAAACACAAATAAAAATTTTAACAACTCTGTTTTTTGTTAGACCGATACAACGATACAACAGATAGCACACCCCTTATGAACAACCTAATTATATTTATAACTTTCATTAATAGTTTGCCTTAAACAAAATAACAAAAAGATAGATAGTATCAAAATGAATGACAGAAATTTAAATGTACGATTTAATTGAGAACGTTCAAAATTATATAAATTTATTTAAATTAAAATTAATAAATCTTCAATTAGCAATTCACTGTAAATCACTGAATTTGTTAATTATCTATACTTTGAAAAACAAAAACACTTATTGTCAATTTATTGATATTTCCGACAATTACAAATACACATGCTAGCACGAGTAATGACGCGACAAAACTAACCTCACTAAACTTTTTTCCACAAATTTAATACTCTTTTTTTCAAATTGAAGAAAAACTATATCAAATTTACGTTGCTGCCTTTTTACAAAATTTTTTAGAGTTAACAAAATAAATTTTGTTAAAAAATGGGCAAAAAATTATCAAAACAACAATTGTTTTGTAGAGAGTTATTGACGGAAATAAGTATGTTCATTTAAAAAAAAGTAGTTGATATAAAAAAAAACACATTTATTTGAATAAAAAATATATTGTTTTAACAATTCGTTTCATCAAAAAGTAACAACATTTTTATGTTGATTTCACTTACGACTTTTCGTTCAGTGTAGGTGTTAGAAGAAATTAGTAAAATATGTCAGTTTAAAAATTTATTAGTTTAAGTACACTTAAAATAATACGTCAGTAGAAAAATCTGTCAAACTGGTTTCAAAGCGATTTGATTAATTTTTAACAAATTTTTAGTTGAAACACTGATTTAAGCAAAGATTTTAGTTATCTTTATTTAACACAATACTAGAAATCCTCAGTACATGAACTAATTTTGAGTGTTAATTTTCAAAGTTATTTAAAACTAATTTTTAAGAACCCATTCGCTAAATTTTACAAAATTTATTGTTAAAGTATAATATTTTCATTTTATTATTATTACCCGGTAGATGGCGCCACCAATGTATCCGAAGTTTTAAAGATGGCGCTATTTCGTTCCCTACCGATTTTTTCAAATGGCCCATATCTTGAAAACTAAGAGAGATAGAGCAAAATTGATGAAAATTTCGACTACCTACCTACTACTTGGTAGGGCCTTGGAACCTCGGAAATTTTTAATAAAAATTGTCCAATTCATAAAATGGCCCATATCTCGAAAACTAAACGAGATAGAGCAAAACGGACAAAATTTTTGCTCCACCAAAGTGCCCTTATATCAGAGCTTCGAAGAATTGATTCCCCAATTCCTCTTTTTTGAACTAAATTTATATTTTGGGAATGAATTCCCTGACCAAACTTAAGGAATTGAATTTTTTTTCATTCGATTTATCTTAAAGGAATTCATTAATTTTTTTCTAATTCCTTCATAAAATTAAATGCATTCGTTTACCAAGGAATTCATTCCATTCTAGTTAATTCAACTTTTGGTCAAGGAATTCATTCCCTGGGAATTCACTCAACTCTAGTTAATTCAACTTTTAGTAAAGGTATTCATTCCCTTGCACATTTAATTCCCTGAAGGAATTAACTTTTTCGTTTAATTCCCTAAGGAATTAAAATTTTCGTTTAATTCCCTAGGGAATTAAAATTTTCGTTTAATGCCCTAGGGAATTGAAATTTTCGTTTAATTCCCTAGTGAATTAAAATTTTCGTTTAATTCCCTAAGAAATTAAAATTTTCGTTCAATTCCCTAAGGAATTAAATTTTTCTTTTAATTCCCTAAGAAATTAAATTTTTCTTTTAATTCCCTAAGGAACTAACTTTTTCGTTTAATTCCCTGAATTTAAGTACCTAATTTCGTAAAACACTTGGGTGAAGTGAAGGGAACTTTCAATGTAAATTGTTTTTGTAACAAAAACAATTTCTACAGAAATAACGCAACACTTCACCGAAGTGTTTTAGAAAATGACCCCCTAAGTTTTCACTTAATGCCCATTAGACCACCCATCAAATGTATGAGATTTTCAAAACTGCTGTTTTTGTTCGCTCCACCGGCAGTTTCCGATAGCTTGGGCATACAAATTAATATGTGTACAAAAATTTGATCTCTCGGAGTCATACAGGCCAGTCAGTTTGAACTTTTGACCCTAAAAATTACCTAAAAACACTTCAAAGCTTTTTTGGGCCACAACTTTCAAATTTGACATTTTTTGATCTACATTTTTATCGTTAGCTGAAATGCAAAACCACGTAACTAACATTTTTACTATTTTACAGGAGAAACAATTTTTTACAAGTTTCAAGCAACAAGTATGTAGTTACGTGCTTTCGATTTTCGCTAATAATATGTCTAATTTTTATTATATGACAGTAAAAATTGGAGAAGACGTGGACCTCGTTGATATGCATCATAATCGATCAAAAAACCGATTTTGTATTTTTTGTTAGTTACGTGGTTTTGCATTTCAGCTAACGTTATGTAGAATAAGAAGATAAACATTTCCTTCATACTACACTTCTACCTAAGTATGACGTATAGTGAAGTTTTAAGGGGAAAAAGTCAAAATTTGTGTGAAGACTTCATTTTAAACGACCCTCGTTAAAATTTCGACAGAGACAGTTAAGATTGGTTTCCATTATTTTGTGTAGTAATATATCTAGTTTTCATAAAGTAATTACATTTTTAACAAATATCGGTTATTCCATGAAAAATTCACCAAAATTTGACTTTGAAGTATCGGTTTATTATACATATATATTGTACGGAAACCCTTAGTAACATGATTTGGTTACATTAGAACCCCTAATTTTGTGACGTTTGAAAAAATGCATATGCGAAAAATGGGGAGGTGGGGTGGGGACAAATGGCTCCTCATCGGGGTCAAAGGTGGTGGTGAAGGGTTAAAAATTCACAAAAAGCCCCACAACTTCCCCGGAGTTGACCCTAGAGCGGTAAAATGTAAGACCGACCTCCATTGATTTGTCTTTTTCAGCATTTTTTTCGAACATATCTATCCCCTATCTCCACTCTGTAAGATGGCTCCCATACAAATGTCATTTTTATAAAATTTACTCTCACCGCTTTAACTGTCCTAAGGGTGGGTGCCCCTAGAGAAGTCAAATATATGACTGACCCCCAATATTTTTTTAGTTTCAACATTTTCTGGGATCATATCTACCCTCTATCTTTAACCCTTAAGGCGGTCACCATACAATTTTTTTATTTTTTTATAATTTTTTTTTTTATGAAATCAGCTCTTATCGGCCCCATGTTGCCACCCTAGAGGGGCGGAATGGAATCGACCCCCATTAATTTTTCCCTCAGCTCCTACCGTCCCATGGAGCCTCCTAGAGGGGTGGTATGTAAGACCGATCTCCATTAATTTTTCCTCCCAATATTGTTTCCGAACATACCTACCCTCTGTCTCCACTCCCTAAGGGCGCTCCCATACAAAAATTAAATTGTTTAAAATTTGCTCCCACCGCTCTAACTGTTCCAAGGGTGCCTCTAGAGGGGTGAAATGTATAACTGACCCCCAATATTTGTTCAACCTTAACATTCTTTCGGAACATATCTACCCTTTATTTTCAACCCTTTAGGTTGTCCCCACACAAATTTTTTAGTTTTTATAAATTTTTTTATGAAATCGAGGAGGGATTTTTCTGCCACGACTTGCTAAAGTGCCACGCCAGTAGTTTTCCGTTTGTATTTATTTGTACTTAAGTCCGATTTTGGTCTCTCTTTCGTGGAATAAGAGATCTATGTTGCAAATGTAATTGGTTTTTAAAAACGACATATCTTACTCTACAAAAAAATGATAACTCATTCTAATTGTCTCTGTCCAAATTTTAACGAGGGCCGTTTAAAATGAAGTCTTAACAGAAATTTTGATTTTATCCGCTTAAAACGCCACGAGAATTATACTTAGACCAATGGCCTTGCAACTCTCTCAATATTTTTTATTTGAAAAAATATTATGCGGCTGGGAACAGGAACGAACTCCGACTTTTTAACCAGGGATGGAAAAGGCTCACTAAATCGGGCTGTTATACCAAAAAATGTTAGATCGCTCTTACATATTTAAAAATGTAAGTAACTAAGAAATAGCTTCCTCTTTGGCTCGTTAAAAAAAATTAAAATTAAATATTTAGATATTAGCAAATATTAGCACAAATTGCGAAAAAAAAACATTTGCAAAAAGCGAAATTTTTGCAACAATATATTCGCTTGCAGAATGTCGATCGCTGATTACCTCTTTTAATTCATTTTCTGTACCATAAAGCCTTTTTCGAATTCCGCCGTTATTTTGCAATTTTTAAGTGCGGTTTTTTTAAATATATAACCTAGGGATTATATTTTTGTACCATAAAGTCTTTTTTCAAATTCCGCTATTATTTCGCAAGTTATGAAGTGTATAATGAAGAGATAAAATTCACAAAAAATCTTCATCACAAAAAACCACCATTCCCATGCAATGTTCAGTAGGTATGTCCCGGAGCATGTTCCTCACAACTATCAGAGACAGGTGCAAAAACAAACAGACCCAATATCCAATTGTCAATATTCATACATGTGCTCCGTGTATGTCAGCAAAGAGTATACATAATAAAGAGATTGGGGGACTCTCTATCACTGAGAAAGCATTTGTTCTATTATGTGCATTGGAACAGGAACATACTCAAACCAATATCACCCAGCAAACATGGCAATACGAAGAAAATTCTCCGAACATATCGCCAGGAAGAAAACATTTATTGCCGGCAATATCAATTTCGTATTCCGGAAGTTTCCTCCGTCGGAAACAACTGTTACACTAAAACAATACTTCAAGGCAATATGAAAGCAATAACTCATATGGAAGATAAAAGGGATATAGCTAAATAAACTCCCAGTACAATAAGAAAACGATTTAATTTTTTTATTATTAAATTTAAGCCTGAAAAACAATATCTGCATACATAATCCATTGACCAACTTATAAATTATTTTGATTTGATCTTAGCCGATTTTTCCCGCGCAATTAATCTTAACTTTTCACGAGTTTATTTCCTACATATCTTTTGATTGTTTTTGTACAAATTTAGTTTTAATTTTTTCCAAATTGATAAAAGATTTCAAACAAATTTGCTTTATCTTCCAAATGTTACAAAGATGATATTGCCGAAATATTGTCATTGTTAATGCCAAAAGTCGTAGACGGTTTTGAACATTAACCCCGTTAAAATAATCCTGAAATCCCCAATTATATTATATTTGAATGCTGAATAATGTGAAAGATAGAAATTTAGCTAAATAACTTTCTATCTCATTCGCGCATTAAAGCCTAAATAAAATGTCAAAATCTGTGCAAAAGTCATAGATACTCATTTCCGCTAAAAATAAATCTATGACTGCCTCTTGTTAACTTAGCATTCATACTGGTAAGACCTATTTCCAAATTCCGTAAAATAAAATATTCCAATTTTTAATTCTGACATTGTTTGTCTTTTCTTTTTATTTTTTTGTACAATTGGGATATTCTATCATTTTGAGAAACAAAATCGCATATTGATTTTGTCTGGGCTCAGCAGTTTCTTTCCAACTCCAGGTTATACTTGCTCTCCACCGACATATACATCGCCACGTATATTTGACGGTAACATTTGGTCCTTCGAACCGGATTTGGAAACGCTCTGAGAGTTCTATTTGTGTGGGAGATCTTACCAAAAACTCTTTTTCAGAATAACAACAACAGCAGCATTATCAACAAAAAAAAAAAACAAACAGGTTTGTTTGATTTTGCTTATTCCTTTTATTTAATACGTTTGATAGTGCAAGACAAAATACAGCAATAGAGCATATTAATTTTTTTCGTTTCTAAACGTGGTTGTCATTGCGACTTAAATTTTCATGATTAATTTAATTAAAGATAAAAAGAAAAGAGAAAAATTATTAAAAATAGAAAAGAATAATTTCGGAAATATAGAGTGAGTTAGAAATAGGAAAAAGTTAATAAATTCACTGGATTAAGGGAAAATTCGGAAGCGGTGAAAATATAAATAATTTCAAGAGGAGAAGGAAGAAATAAATCTGCCAAGATTAAGCTGCCAAAGAGTGAGAGGTAATCATCCCGGAAGATTCGGATTAAATTATACAAAACAGTGCACATTTATTTGGTGAGTCATCGTTTGCGGTATTTATTTCTATTCCTTTATAAGTATCAATCACGTTGATTGACCTCATTCCTTTTTTTGTTCATGCATGAGTGAATAAATAATTGTATGACAGTTTATTTTCCCCTTATATCGTTTTTATACAAACCAGTATTTCACTACTCTTTTTATTTTCTTAATTCTATGGGAAAAAAAATTCCCCCCTTTTTCAACTATTTCTTCTTTGTCACATGTCTCACTCGGAAACCCATAGAGAGGATATCCTTACTATCTCTTTTATAATTACACTCTTTACATTCGAACGATGTGTTTTTGTGTTATTTATACACTAACACCATGATACAACCATACTAGGTAGATGCATTAGGGAGAGTTTGACAGTTCAGGGTTTTATTATGACAGTTCAGGGATTTTTTCGTATGCTTTCGCTATGTATCAAAAGTAGCCGATTACATTTTTTGTTGTTGCTTGTTGTGTTTGTTGTTCTAATGCATCTACCTAGTATGGTTGTATCATGCACTAACACTTTCTTATTGAATTCCCCTGCGTTAATTTGCAAAGACAATGGTCGCTCTTAATTAAGCTGATCTCTTTTAATACCACTCTTTTACTTGTTTTGTAACAATGAATTTTGGTTTTATTCTTTGTGGTTATATACCAGCAAACAATTTAGCATGATTAAAATTTCTTATAGTTTCTTTGAAAATTTATAATTAAATTCAATAATAAAATTGACTGTACGGAGTTTTGCATAGTTATTTCACATAATTTTATCAGTTTAGTTTTATTCTTGCGAAAATATTTTTATTATACTGGCATTCACTTGCATAAGATTTAATGTATTTTTGTGCATTAAATACCAAGCGAAGTGTGGTTTCCGGGAGGAAGTGGATTGTGCTTTATTAGCCAATACTTTTATAGCAACGGTTATTCGGGCTCCTATTTGTCAAATGTGTTGATAAAGTACTTGAGTAGAAGGGTTGTCAACTACATACATTTGTGTCTACATTATTACTTCATTGGATTTTTTTGGTCTCCTATTGCTTGCTGGGTATTCGATCAAGTGAATATACATACGTATATACTTAGCTTCATACATATTCATGAGAGCTAAGTACTCATATCAATTGGAATTGTTTAGTTGCTCTGGTGGTGTTTTTTTTTTGGTTGTTCTTATGAGTTTTTTTTTGCAACTTTTGGAAATCCTAATATCAAATTATTTTCACATATTTCTGGCAATTTGTTTTTGATTGCATTCCTATTGGATTATTCTCAGAGAGCGAATGAAAAGGGCAGAGAATCCGAGAAACTAATTCTCCAGAAGTTCAAGGTCATCCAGCTGCATTGTTTGTTTTCTTCTATATAGATACTTTCTGACATATATATCCATAAAAGTATCTGCATTTGCTATTCGAAAACAGCTGTTATTAAAATATTTCTACCGATTGTTTTTTGTGTTTTGAAACTCAATTTGCAATTTGCTCTTCATATTTAAACAGAATTTCAAATAAAAGATTTTTCAACTTGTGAAAAAAGTGGAAATCAATTTTGAATTTTTAATATTTGATTAATTTACCTCGATCCTTATTTCATCCAACATAACAATATTACACTCGAGGAAAAATATTAATAAAAGTTTGTGAAAAATCAACAGAAACTTACTCAAATTGATTTTGTTGCATAATCCACGATCAGTTTCTGAAGTTTATTGATTTTGATTGATCTAACGCAACTTTGGGAAAATATATATTTAAATCTTTTTTATAATCAATCATTTTCTGTCTGAAAATATTGAATATTTGCTATTTAGACTTGAAATCAACTGACAATTTTTTTTGCTTTCACAACGTCTTCCTACACCCTGTTGTGAATATTTTTTTTTTCCACTCATAGAAATGTCTCTAGAACATTTTATTCGTCTAGCGGATAGTTTAGTGGAATTTGATGCAGATTTGAACGATAACAAATTCCCGATTGAATCTTTTCACACAATTGAGTTGCATAAAAACGAGATAAAGTCCACTTGGTCTCGCATAAAATCTGCTTATGAGAAATACCTGTTTGATGTAGAAAATGAGCAAGATGATGCCGCTTCTAAGGAGGCAGCGAAGGAACATATCAATTTAGAGCCATTTAAGGAGAAATACCGAAGCACTTATATTACATATTGTAATTGTTTAGAAAAATTGTCCGAACTTGCTGACCGTAGGAGATTCGAGTCGGCTACTAAAGTTGGTGTCCCAAATAGTCCGTCTACTACCGAATAAAGGATTCAAATTTAAATAATTTTCATTTGCCTCCATGCGACATTAAACAATTTAATGGAGACTACTCTGTTTGGTCAACTTTCCACGACCTGTTTGAAGCTGTGTATATAAAAAATTCTAGACTAAGTCCCATAGAGAAACTGCTCCACCTGACGAACAAAACTTCGGGAGAAGCACGCGAAATAGTCGTTAAGGCACCATTAACTAATCAAGGGTTTGATGAGGCTTGGAAAAGTCTATGTGCTCGTTTTGATAACCAACGGGTTTTAGTCAACCAGCAGATTAGGGCACTTTTACATCTTCAAGTGATCGATTCGGAGTCAGGGATTAAAATCAGACAGCTCCAACGAGATATAAACGCTATTATCACAGCCCTTAAATTATATGACATTGATGTTGTAAGTTGGGATGCACTTTTTGTCCTGATTTGTAATGACCGGCTTCCAGAGGCCACCTTAAATCTCTGGGAGCAAAGTGTACGCGATAAAACTAAACTTCAAAGGTGGTCTACCATGGACGCATTTTTGACCGATCGTTGTAGAACTTTGGAATCTGTAGCTGAGTCTCGTAATTCACATAAGGTTAACTCCATGAACTCTAAGTCCAAAAATGTCGGCCAAGCATCCAGTTCCTCCAAAAATGTTAAATCCTTTCAAACTTCAGTCAAGGATCCAAAATGTCCTCTATGTCCTAAAGAATTCCACATCATTCGTAAATGTCCTCGGTTTTTGAAAATGGACCAATCTCAGAGACTTAGTGAGATAAAGAAACAGAACTTATGTATTAACTGCTTCTCTAAAGCACACACTGTGAAAAACTGCAATAGCAAACACAGCTGTTTTACATGCCAAAAACGGCACAATACTTTGCTCCATAAAGATATGGATTTAAAATCCAACTCTTCTACTAAGCCACCTAGTTTAAACACCAATTCATTGAATCCAAACTCACCTCCATTTCCTTCCACTTCGAATTCTTCTAATATACAGTCCACTAGAAACTCGGAAGGTGGGGTTGTTCAAAGTTTTCTCACTCGTAACTCTAGGGGTGTTTTGCTAGGTACAGCCTTAGTGGACGTGTGTCATTTGGGAAGAAAATATCAGGCTCGCGCTCTTATTGATCCTGCTTCGGAGGGATCCTTTATTACGGAAGAATTTTTTAAACGAAGTAAACTGCCGAATAGGCGAACAAAAGTATGGGACGTATCGGGCCTTGGTGATTTTGTTTCTGCTTCTACTCAGCGGGAGTGTTCCTTTATTCTTGGTTCGCCGATTGACGAAAGTGTTCAAATCCCAGTTGATGCTTTAGTTGTTCAACAGGTGACGGACAAACTGCCTTCCCATCCTATGCCAGTTTCATATTTTTCGAATCTTCCACAAATTCAACTCGCTGATCCGAATTTCTACAATGGTTCTAAAGTTGACATACTAATAGGTGGAGAAGTGTTCCCATCTATAATGCGTTCTGCAACAAAACACGAAGTGTGTGAATCCTTAATTGCTCAGGAATCTATCTTCGGATGGATTCTAACTGGTCCACATGTAACAGTCATAAAAAGTTATGACGAAAGATACAATTTTTAAATTATTTTTTTTCCAAATATCGTCGAATTATCTTCCAACTGATAAAAGAAAGACAATTTCAAAGTAAATACTACTTGATTATTTTCATTCAAATGACAAATAAAAGATATCGCTTTAATATCTTCTTGGAAGGTATCTTTTAAATGTTTGCAGGGTAATTATGTGCGCTCTTTGTATGACTCAAAACATCTTTTTGGTGTATTAAACATCAGCACAAACTTATTATATGCTGTCCATTAAACCGTACCTCAAAAAAAAAGTTCGCCGTACACCGTCCAATCTAAATTATTTTTGCAAGGTTTCGAAAAAAAAATTTTGTTTTTTTGCCGAACGTTTCTGCTACCGTTAAAACCGAAATGCAAGCTCTAGTTAGGAAGATACTGGACAATTGTGCGTTTTTTAATTTGAAAATCAATTCATAGAACAAAGTTCCGTGACTAATTGCAAAAATGATCACAAAAAAGTCGCGGAAAAAAATTTCCAAAAGGAAAATTCTAATATCAGTATATTTTCTTGCAGAATGGAAATCACTGATTAAGTTTTTACTTCAATTTTTGTGCCATAAAATCTTTTTTCGCGTTCCGCGATTATTTTGCAATTTTTTAAGTGCGGTTTTTTAAATTTATAATCTAGGGACTCTGATACCCATTTCATACAACAAAGTTCGGTGGCTAGTTACAAAAAAAAATCGCGAAAAAATGTCGCGGAAAAACAAATTTGCAAGAAGGAAAAATACTTACATCAGTACCCAGCAAAATTGTCGGATGCAACCTGTTCTAATTTATGTTCTATCATCGGTGATTTTTGTTTGAGATTGTCCCAAAAGCAACAGGTTCTGTTGCTCCAAATTAGAACATGTTGCCTTGGAACCGGTTCTAGAACCGGTTCTGCGACAGCGAACATTTTGGCTTCCAGGAATCAGTTCTAGAACCTGTTCCACGGAACCGGTGGTAAAAACACCTATTCTAGAACAGATTCAAAGGCAACCAGTTCAAAAAAATTTTACTGTGTATATTTGTTTGCAAAATGAATATCGCTGATTAAGTTTTTATCAAAATTTTTATACCATAAAGTCTTTTTTTGCGTTCCGCGATTATTTTGGAATTTTTTAAGTGCGGTTTTTTAAAATTTATAATCTAAGGGCTATGACCAAATTCATAGACCAAAGTTCGGTGACTAATTGCAAAAAAAACGCAAAAAAAGACGAGGAAAAAAAATTGCAAAAAGGAAAAGTCTTCTTTGTTTGAAGAATAAAAATCACCGATTAAGTTTTTTTACTTCAATTTTCATAATATCTTTTTTCGTGTTGCGCGATGGTTTTGCAATTTTTAAGTGCGGTTTTTTTAAATTTATAATCTAGGGACTACATGCGCGGTTCCAGCAATTAATATAAGGAGAAAAATCATACGCCACAGTAGACAAATATATTGAGTTGTCCACTGAGGCGTATGATTTTTCCCCTTATATTAATTGCTGGAACCGCGCATGAGGGACTATAATACCCAATTCATAGAACAAAATTTGATGGCTAGTTGCAAAAAAAAATAGGCAAAAAATTTTTCTTTCAAATTTTCATTATATTTGTTTGCAGAATGTAAATCGCTGACTAACTTTTTAATCAATTTTATGTATCATAAAGCCATTTTTCGCGTTCCGCCATTATTTTGCAATATTTTAAGTGTGTTTTTTGCAAAAAGTAACATTTTTCTATCATGATTTGCAGAATGTAAATCCATCCTTTTTTTTCATTGGCATGCTAATGAAATTTCAATGCCAATAAAAAAATCCCAAGTATAGTATAAATACTATTTTTTATACAAAAAAAATTGATTTGATCGGAGAATCATAAAATTTTTATCAGAATCCACGACTATATTTGATGCACGCGACTCCATGGGGGAGCGGCGTAGATATGGAAATTCCCCCCCCCCCCCCCCCTCCGCAAAATTGAAAAAAAGGAAACAGAGGGAAAAAGGAGAGAAAAAAGAAGGGAACAAAACGATAAAAGCCGCATTCTCTAATCACTTGGATTTAATAAAATAATTTTCTGTCCGACACTTCTTTCATCCTAATTTTTGATACCGAAGTCGATGATGAAGGATTTTGCTTTTTTTACTTTTAATTTTTAATTATATTTTATACAAAGCAGCGATAAAGAGTCTGCCTTTTCAGTTTTATCACTTCAATTTATATTTTTACACAACCCGGTTAAAAATAATCACATTTGTTCATATATCTATATGTGTGAATGATCATGTATGGTTTCATATGTGAACATTAACGAAAATTGAGGTAATATGTAAATCAATGATCGTGTATGCACATATGTGGTGACATATTTGTACTCATGCATGTTTATACGTTCTTGGCTTTCATATATTTTTGCGACAAAAAAACCTTGTATTTTTATAAAAAAAAATTGTATTTTTATTACATTTTCTTTTAAATAACAATTATAGATATATACAAAGTTATTTACATATAAATTATTATGGTTTATAAAATCACTACTCGACTTTTCATTAGCAATAAAAGTAGAGAAATAAATAAAATTTTAGTAATAAAATTGCAATTTTTCTTAACTTATCTAAAAAACCTTAATTGAGAATGTTGAAAATGCTAAATTAAAAAAGACTCATAGTTCTTTAAAACAAATTAACTGAAATAAGAAGATACACATTTGCATAACTTACAAAGAACAATTTGCGAAACAAGTTTTATTTTATTTCTAAACTCTTTGGGCAAACCAAAGTCAAAATTTGTCAATGAAAGAAATAAAATTGTCAAAGAAAACAGAAGGCCGCAGAGAGTATTTAAGGCATCGCCCATTGTAGTAAAAATATGGTGGACATTTTTTTTTTTGTTAACATCATTTGGTGTAGTTTATTGCATAAACTGAAATTGTAATAAGAGTCAATAATGGATAAAGCGGAAATATTTTTTAACGGAAATCTTACCCATACCTATCAAATTTCATCCTCTATTAGGCCACGCTTCGCTATGTTTTGAAACAATAACAAATTTTCGTCAAAATATTAAATAAAATATTTCGAAATAAAAACAATATGTAATAAAAAAAATACAATATATTTGACATTGTGATTTTGAAGTCTGAATCAGTGAATTTAATAGCAAAAAAATAAAAAAACAAAATGACAAATACATAAAATAAATTTCAAACAAATATACAAAACTAATTTTGTGAGATTTCATGACAATTTATTAGTAATTTTATATGGTTAATAGGAACTGATAAAAATGCATTCAAATTAAATGTTAGATTAACTCGTTTAGAAAAATCGTTTACAAATAAATGAACTTCGAATTAATTTTTTTTTTATTTCTGAAAATGTTTAATTTATTACCGCGACAAATCCGCTAAAACTTTTTAGTTGGGTGTTGATTTTATAAAACACAGTAACAAGCGATTGTACTATTTTCAATATAAGCTCTGTTCCATGTAAGTTGCCGCAGGTATAGTATCTATACTATTGTCAAAACTGTGTGTAGATTGTTGTTCGGGTAAATTGGGTTCCTACGAATACCCGCGGTAACGACGTGGAACAGACATATACTTAGCTAATTATGTTGTCTTAAGAAGATTATTTTAAAAAATGTTGGTCCATTTAGAATTTGTTCAATAATAAAAGTTTGGTATATTAGTCAACATCTTAGGTTTAAACTTGCTAAAATATATTGCCATATATGAATAAAAAAATAGAGAACGGGATATAATACGATCAATAATAGGAACATATATGACAAACAATTTCACGTATGATAACATATTTTACCATGTATGTGTTTCTTTTTAGCATGCATGAATACATATATACTTCCATATGTGTCACATTTGTTCATGTAAAATTCATACATGTTCATATGTAAACACACATGAAGCAATATATGAAAACATTTGAGCATATATTTTTATTTTTAACCGGGAATTGAAATATTCCACTGCAATATTTAATATTCACTAATTGGATTTAATTAAATTACTTACAATGAAGTGATGAATTGCCATTTCTATTTCAGCTATTTCTCCATATCCTAGGTAGAAAATATGTATTTGGTGAGGTGTAGTTTTTTTTTAGCATATTTCATACAAAAAAAATTAAGAAAAACCTTTTATTTGTTAGTTTTGCAATTTTTTTGTTTGTCTTTTAATTTTCATTCGTATTTTTTTCTTACATAAATTAACAGAGTGTTTCACATACATATTTGTGCTTTTATTGTGATACTTGTGCTCAGCCTGGCCAGACTTGGGGTTTTGTCTATAAATTTGGGGATATTTTGTTGGTCTTGGGGACAAAAATGTTCTTTTGGGGACAGGGGATTTTTTTGGGGACTTGAAAAATGTTTTGGGGATTTATTGGGGATATTTACAACTTTTCGTAAATTTTGGAGATTATATTAATTTGAAATAATTTTCATAAAAAGTTAGTCAAGTCTTTTCACATAATTAATAAGTTAACATCAATATCGTTTGTACGCACCGGGGCTCTAACGATACCAATTACACGTATTTGTTTCCAAGTACTTTTGCTGTCCACTGCCGATTTAAATCTGTTAGAATAATAAGATGATTTATCGTATCTTATTTTCGAAACAACAGATTTTCTAGCCAGACGATATTCATTATGAAATTCTGGTGTCTTGTATCGTTTCCATAAATGATATAGGTTGTCACGATGTTCTGTTAACCGTTTCGTTTCATTAGTAAACCATGGTCTTACTGTGTTTTTAACATTTTTAGTCTTAATAGGAACATGTTTGTTATAAATTTCTAGAATAAGAATATTAAGAAAACTAACTTGATCATTGGCCGAGGGTATGTAATAGATTTGATCCCAGGGGGCATTGTCCAGATCAATTTGTAATTTATGTTGTTAAAGTCCCGGTAGGTATAAGTTTGAGATTAACTTTTTACGTTATAATTGTATGAAAGGAAAATAATGTCATGCTTTGAAAAAGCTGGTGCAGATAATTGATCATAATGCAGTACACTTTTTATATTGTTAACAAAAAATAAATCCAGCAGTCTGCCTCTGGTGTTGGAGAAATGTGTGGGTCTGGTGGTGTTGACAGCAGATAAGCTAAATGAGGACATAACTGTGACTAGATATGTCCCTATATCACTTAGCAGATTACCATTAAAGTCACCAGCTATAATCACATCAGTATATTCAACTGTTAATAGCTCTAAGTTTGCAATAACAGAATCAAATTTAATATTTTTATTTGGCCTATAGACACACCCAAGTAATAGTTTGTCACCATGTGAATTTACTTCAATCAATATATATTCGACATCTCTAACAGCATTGTAAGTACAAATAAGTTTGCTTGAAATATTATTTCTTATGTAGATTGCTACACCGCCAGCATGCCCCTCTCTGTCACATCTAAAAATACGGTACCCATATATACTCATATATTTCATCATTAACAGTTCGGTCAAACCAGGATTCGGAAACACATATGGCATCAACCCCTGAGTTTTCGAAAATGAAGCGGAACTCATCAATCTTATTATTCAAACTTTGGGT
This sequence comes from Leucophora obtusa, assembly GCA_949987735.1. Lineage (NCBI taxonomy): Eukaryota > Metazoa > Arthropoda > Insecta > Diptera > Anthomyiidae > Leucophora > Leucophora obtusa. The sequence goes on along the minus strand of OX465298.1, from coordinate 117,836,359 downwards.
ATTAATATGACATATACGAAAACCGGTTTGGTGATTAGCCAATATACGAATCATGTTATAATTACAATCTCTAGAACCAAGTTGCTCAAATGAAAAATTTGTCATAATAAATACCTAAAGCAACGCAATAAATTTTGTAAAATATATTAAAAACACAAAACTCAATGCAATTTAAAAAAGTGAAAGTGAAAATACACATGCTTATCGTATGAAAGGTACGTAAAGAAATAAAATAGTAAAAACATAAAAAAACAGAGTAATAAAAACCAACGGCATCAGTATCAGTGAAATGAAATAAATAAAATCCTTATCTCGTTCACGAAAAAGCTGCTTTAACTCAAGCTTATTTACTCTTTGTGCTAATTCACTTATTTCTTCTTTCATATTATGAATTTCATGTTCAAAAACAGCGAATTCGTTGTTCACTCTCTTCAATAAGATTTTTTATGAATTGAAAGTGTTTTTCTTCACTTTCTATAATCAGATCTTTCATTACTCTGGATGTAACCTCTTCGCTCTCCCGTATTAGCGCCACAAAAAAATGTTTATCAGAGCTTGATAACCGAGGTGCTTTTAGGCCGTTTTCAATAAAAGAGTCTTCAGTTGAATCTCTAGGTCTCTTACTAGAGGTTGATTTTGGGCTAGAATTCAGCATTTTAAATATTAATTTTCGCTGTTAAATTGTGTTCAAAAATATATGCAAAACATACAAAATGTTCTTTTGTTATGTAACTAACACTACGTTCTATATATATTATGGTTTATTATGGTTAGAACACTTTTGGTGACCACTGTGTTTTTTAAATTAACAGTTTTTAACGATTGTATTATTCGTTAGGTTGTTGTACATAAAAGTTTCATTACACAGATAAATGGATAAAAGCTTTATTTAACATAGGGGTTACACGATAAATTTTTTCCTTTCAAGTTTTAATACACTCACATTTTTTTACTAACACACTCACATTTTAAAAATTGAACAGCAACTTGATATCAATTTTTGCTTTCAAGTTTTGAGAAAACTCGACGGTCAAGTTTTAAACAGCTGATCAAATTTCTTGTAAATTTGTTTTTCTTTTTACAAATATTGTGCCGCAATAAAACACGATTGATAAAATACGGAATGTGAATATTTCGGTATATCGACGAAATGATTTAAAAATAAAAATAAATAAAAAACCAATTTCTGCTGACATGAAAATTTCTTTGGAAGATGTGAAGAAAAAAATAAAGTCTTTTCGAACAGCCTACTGTACGGAAACAGCCCACAGAGGCGAGCAATTTTAGTTCTTTCCTTGACGACGGCATCTTGAAAGCAAAATTGACTATCAAGTTGTATGCAGCCTACGTCACAGCTTCAAGTTCAACTAAATTTGACAAGCAGTATGTGTTATCACTATAAATGAGAGATTTTAAAGCTTCGACTTTTGTGAGAGCACAAGTGAAAACAATATTTATTTATTAATTGAGCGGATTCTTGTAGTTTTATTTTTGTTTTTAATGGTGTTTTCGTTAGTTTCTTTATTTTTATTTTTGTTTGTTTTTTTTTTAGATTGTGTTTACTTTAATATTTATTTATTTAATATTGTTAATTTGAGTCTCTTTATAAACTTATGTGCACAGCTTTTATTAAAAGAAAGTATTTATCTTTCACTGTTTGTAAGTTTATTTAACGTTTTACACTCAAAAATTAAACAATTAATAAGAGCCCATCTAAAACACGTCTTTACACTAGCACGTCTCAATATTAAGTTTTTCTTCTTCAGTCTGGCGCGGTTCTTGTATCCAGCCACATTAACATACGCAATAATAGGAAAAAAAATCATGCATCTACAATGAAATATTAAAATTGCCAGTTATAGAAAACAAATACTTAAAGACAGAACGCAAGTTGTACAAGATTTGGGTCTGATGATAGTGATCCAAAGAGCATAATTTTCCCACCCATAAAAAGAACAAAAAAAAACTCCAATGGCAACTCTAATGCTCATGATTTATAACGAATTGCCCCTAAAACAGATCTTATTAAATTATTCTAACCACATAATTTCAATATTAACATTCCTCTATTTATTAACTTAGCAATTCATATTAACAAAAATTATTTAATATATATAGAAATATATAACAAACATAAAAGTTAGATATAATTTATCTAATTTTTGCATTAAAATATTCTAACTAAATATATGAGGTTAGATGTAAATTTTGAATTTTGTTGCAGAAATTAAATATTATTTTTAGTATTTGGTTAAATTTAGAAATTTACTTGTTTATATATTTAACAAACTGGAAGTATATAAGAATTTTTTTTGTTTTTATTTTTTTTTTTTTTTTTTTTGGTTTTTTTTATAACAAGTATACATATATAACGAATTTAAAAGTAAATAAGAAATTTAAAAGTGGTCTTATGTGGTCACTGAACTTATTGCAAATTAAAAACAAAAAATTTACCAAAACAAAATTGAAAATATAGTAAGAACTATGAGAAGGTTTGTGTCTCGGTCGAATTCGCCGCACTCACAACAGTAATTCTTTATAAATTGTTTTTGTAAAAAAAATTCCTCTTTATGCTAACAAAATAAAGAAAATATGAATATAGTAGACGCTCGCAAATTAGAACCGCTTTGTTTTTGAGGCAATTCTAATTTCTGAATTATTCTAATTTCTGGACGTTTTTTTCGAAAAAAAAAATTGAGTAAATTTACTTCCAAAAACTTAAATAAAACTCTTTTTAATATTTTTTAATCCAATTTTATTTGATAAAAACAAGAAAACAAAACACAACAATTCAGTCCAATACATCAAATGTATTTTTTTAAATTAAAAATATGAATATACAAAAAAAAAAAACGAATGGCAACAAAACATAGCAATGCAGTCCAATTACATCACATGTATTTTTTTTAATTAAAAACTAAAAAACTGTATTTAAAAAAAATTAAACAATTAAAATTAAACAATGGCCAAGTTAACAACTAATCTTTGTTTGACATATAATCAGTTATATTTGTTTGTTTTTTTGGTTTCTTTAAATCCGAAATATCATTACGGAGAGCCAAAAGATTACTTATGTGCTTAGTTGAAAACAATTCATTGTTATTGCACCATTTTATTAAATTATTTACGCTTTCAATGGCTGTAGTATTAGAGACAACTGATGATACTGCAACAACGTCGTCTTCGCTGCTATCTGCAGACTCACCATCGCTACTGAGAACATAAACAGATCCGTCATCAAACATATCTTCATTCCATCTGTCGATGTCTTCTATACCGATGCAATCGTTGGGAGCTATTTCTTTTAAAAGAGCTTGAGTTATCTGAATAACTTCGTTGCAGTCCTGATCTATTTGCAACAATTGTGCTATTGGCACGTCATCGTCGCTGTCGTATTGGTTAGAGTCCCAATTGGACAACTTTGACCAAGATTTCTTCATAACACTTTGTGGTACCGCATCCCAAGCTTGTTTCAGTAATAATATAGCATTGCGGATCGAATGGGATTTCAAATGATTCTTCAGTTCACCACCTTCGGCAATTAACTGAGAAAGAAACATACTTCTGTAATTGAGCTTTGTTAACTTAATAAGGTTTTGATCCATTGGTTGTAAAGCTGCTGTCACATTTGGTGGAAAGAATAATGCAACTATGTTTCCATCGTCACTTTTAAGTTTCTCAATGGGTGTGTGAGCGGAGCAATTATCTATAAGCAAAATGGCTTTCGGAGGCAAATTATTTTCCTGAGAAAAGCGGATCACCTGTGAATTGAAAAAAAAGTTTAAAATTATGTACTGAACCTGAAATCAATATTTTTGTTTACCTCTTTAATAAATATTCCGTGAAACCATTCGTGAAAAATCCGAGAAGTCATCCAAGCATTTTTTGAAAAGTTGTAATGCAGAGGATTATTGAAATTTTTAAAACACCTGGGTTTTTTTGCTTTTCCAATTACCAATGGAACTAATTTGTGTGATCCATCAGAGTTTGCACCAAGTAGGACTGAAATTCTGTCTTTTTAAATTTTATGTCCAGACGCGTTTTTTTCAAAAGCAGAGACTAGGTTCTGTCTGGTAGGCAACGAAAAAATAATCCGGTTTCGTCGACATTATATATTTGTGACTCCATTAAACCTATCTCAGCGATCTTTGCACGATATCGATGAATAAAAGGAGTGACTGCAGTAACATCACTGGAAAGAATCTCGCCACAAATTTTAAAAAAACGGATACCGTGTCGCTTCTTAAATTTGGTAAACCATCCATTACTTGCCCGGAATGCATTTTCATCTTTATCGGGATATTCCTCTCTAAATATTTGTTTAGCTTTCTCTTTTAATATTGGCCCAGTCAATGTACACTTTTTTTCTCGTTGATTTAAAAACCACTCATACAGACGACTTTCCATTTTTGGATATTCAGCGCTGTGCAAAGATTTATTGTTTGCCTCCTGATATGTGTTTGAAACAGCATTTAATATTGCTCTTCTATGTGATTTGATGTAGCTGATTGAAGATGTTGTCATATTAAAATCTAGGGCTAACCGGTTCCCTTGAACGCCTTTGTCAAGCTTTTCTAATATTTTGACTTTAGTTTCCAATGATAAAGTGTTTTTTTTACGTTTATTTAACATTTTAAATGATAGACTTTCACTATTTAATAGAGACTGCCAAATAATATGTACACGCGTATCAAATTTCACAAATAAACTAGCCAAAAATGTACATAAATGCGACAAAAAAAAAACAAATAGGGAAAAACATATATAATTTGGTGATTCCCCTTTTAAGTTTTACTTTATTCAAACAGAATAAAAATAAATTGGGGATTTCCTGTGTATTCGAATAACCAAAAAAAAAAAAAAACGCTCAGAAATTAGAATTTTAAATTCGAATTTCAGAGCGTTTAATGTATTGCAAACATTGATTCTAATTTCTGGACGTTCGAATTACTGAAAGCTCTAATTTGCGAGTGTCTACGTACTTTAAATATTTATGTCTAAATTCATAAATGCTTTATAAAGTTGTAGCAGGCTTACAAAACAAAGTATCCATGCAAAATTTATTTCACAAGCCTCCTATAAATCTATAAAGCATTTATGAATTTACATATTCATATTTAAATTTACAGATTTTTTTTTGTTATTTATTAATTCCAATCGACGGTGTCAGAAAAATGCCTTTTCTTGACTGCAACTGACGATGTACAACTTCCCTGCTTAAAAATATCACATGTTATTGTCGTTATGGGTGTTAGTCTTTAGGAATTTACAAAAACAATTTTGATATTTTCTTTTATGTTCTTACTGATTTTTTGTTTTGTTAAACTTTAATTTGGTTTTTCTATTAGGTTAATAATAATTATTAATTATGTGTTTTTTTTTATATACACTTCACTTTACGAACTGTAACATAAATTTATTATTCAATAATTAGTAAAATTTTGCAAACGGAAAACCGAGGACATATGAATTATGCAACAGACCGACGATGACTGAATGCTATTGAATTATTTTAACTAACTTTTGATCAGCAACTTGTCTATGCTGTGCAAGAAAGAGATCAACATCTACTTAAATGTAAAACCCAAGAAATGTTAAAAGTAAATAATAGAAAATGACAAACGAGCAAGGTTGCCAACACTTGAACTAAAAAACTGGCTAGATTACGGAGAAAATATGGCTAGAAATGGCTAAAATTGGAAAATAATGCTAAAACCTAATAATTTTAATATAAGTCAGTGATAATGAAGAGTTCTAACACGAGTTTAATGAAAGTAGCCATTAAATTTTAATGTTTTCCGAATTTCTAAAATATTTATATTCATATTTTACAAAAAACATTAAATCGAATGTAAAAATTACATGTGTCTGTGAACCCAAATAAAAGTTTCAAAAATTTAAAATTTTGTACTAAAATTTTGAAAATCATAAAAATTCAAGCACTTTTATATGAAATTAACCGTAAAACATTAAAAGAAAAAATGGATAGGGCAAAATAAAATGGCTAAATCTTCCGGCTAGATCCAATCTTGCCAATTTTTTATGGCTAGATGAAATTAAAATGGCTAGATCTAGCCGGAAAATGGCTAAATTGGCAACCTTGCAAACGAGGCTATAAAGAAAGATAATAAGAAATTTTATGAATGAAAATATTATTTTTGCCTTTATGAATGAAAATTTTTCTCTTCTCTGAATGAATTTGCAGCAAAATTTACGCACTAAGGAAAATAGTATCTTTTACAGAATTCTACAGACTCGGACAATGACAAACGTACATACTAAATTAAAGTTTTTTTTTTCAAATTAAACTATGTTTGTAAGAAAGGATATTAGTAAATACGATATATATGTAGGTCTGTGAAATATAATTAAGTATTCAAAAAGAAAAATAGGAATCTTTGTTAATTTAGTGGATATATTAGGTTGTTTTTTTTTTTACAACAAACTGTGATATGCAAATGAGTGCAATAGGTGTAAGGTCACTAAGAAATATTCTTTGATAATGCATCCAATAGTGTAGATCGTAAATTTCAGTAATTTAATTTAGAATCTTAATCCGATCTCCGGTAATGAATATGGTATGCGGCCTTATATATCCGCTGAAGCTATTTCCAATCAAAGCTGTGATGTTTGCATAAAAACTTTGACCATATAAAGTCAACATGAGATGTCCGAGACCGCGTGATTATTAATTCTACGTCAATATTAAGACTTTATAATTCTTTCTCAATATGTAATTGCTTAATTTTACAATTTCTGCCGTATATCATAAGATCTGCAAATAAATTAGATAGTAGCCAGTGCTCCAGACACAATTTATTATATTTTGAAGTCACAATTTGCAACTCAATGATAAATAATTGAAAGAAATTGACGAAAGGTTTAAATTTTCTTATTATTATTTTTAATTGAATTTGTAGGATGATCACTTGTATAAATTTTGATAAAATTATTTTTTTTTATTCACCTTGCAATTTTCCTGATTGAACTTAAGTTGAACACGTTTAACTATCGATTAAAAGGAAGTGAAGCAGAATTACCAAAAAATGTCCTATTCAGATATAAATATTCCTAAACTATGGTTAATCGAATACCGAATACAAACCAAACACAACTGTTCTACCAATAAATTATAAGTGTTGGGCAAAAGATGGGATAAAAGCACCAGAGGTTATAATTTGGTTTTATTCGAATAAAAAAATTTATTAATAAAAAATCGTTACAAGTACTTTCTTCGTCGAATCGACGAATTGCATTTTTGATCTTGCCCCAATCGCTCCCAATTAAAAAAAATTTGAAATTTAGATTTTATTTAAAAAAAACAATTTATTTTTATTCATATAAAACAAAAGGTTTGCTTACTTCAGTACTTCAGTTCAATACTCTATACAATACAATTTTTTATCTTTTATTACCTGTTTTTGAAGCAAAAAAAAAAACCCAGACCCTAGCCCCTTTTAAAAGGTGAAGCATACGTGCTCATATCATTTACCATTTACCTGTTATTTAAATTTATTTCCCATTTTTTCAGGTATTTAAACTATATAACTCAAGTTCCGAATAGTAATGTTTTTGAAAAATAACTATTCATGTTAAATTACATATGACTGAATAAATTTTTTTAATCGGGTAGTTTTATACATTTTGTAAATTAAAATGCTTTATGAGAAAGCAAAATATCCCAGCCAACAAACTTCTGAGCCCTCAAAATTTATAACTCTTGATTGACTCCACAATAAGATTATTTTCGGAGCCCATCAAGTTTTGAACCAAAAATGATTCAAATATTAAACTTTTATTGAAATTCAAAACATTTTTTATCAAAAAGCACTCATTTTTCAGAGTTAAAAATGAGCAATCTTAAAACAAACAAAAATGACTCATATCGTCGACCGGCCTGGACAATGTCATATGTGTTTTTAATAGATTTTCAGGAGTGCGAAAAAAACTGTTACAAAATCTACTTTTAAGGTATTTTATTAGCATTATATGCCTTAATGATGATTCTACTATGAATCATTAAGGCATACGATGCCAATAAAATATCTTAGTTTCTTGTTGTTTTTAATAAAAATATATCCTTACATCGTGATTTTTTCAATCCAAAAATACTCAAGAATTTTACTTTTTAGACTCAAAAATGACTCATAAAAGAATCCAACGTATGACGGAAATTTTCGTTAAATTTTTGGACTCAAAAATGGCTCAAAATAGACTCTAAGTTATGAGGGACATTTCCCTTGACACATTAATTTTTCTACACAGAAAAAATTATTAATCTTCAATATCTAATTAAATATATATTAAAAATAAAAATTGTTTCTAAACAAGTATTTAATTGAATCAATTAATATTTTAATTAACTTTTAAAAACCTTTGCAGTACTCCAAATATATAAACATGACATACACATACTTTTTCACAATTTCATATTATTTTTTTTGTCTTTTTTATTTTCAAGTAATGTTTTAATTGATTTTAATACTACTTTAATCGAAATTTGTTTCAATTAATCGTATACAATTTTCAGTAATTAAAAGTATCATTTGAGTGATAGGTGCAAAATCAATTAAAATTTTAATTGATATGATCAATTTCGTTGTTAAAATTCGTTTTTAGTTTTTTCTGTGTAACATTCATAACACGACACATTCAAATTTTCAGGAAAAAAGGTTTAGTCTTGGAATATTTGCAGTTTTTTATTTCTCTTGGATACAAAATATTATATTTGAATAAAAATCTTTTAATTTAAATCGTATCAATTAAAATTCATGTTATTTTACTTATTACCCTTGCTTATAACATTTTCAATTGAAGTGCAGTATTCCTAATAACGATTTACCTATAAACACAAAAAAATAAAAACTAATTTCAATCATGAAAACTGCCTATTCAATAAATTTTATCGTTGAAATTCCTCCAATCACAAAAATTGTCCATTCAGTTAAAAATTTGTAGCTCTTTAATTGAATAAATTTTCAATAAATAGTGATATATTTGATTAGGATTTTTATTGTTTTTTTTTTATATGTATTTGATTAAAAATTAATTCATTGGATTAAAAATTTATCAATATTGTATACCTTTTTAATAGCATATTATATGCATTTGATTAAAAATTAATCCATTGGATTAAAAATTTATCAATATTATATACCTTTTTAATAGCATATTATATGCATTTGATTAAAAATTAATTCATTGGATTAAAAATTTCTCAATATTGTATACCTTTTTAATAGCATATTATATGCATTTGATTAAAAATTAATCCATTGGATTAAAAATTGATCAATATTGTATAAATTCTAAATAACACTCTAATCGGTTGGATAAAGTGGTAGTTTTAATGCCAACAATATATTTATGTTTAGCTTGAATTTCACAATATTTAATTTTATTAAAATAAAACCTTGTTGCAATTTTCATTCAGTTGATAGATATATTTATACTTATGTGAAAAATTCTGTGATGAGAAATTAGTTTTCTTCTTTTTTTCTGAGTCAAGGTGACTGTCAAATTTTTTTTTTAAAACTATATAAAATATATTTTATTTAGAATTAATTTTAATTTATTTTTTGCGATTTTTTGATTAAAAAAAATTAAATTTTTTAAACAAAATTTCAAAAATTACATTAATATCATAAATAATGTTCAAGAATAAATGAATATTTATATTTAATTTGGCAAATTTAAAATATTTAACTAAATAAAATAATAAACTGAACGAGAATTAATAAAATTTTATAAAAAATAATTTAAAATATCAGTTACTAATACATAAACATTTATAAAAACAACTACATAAATAAAACAAACGAAAAACAACAACAATATGCTGATGTTTTTCGATAGAATAAAAAAAATGTCAACCAAATTGCAGTTTTGAGCAATTATTTAATCTATTGGATTAATTTTTAATTGACACCTTTCGAAATAATTTAACAAATCGTTTTAATTGAAAAAAGTTGAACAATATTTTTTTGTGTGTAATGGAATTAAGTAGAATAATCAAAAACCAGCGAAACACCAAAATCAAAAGCCATTGTAAACGCCATATGCAGTGTCCCAGCAAAAACGTTCATTACCATGTAATTTGATTTAGGTATGGAAACCCAGTAAACACTTTCAATACCATGTAATGAGTTTTAGGTATTAAAATCTTAACTGTTCACTAGTTAACTTTTAATTACTGAACTACTTATTTTAACATGGTGATGTCATCGGAGGAAAGTCTGTTCTGTTCTATAAATAGACGTTGAATATAAATTAAAAAGTAAATATAAAAAATTATAAAAATTTCAAAACTAATAGGAGCTGACCAGAGTTGATCAGCGTACCTCACGGCTGTCAGGAAAACACTCTAACCATTACACTACATCGTTATTGTGTAAGCTGTTATACTTGTCTATTTTTCACAAAACTTTTTCTTATTAAAGACTGCTTAATGAAGATTAACATTTCTATAAACAGATGTTTAATATAAATTATAAGAAAAACAAAACAATGGAAGCAGACACGAATTGATCAGCGAATCTTATGTCTGTCAGGCAAAAACGCTAATCACTAGTCTACGCCATAGTTATGGTTTTTAATGATTTATAACATCCCAGTGTAGAAACCGTAATGACATATCATTATTTTTTGGAGTACCAGTAATGACACCCACTTACCTTCTGCATTATTTTAAAACATATAATAATGAGTTACTGATAATGACTTATTTTTATCATTATTTCAAATAGAAAATAATTTTTTCGATTTTTTTGAAAATATTTTGAAATCTATTTTTAGACTCAATATTTTTTAAACACTGGTAAGGATATATGTAACCACATATTTTTTGATTTTTTGTATGTTGGCGAGTAAGCTTACTTGTGTGCAGCAGGTCAATTATGTTTTTATCTATTAAATATTACATGTCGATATAGCTCAGATGGTAGAGCTGTTGACTGGCAATCTGTAGACCCAGGTTCGATTCCCGCACCAGCAAATTTTATTTAAAAAAAAAAAATACAATAAAAAAAAATTTTTTTTATATAATTTATTTTTTTGAAAATCTATTTTTAGACTCATTATTTTTGTCAGTACTAGTAAGCACATAGGTAACGATATATTTTTTGATTTTTCGTATGCTGGTGTGCAACGACAACTCATTATTTTTCGCGACATCGCCATATAAAGGTAATAAGAAATGTAATAACAAAAGTAACTAGTTACCATTACCAAGTATGTAGTTACATAACCACATATCTGGTAATGATTTTTCTACACTGGGATATATTATTTGTTTCAGCTATTTTGAATTAGTAATGTGTGGGGTATAATTATGGGTAACTCATTACATTCAGTTTAAAAGTAATTCAAAGGGTAAGGAGATATGAGATCTAAGTAATGCATGTAGTAATGACCAGTCACTACCAAGTTTTTGCTGGGGTCTTGTTGAATGTTTTCTAAGAAAAACCACCACGATATTAACAATTTATACAGAAAAATAGAATATCATATGTTATTTAGAATCATACTTGGGATTTTTTCGTTGGCATTGAAATTTCATTATCATTAGTTCACTAATCCTAATGGCAAAAAAATTTCATTACCATTTAATGCTAATGAAATTTTCTGGCATTATAATTTGTAGTACTAATGCTAATGAAATCGCACTAATGCCTTAAAAACTAATAACAATTGAGCGAAAAAAAGCATTTGTTTAAAAAAGATTGCTTTATATTGGCTGTTTCGTAAATACGGAATCAATTGTACTCTCTCTTTGAAAAAATGCATTAGTCAGCGATCTACATTCTGCAAATAACAATAATGATAAAATTTTTTTCGTTTTTGCAAAAAAATTTATTTTTTGCAAATTAAACACCAAACTTTGTTATATGAATTGGGTATTATAGTCACCAAATTATGATTTAAAAAAAATACACTTAAAAAATTGAAAAATAATGGCGGAACGCGAAAAAAAACTACAAAAAATTAATTAAAAAACTTAATATGTCCAAATAATGAATTAGTCTCATGTATGTTTAGAATACATATTGGAAATAGGGAACATAGTACAGGTAGAATCATATTAGAAGGAAGCTTATATAAATAAATCTAATAACTTAGAATTTCCCAATTTAAGACTACCCGAGTAAAAAAGTGTATATAAAATTATATGTGAATGGATATTTTTGCAATATGTAACTGGATATAATTTCATCCGAAAAATGTTTATATTAAATTGTATCATATCGGATTCAATTGTATTTACAATGATACAAAGTTATATCAAATGATAAATTTATATCCGAATTTTGTCCCGATCAAATTGGATATAAGTTAATACAATACGATATGATTAAATTTAAATAATAAAAAAACTTTGAATTGGAGGGCAGCAGGATTTCGGGTCCTACACACTCAGGGGTGTAATGAAAATCAAAAACGAACAGTTTTTCAATCTAGAACAATTAGTTTCGCGAAAATCAAATTGGCTTCAAATTATTATTTATCGTTTTATTTGACGCAGGACATCTAAATTAGGAAATAAAAAATAATTGGTATTGTACAGATCAATCATCACATGCCAATCGACTGTCTGCCGAGGGCTATAAATCTGTTATTCTTTCAAAACTAGATAATTTTTTATCAAATATGGTAATTTTCTTTGGACTTAGAAATTTTTTTTAAATATGTTAAGCTATTTTTATTTTAAATAAAATTTTAATGGTTAGCCCGGCAATGCACTTCTATTTTGTTGGAGGCTCATAGTTCCCGATTTAAGGAGCTGAAGATGATCTACAACAATATTCAATGGCTTACTTCTCCACTCAAAATTTATCGGACCAGAACAAAATATATATATCATTGGAAAGGTACTTGAAATACCTTTCGAATGATATGCAACATGCCTAGATTTATTAACCCATTACGAGCCGGGCCATGATTTTAAATGTTAATTTTTTTAAATTGGATTTTTTAAATTAAATTCATTAATTTAATGAAAAAATTGAGTAAAACATATAAAAAATTGTTTTTGATCCAATATTACATTAATCTCGAATATATTAGTTAATCTCGAACTTGGGTCTGATATTAACTAATATATCGTCGGCTTGCCTGCAAGAAGTGCTATGTTTTTCAGGAGAGCGAAAAAACTGATTTATATTATCCTTTTAAGATATTTTATTGACATCATATGCCCTAATGATTCACGACCTTATTTATTACAATCATTATTAAGGCATATGATGTCAATGAAATATATTAAAAACATATTAAAACCTGCTAAAGAACACATAACACTACTTCGAGGCAAGCCGACGATATTGTTATAAAGGGTTCTTCAACAAGGACGCTACAAAAGTAGAAAGACAGGGACAGCAAACGACGCCATATTTCTTGTCGCTCTTTTGATATTTCTCTTCAGTAAGGTTTGCCATTTCATGATGGAAATATATACGAGCCAACAACGAGTCGAAATTATTAAAATTCACTACCGACATTCGGAGTCAGTGGCCTCAACGTTAAGAGCGCTACGTCCAATTTATGGTCGTCATAATGAATGGCTTCGTCAATAAACAAAATATGCGTTATTGGTCAGACAGCAATCCACACGTACTCCATGAGTCATCATTGCATCCCGAAAAAATTACGGTTTGGTGCGGTTTATGGGCCGGCGGCGTCATTGGGCCGTACTTTTTCCGTGATGATCAAGACCGGCACGTTACTGTGAATGGGAATCGCTACCGTTCAATGACAACCGAATATTTTTGGCCCCAATTGGATGATATGGACTTGGAGGACATGTGGTTCCAACAGGATGGCGCCACAAGCCACACAGCGAATGTCACAATCAATTTATTGCAAACCAAGTTTGAAGAACGTGTTATCTCACGAAATGGTCCAGACGATTGGCCGGTTCGGTCGTTTGATTTGACGCCATTGGACTATTTCCTGTGGGGCTACTTCAAATCTATGGTCTATGCCAACAAGCCAGCGACGATTGATGAACTTCGTACGAATATCGGCCGATTTATTCTTGAAAACCGTCGAAAATTGGGTTCAGCGTCTGGACTTCTGCAAGCGTACCCGTGGTGGCCATGCAAAAGAGATCGATTTCCATACATAATGGCATCAAACGTACTTTTACAGGAATAAAGAATTTCATTGATATCCAAAACCGTTTTTTTTTATTTAAAAAAAACTTTTGTAGCGCTCTTATTGAAGAACCCTTTATAAAAAATAAAATTAAAAATATTTTTCGTATCTATTTATATATATATTTTTTAACGGTTTTATCAATAATATATTCATACACTCAAAAAAATAAGTTAGTAGAAAAATTAGTAAAACGTCTTGTATATCAAGTGTACTAGTTTTCAGCAAGTTTTTTGTTGAAATTCCGTTTTCAGCAAAAATTTTAGTTATATTTTTTTAGCACTAAACTAGTTTTGAACTAATGTTTTACTAATTTATTTTTCTACAAAAATTGTGCTGATAACCGCACGCATAGCGTGGACGACAACCAGATAGACAAGATGTAGATGTCGCAGCTTGTCTGGAAACGGAAATGACAAAAAATGAAAAACAACTCTACACATATTCTATATTTAAATTTTCAGCAAATAAATTAACTAAAGTAAAATTTCGCTACAAGTTTTTTGAGTTTTTTTCAGTCTACTAATATTCAGCAAAAAGTTTAGTGATTTTAGCAAGGATTTTTTTCATTTGCAGTCGACTAAATGTTAGCAAAACTTTTGCTGAAGATTACTATTTTTTTTTGTAAAAATCAGCTCCCTGATTTTCAGCAAACCTTTTGCTGAAATTACCAATTTTTTGCAAGCACGCTCCTGACTAAAAATTTGCTGACACAGCAACATTTTTTGCTGACTTTACTGACTTTTTTTTTTGAGTGTATATATACAATTTGCAATAAAGCAAATACTGATATATGATTTAATATGATTACATATGAGAAAATTTCTAAAATAATTTCTAATATATCATCATATAAAAACATATAACATCGCATACAATATTTTATATTATCATATATTTTAATATTAAAAAATATATGTTATATATACTCTTTTTTACTCGGGTATAGGCAACATTTATGAGATACTCGTTTAGGCGGATTAATAAGGGCAGGTAGGATAAGAAAACAATGCAAGATATTATTTACCTCAATACCTCAATATCACCTGTAAAATGTGATTCTTAGTGTTAAATTTTTAACCTGTTTAGTAAAAATTTTGTATAAATTTTAGTACAAAATTATAGACAACACGATGGATATGTGCATTCAATTAAAGAACATTGAACAAGAAGAACAAGAAGAACAAGAGAAACATATTTTAGAATTCTTAAATAATGGCTGAAATGATTCAGGAAGAGGCAGTGGTAAGCTAACAAAAAAAATATATACTAAACATTTTTAATAAATTAAACATAAAAATGAAAAAAAATATATATTAAACATTTTAAATAAATTACACATAAAAATAAAAAATATATATATAAAACATTTTTAATAAATTATTTTTGCTTTTTTCTAATATAATAACCCATACAGCCTATCTTGGAAGAAGATTCTAATGATTTTTGTTTTTTTCTAATATAATATAACCACACAGCCTATCTTGGAAGAATATTCTAATGATTCTGCCAAAATATGTTTAGATTTTTTTCATCTAGCGGAGGAAGATGATTTCTTTGAGAAACTACTAAAGGAGAGAAACATTAGAGGATTGTCCGAAGATGAACGGAAAATAATAGACATGAAATTAAAAGTTTTGGAAAACTGGGAACTGAAACAAAACAGGGGTTTAGAAATACTCGCCAAAAAACTTAAAGAAATACAACAAGTGGACGACGAAATTGAAAATTTAGAAGACATTTTAAAGTCCAGAAATATAGAAATAGATGAAGATGAATTTTTAGCATTCTGTCAAACACAAGAGGCGAATGAACCAACTGAGGACATTGCGGAATTTTTAAAGGAACTAAAACCCAAAGCTCCCAAAATACCACAACAGCAAAATAGAAGAGTTAAGATTTCGGCCACTTCCACACCAAAAACCCGTAAACCTATAAAAACTGAAATAATCGATAAATTTGTGGCCAATGATGATGGTATGGTAGTAATAGGACCCAATGGCACCACGATTGCTAAAAATGCTCTACATTCTATAAATTGGTCTTTATCCGGTGCAGCTTTGACTCGTAAAATTCTTATGGAGGTTTTTGATCGTGAAACTTTAGCATTTCATACTTTGACTGGTAAACCTTCACCGGCCTTTATGGATTGTGATAAGCCCATGAAAAATCAATTGGATCCTTTAAAAGTAGCCGATATAATTCACATGGTAATGAAACATACCGAATTAAGCGCCAAAGAAGTTAGAAATGCCATAACCACCAAATGTGCTGATGAGAATAAAATGTTTAGACAAAGAAAGAAAAAGAGACAAAATGCAGCCTTAAAACCACAACGAAGACGAAAGTTGAACTAACACACCCAGCAAAACCTTCTATTACCAGGTAAATGAATATTTAATAAGAAACCAAAACTTGTAACTTCCCACATACACGAATCAACACAGGTTTTATCTATGTTCGTGAATGCTCATACCGGTATAGGCTGGAATAAGTGATTACGCATGAAGTACTGAAATAAGTTCTTACTTGTAGTATTAAATTCCCTAGTTAGCTAAAATAAGTACATACTTTTGGGTGTACAAGTCAATAATGTCGATTTGGACAACATATGGCATAACTATCACATACGGTTTGTATGAATAATAAAAAATATGGTGTTTTGGTGGGTCAACATCTTTCATTATAATTCATTATTCGATAGACGCCAAAGTGTAAACACACATTTTTTCAGTCGCTATAATAATGTCGAATTTTGTGCCTAAAAAAGATGGTTGCGACAACCGAATTATCGGTTGGCACAACTGAATACACTTCACTTCAGAACAGGGTATCAGAAATTGGCTTGATTCATTCTTTACCTCAAAACCGGAGCAGTTCTTTTGGCACGGAATCCATATGCTAACAGAAAGATTGGAAAAGGTAGTGGCTAACGATGGACAATACCTTGAATAAAGTATAAATTCATTTTGTTATTATAATAAATGCATTTTTCAAGCAAAAAAATTGACATTATTAACTTGTATACCCAATACCTCCCACATAAGTATTGATGTATCACAATATTAGTAACGTATTAAATACTCTGAGTTGCTAAGTCAAATGGGTACCCATTGCCAAGCAATGCGTGGAAAAGGTTCAACCCATTACCAAGGAATTGCTGGTCAATCCTTTCTCGCAATATTTTACATTAATTTATATTTTTTTGCTTTATTGAACAGTAATTTTTAAATTTGTGATGCAAAAATATGTTATATAGTTTTAGATTAATTTTAGAATAAACGAAAAATAAAAATTTTATTAACAAATTTGTTTCTTATATTATTCGGCATTTTTCTACACCCCCTTTTTTAGAGAGTTTTAATTAACTCTTCATATATATTTATTGTACAAAAATAAAAATTGTAAGTATGCAGTTTTTTCAGCAACTAATGAAAAAATTCAAATCAAGTACAAAATAGGAAAAAAAAATTCAAACAAAATTGTTATAGAAAACGGTAAACATTGCTGTTCGCAATCGCGAACATTGGCTGCTATTCAACATCAATAATTTTTTTTGTCCCAAGCAGTGTTACCATATATTCTTTTAGGAAAACTTTAAAAAAACTGTTTCTTTATAGAAAAACTGTTTTTTGAAAAAAATTTAAAAAATCAGAAGAAATTCTGGGATCGCGAAGTATCCTGAGACTAAAATATTATCCCAGGGTCCGCATTTTCAAAATATCGAGATTTGAATAATTTAATTGCCTTGGGCATTTATAGTAATCGAATTTTTGCACAGAATTTTGGTCTCCTAGGCCCGATTCTGAAGTTAAAAAAAGTTCACTGAATCACCATTCCGAGATGTGAAATTTTTTTTATTAACCCCTGACTTAGGATAGAATACTCTACTGGTCAATGTTGTACTTCAAAATATTCTTTATGGATTTGCATTCCACATAAATTTACCTTTCATTTGATTGAGTACTGTTATGGCAAAAATTGTTTGACGGTTTGACCCCGTAAAAAATTACGTTTTTTGGAATTGTCCTTGATCATAATTGAAAAAATAGTAGTAAATTGTTATCCAGAATTGGCAAATATTGATTTAAAAAAATAAAAGATCAATTTTGGCCTTTTTTAATGAGATATTGTTTTAGACATTTTTTCAAAAAAATATAAATATCTAAATTGTCCTTCATTTGGAAATGATCTAAAAAGTTCAGGAAAAAAATGTCCGTCGGATCTATGACGTGTCAGATATGGTTTAGCTAATTCCATTCCGTGCTAATTTTTAATGAAATTTTTTATAAAAATGTTTCGTTCGATTTTCAAGTAAGCATATTTTGTAGTATTAAGCCTTATTCATACTGAACCCAAAACTAGAAGTTTTCGTTTTTTCAAGCTTTCGATTTCAAATTTGTATATATATCGAAAACGAAATAAATTTGAAAATTACTAACTCTAATTTTCTGAAATAAATATATCCTCGTCGAAAATCCAAAAGTACATAACATCACTTTTTTAATTTTACAGGAGAAATAAAAAACGTATGAAATGGAAAATACTTCAGATATAAAAACAAATTATCGAATATGCACCTACAAAAAAAAATTATTGTCTCAACCGAATTTGGTTCCAACCGAATCGTTCGGTTGCTGCAACTGAAAATTCGGTTGTTTTAACCCTATTTCTATTGTCACAACCCTATTTCGGTTGCCCCAACCCTATTTCAGTTGGAGCAATAGTAATAGGGTTGTGGCAACCGAATTATCGGTAGCAGCAACCGAACGATTCGGTTAGAACCAAACTCGGTTGGGACAACAAAATTTTTTTGTAGGTGTGGGCTTAAAACACAACAATTTTTAGACTTGGTCACAGAAGTCTAAAAATTGGTAGAGGCATATAGTTTAACCTAATGAATCAGAATCAATAAAAAAAGATTCCGATTTTTTTTGATGATACGTACTTTTGGATTTTCGACGACGATATGTACTTGAATCATAACTAAGTTGTGTTTAGTTTTTAAAAAAGTATTTTAAAATTTTTAAAGCAATAAATAATAATGTTGAATAGCGGCCAATGTTCGCGCTTGTGAACAGCATTTTCTGGCGATCCTAGAAAGACTAGGTAAATTTTAACTGCGGATTTAGATTCAGGAGTCCCAAATTAGTTAAGAACTTGAATTTCATTTAAATCTGACGACTTTTATGTTTCGCGGCCGGAAATGGGTTAATAAAGAATTCAAATAAAATCCGCTTCATATTTTTAAGTAGGGGAAGTGCGACACATATGATCCGGAAAAAGTTGAACCCGAATATCTTCTAAACTATTCAATATTTTTTTGTTTTAATTTTTTTTAAAGCTTTCTGAAATAGGTATCTTCTATTCTGAAAAAAATATTCTGGGTTTATAACTTTTTGAGTAATAATTAAAACTATTAATCGCCATAAAAGGATCAAGTGTGTTATACCATGAATACACTTAATCCCTATATGTAACACACATGATCCCGGGGATCAAATGTTTACAACAATTTATTGAAATTTAATAGCGTCTAATAATTATTTATACTAATTTCATTGTACTAAATTTTATTTATATTTAGTAAAATTTTTAACTGATTTTAGCAAATCGATTTTGAGTTGCAGTTTACAACAATTTTGCTAAAATTTAGCAGCGGCTACTAATTTTATTGTATTACAAATCAGACACGTGTCGTTAAAGGTAAAAACATTTGGATAATGTTTCCTTAATACACTTCTGTATTAAATTATGGACGTTCTATAAAGAGTTAAAATATTTGAAGTCAGCCTTTGTTGTTTATCTATTAACAGGCAAAATAATTTATCAAATACTAATAAAATTAGGGTAATAGGAGAAAGGCAATTATTTTGGCAAAAGTTCAAACTAATTTCAGTTTAACTAATTTGCATCAAAATTCGCTGCTCCGAAAAACCATCAAAAAATACAAACAATAGAATTTTTGTTTTTTTTTTTGGTAATAATGCAGAAATTTTATTCCCGAACCACTCTAGAATATATTTTTAAAAAGAATTAATGGCTAAATTTCATAAAACGCAACGCCTCACTTCACCACATTTTTCCCAATTTTAAATTTATTAAATCACGATGATGAAGTAAGAGATTACTCTCATTGCCTTACATGAATTTTTAACGAAAATGTATGAAAAATCATATTTTGAAAATCACGATAAAAATATTTTCATCACATGCGCTGTCAAATCAATGACAGAAATTATTTGGGCTTTACATTAAAAATTATGCATTTAAACACACAAAATAATTTAAAAAAAATACAATTTTGTTAACGATAATTATCAGAGATGGGCCGAAATCATGAGCATTACATTTTCAGTACATTTACTTGATGTAATGGTAATGGAGCTTTTTTATCATTATCATTTTTAACTTAATGGTAATGTTTTTTTTTTCATTAGCATTGCGTTAAAAATGACATTATGATTTTACTCATTAGTAAATGAATGTTTTAGAACCAGTTCAAAGCAAAAATAATAATAACAGAGGATAAAAATAGCACAATTGTTAAAATTTCTTTGATAATAGTCTAATTGAGTTGTGTTTATGACAGCTTATTTTCTTCGAATTCAATATACGTAGACCATCAGTAATTATTAACCCACAAAGGCATGGATACTGAAAATGGGTCTGTAGCGGGACCCGAAAATACGTATTCTAAGCAAAGGGACTTTTCTGGCTATCCGTCCTGGTAAATGAGCTTCTTGTAGTCTACTATGAACCGCTCGCGAAATTACATTTCCAATATCTGCTGAAATCGCTCTTGAAGACACAAATGAGTCCTTATTCATAAGAGTTTCAATACGGATATCTGTTGTTTTTGAAGTTTTAGGGGTCGACG
Source organism: Leucophora obtusa (assembly GCA_949987735.1). Lineage (NCBI taxonomy): Eukaryota > Metazoa > Arthropoda > Insecta > Diptera > Anthomyiidae > Leucophora > Leucophora obtusa. The sequence goes on along the minus strand of OX465298.1, from coordinate 117,815,328 downwards.
GGATTTTTAGGCTTTAAAGTATTTTGTACAAAAAATAGCGATCGATTAATAGTTTCTGCTCTAGAACGAAGATTTTAGCCACTTTCTCTTAGTCTGGAAACAATTTTTCTTTCCTCCGGAGAGCAACTTTTTTGACCCATCGCTGACTTTTTTACTATATATTTATTTCGTTAAGAATAAAGATAAACACCAGTACAATAACTAGCCTTTCCAAAAAACTAGAGCAGATTGCAAAAATGTTAAAGAATTCGGCAATGTATTCATTATTTTGACCAATTACGGGGAAGCCCCAGTTTTGTTTTTACTTTTAAGGCATTGCCATATTAAGGTTATTTAAATAAAAAAGAATTGCCATGTTTATTTTCTGTTAAAGTAACTAAAATTAAACATAAAGTAAAAATAAGCAGGTGTACTTATTATTTTGACCATGCGTATTTATTTATTTATTTATTTAATTGATTCCATTTCCTGTACAACAAGACTGAGTCTTATATTTAGCGTAATATGTTACAAAACCAAAAAGAATTTTTATATTATTATTAATTATAAATTATTAACATAACAAACTTAGTACAAATATAATAATATTGATAAGCAAAAAAAAAAAAGAAAAATTATTTGAAAAAATTAAATAACAATTATTTGAAAAAATTAAATAAAAATATTTTGAAACTATTAGCATTGTTTATTATTTTGTGCAAGAATGTCAGAGTTCGAATTTTCAGCAGACTTTCGAGAGAGACTCCGTAAAAATTATTTGACACAGAGAAAACATGATCAAACTTTTTCAATTTATACACATATCTAATAATATTGTTAAATAAGATATTTAGCTTTCTATTGCTAACTGAATCACAGCTTCCAAATAATTCACACCCATATATCAGGGAGGGAATCAAGTACGTCTTGGCAAGTAATGCCCCTATTCTTAAAGGAGTGAAATATTGTGTGGACCAGATAGCTCGTAGCTTTACATAAGTTTGACCAACCAGTGAGTTTATATGATGAGTCCACGTTAAATTGCTGTTGAAAATTATCCCAAGATTTTTCGCTGTGTTAACGATTTCAATCTTCTCGCCATTTAACACAATATCTTCACAAATGGAGGGAATTAAACTTTTTTTATGCATCACAATGCGGATTCAGACAGAGTTCGTTTGCAGAAGCCCAAAGGTAGATTCTGTTTAAGTCATCATTTATATAGGATATGCCTGAAGCAATATTTTGAACTGGGCTACTTAAAGTTAGTTGCACGACGTCTGCATATAAATGTATTTTACGTTTAGTCAGCTGTTTTGGCAAATCATTTTCATATAATGAAAATAAAAGGGGACCTAAAATCGAACCTTGAGGCACTCCCCTAATAAGGGATAAGCTATCTGACCATACATCGTTTATAAATACCGATTGTATGCGGTTCGAAAGATATGATGAGAAAAGTTTAGTAGATGTGTCAGCAAATCTAAAAAAGTATTTAAGTTTTTTAATTAGTATATCATGGTCTACCGTATCGAAAGCCTTAGAAGTACTAAAAAGTTAATATTTCCATGTTCTAATCCTTGCCATATATTTTCACTTACTTCCACAAGAGCCGTAATGCAGCTATGATTCTGACGAAAATCAGATTGCATACTGTTAAGCAAATTATGGGTATTAACAGAAACAATCATTTGTTTATACAAAAGTTTTTCTAAAACTTTTGATAGAAAACACAAGATGGCTATAGGTCTGTATTCTCCATTCGACTTAGGTAATGGCAAAATTTTTGCATGTTTCCAGTTTAACGGATACATACATGACATTATAATAGTATTAAACAGATGAGTAACATACGGCAAAATCAAGGGCAAAAGTAATCTTATGAATTTTGGGTGTAAGTTATCAACACCCACTGCGTTTGATTTTATTAAAGAGCACTTTGAAATAACGTCATATTGAGTAACGCAAGAAAATTAAAAATGTTCGCCGATTATCTCATTATCTGCATCTAACGTGTCTGAGGAAAAAGTGGGATTTCTGTTAAGCATATTTGCATCCACTTGGCAGTCGATATTGTTGTTTGTATTGCCAATTCCTATTTTACGAATAGTATTCCAAGTTTGTTGTGTATTGATTGCAGTACTAAATCGTTTGGAATAATATTCGGTTTTTGCATTTCTGACATGTTTATTAACATTTTTTCTGGCAACGATATGCATTCTGCAATTGTTTGTAGAATGCACATCGCTAATTAAGTTTTTGAATTAAATTTTTGTACCATAAGGTCTTTTTTCGCGTTCCACCATTATTTTGCAATTTTTTAAGTTTGGTTTTTAAATTGCATAATCTCGGGACTATAACACCCATTTCACATAACCGATATAAAAAAATTTCCGAAAAGGAAAATTCTTGCATCAATATACATACATATTTGCTTGCAGAATGTAAATCTGTGATTAAATTTTTTAATTAAATATTTGTATTTTGCCATTTCTTAAGTGACGTTTTTTAAAATTTATAATCTCGGGACTATAACGCCATGTCCATTGCATACATAGAAGTTTGGTGGTTAGCTGCAAAAAAAAAATAGCGAAAATTTCAACCATTCCATTTATGTATTTGGATTCCTTATCGCAAAATTTAACTATGGATATAGTCGCTGTTTAATTCTGTAATGTTCGAAAATCTTAATAATTTCTATTGGGTTAAAATTTTTTCTTCATTACCGCTTGTTAAGCTTGGGAAAGATGACAATAAAAACTTCAAAGTTATTTCTAAATTATTTAAAACTTAATTTGGTGTTAATATGGCAATATGTTTCAAATCTTTTTTCGAAAATTCATAGCATTTTGAGATTTCTTTTAAAAGTTCGATATAAAAGGATTGTATATTTTTTTAATTTAATATTTTTTTAAGTTGGACAAATTTCTTTCATTCAAACATAGTTTTGCTTTACAGCCAATAAAAATTCTTTCTACATTTCATTATTTAGATCAATTAATTTCATCAAATAAATAAATTTTTTTTTAATGAAATTAAACTTTTAACGTAATTACTTTTGGTAAAATTGCTCAAAACTAATTTAAAATTTAATTTCAATTTCAATTGGCCATAAGCATTTTTTTTCCGATTGAAATATATGAGAGAAATAAAAAATAAAGCTAGTATCGCCCACTAGTTAACCCAATTCACAAGCATTTACCGTTTACTTCGAAGTCGAACGATATAAAATATAAATGCAAAGCAGGCCGATGCTCAGTTATACATATTATTGATTACATTACATAGTGCCAGTCACCGGGTACCAGAAATACCTAATATTTTATGTGGCTCTACACTGCAATAATCTTGAAATTCTTTAAATTCAAGAATATCCCATGAAAATTTTTTACAATCGGTAGCCAACCACACCCATTCTACAACTGGTTCCACTGCAACCGATTCCATGGAACTGGTTCCGGAACCGGTTCCTGGGATCCTATATGGAAGGTGTGGGTGACATAGAATCAGTTCCAGAACTAGTTCCAGAACTGATTCTAGAGCAACCGGTTCCACTTTGGAGCTATAGAAGGGATTGCTTTTGGGACAATTTCATTTTCCTGTGACAGGTTCTTTTGTTTCAGTCCTGTGACGAGTTCTTTTGCGTCGGTCCTGTGACACGTCTTAATGGTCAATTGACCCCCTCCTAGGACAAGCCCATGTAAAAGTGACCGGTGCTTTTCATATAAAAGAACCGGTCCCCGTCCCCAAGGACCGGTCACCCATTGTACCCATTGTAAGCGGGAACTCATAACTTTATTTTGAGAAGCTTTATTTTCGACACACTTGGTTAGAGAGAACAATGGAAAGTTTTGCATCACTTCGCGATAAAAACAAATGCATTTACTTTACACGAGACACGGTTAAAAGTGTGAAATACTAAAGGTGCGGAAATCTTAACTCGCAACAGTTCTGTTTTCCAATTGTAATTGAAAATTTTCGATAACACATTATATGTAATTGTAATGGAAAACATGTCAATCACAATCAAACCAACATGATGTATTATTGTAATGCTTGACTACACCTATCCCGCTTATGGCAACAATTTTTTTTCTAATTTTAACAAAAAGGATTTTCAAATTTAAAATCTTATTGAAAATGAAATTGAAATTTTGCAATTAAATGTACAAAATTATTTGTAATTGTAATTGAAACTTTTCATTTAAAATTTGAATGTAACTGCCCAGTCAGAAAAATACAAAGGGGAAAGCGGTGGTAAAGCACTTTAAGTACTTTTTGCCAGTACTTGTACACTGGCAAAAAGTACTTTCCCATTTCCAAAATGATAACATTATTAGACAAAAGGAGCGGCTGTTCAAAAAGCGCCGGAAAAGCACTAGAGGAACAAAATTTTTGAACGTTGGCAAAACGCTGGCAAAACCAAAAAATAAGTGGTCTGGAAATATAGTTTCTAAAATAAAATTTCAAAAAGTTCATATGTATTTTTTTGGTCCTGCTGTGATTTGAACCCAGGCAGTCAGATTGACAGACGATTGCTCTACCCACGGAGCTATCGAGACATATACTTAGTGGCTAAACACATAAATGAGTAACAACACCTGGACAACAACTGACTGTGCTAAAATGCTAGTGCTGGGTAACAATTTTTTGGCACTAATATGCCAGCGTTGGGAGAGCAAAAAAAAGTTGGTCTTAAAGGAGCTTTCCCACATACAAAATAATTGATTTTATAAAAAAAAAAAAAAATTAAATTACAAAAAAAAAATCTTTGACTGCAATTTGAACTCGACTAGAAACCTTTTTTAGGGAAGCATTAGCATTTTCAAAAGGTAATTGCTCTACCAGTGCAACAGTGGGCCAGCATCATCAAATTTTGTCCGAAACTAGACAATATTGAGTATATGAAACGAAAAGATATCACAAAGGGGGGTCTGGTTGTTGCTGATCACGAATCTGAAATAAAAACTATAAAATTCAAAATGGCGGATCCAAGATGGCGGCCATTAAGTTTAAGTTTTTAATATATTGGACTTAAAATAATCAAAATCTGAAATTAAAATTTTGAAATTCAAAATGGCGGATCCAATATGGCGATAAATAATGTTTTCATTAAATTTCTTATGTCGTCTGATTTACTTAAAATTTCCACCAGTGGAAGTTTTTGGGTAGCAGATTTTGAATCTGAAATCAAATTTAAAAAATTCAACATGGCGGATCTAATATGGCGGCCATAAATTTAAAAATGTCAAGTGTTGGAAAATAAATTACACTGTACAATAAAAAGGTTCTGATTACAACTGATTCACGCAGAGGGACCAAAGAAAAATATAAGTGTATCGGCGTTTTAAAAGTTTTCGTCTGGCCCTATGCTTTTGGGGGGTTAAAATTTCCCCTCTTTTCAAAATGTTTATTGTGAATCGGCATAGGAAGCCATGTGAATCTTCCATTTTAGGTATAGGATATGTTCAGCGAACTTATATAAAACATTACGAGGGACATTTTTGTGGAACATTTTAACCCTCTAACTCTGCAGCTTGGCCCTTTTTAAAAAGTATCAAAAAATACTCATAAGTTGAAGAGTTAGAGGGTTTAAATGTTCCGCAAAAATATTTGTCATGAAATTCTACAATAAGTCTCTGAAGACATCAAAGTTGAAAATTTAACTTCAATGCCCGAAATAAGTCAAAACTTAAAATGTGTTTAAGGGTTAATTTCGTACTTATTCACAATTGCCACTCAAATGTCCAACAAACCTGGACTTTAGGGGGTTAGTCTGTGTCAGAAAACCAGACCCTACATTTAAGGTAATTTTTAGTGCTATTTTTTTAGTTTTTATTAAAACTCTGGAATGCTGGAAAACAGCGAGATCTGAAGGTACTTTTTCAGTTGAAGGGCAAAATCTCGATAGTTTATTAACGGTCGCAAAAACCTAGGTAGACGACATCTTAGGCAACACATTGTCATTCAAGTTTTTCATATATCTCTTGGAACATTTTGGAAAAAACCCATATTTTTGAGGTAAAATTAATAATTTTGTTACTTTTTTCATAAATACTTAACAGGTTTCTATTTTATTTTTTTGATAACTAGTTTCAATTTTATAATTTGAGATTGTTTTTGAAACAAATTACACAGTACAACAAAATAAGAAAAATTTGATGCATCGGGATTGCGATATGTCATTTCTAATAGATTTTGGGACGCAGATCATGAATATGGCCCTAGAATTTTTATTAGTTAAGAAATATAGTTTAAGAAATATTTGCAAAAACGTTTTTGTAGGAAAATTAAATTTTTAAATAAAGTTTTGCAAAAAATATAAAATTGAAGGGTAATAATACTATTTTTTGCAACATTTTAAAATGATGAAATATGCCCTTTAATTTGCTATATTGCGCGTTTTGGCAGCTGCGATAATATTACCTATATATGCATTTAAAATTAAAATTTCTCTTTTTTTACGATTTCGTAAATAAATAATCTGCAATGAAAGGAATATATAATATTTGAATTTGTACTTTAGTAAACATCTCATGTTACTTAATTTAGCAAAAAAAAATCGCCTTTCCTGTTTTATTATACCCTACACCACTATGTGGTCAGGGTATTATAAGTTTGTGCTGATGTTTGTAACACCAAAAAATATTGGTCGTAGACAGAGAAACAAGCCGACCAAAATAATCGGCGGCGGCGGCGCAAGCAAAAAATCGGCGGCGGCGGCGGCGATTGAGGTTGAGCCGGATAAAAATCGGCGGCGGCGGCGCAACCAAATAATCGGCGGCGGCGGCGGCTTGATCGGCTGAAAACAACATTTTGTAATGTGATTTGAAAACGTTTAAGTTTTTTTACGAAAGATAGCTATTTTACTATCACTCTATATGCCTTTACGTTTTTTGCCATTACTCTTACCTGACCATCTCTCAAAGATTTGTACGAATAATCTTCAAGGTTTACTATTTTTGAAAAGTTCTTCATCATCGCTCTTATATCTGAAACATTTGGAATAATTATTGGAGGTGGTTTTTATTCAGAAAGCTTAATATAATTATCATCATTATTGTCTACATCAAGTGCAGCAAACATGTTGTTGCTAGTAGGTACTTGGTATATCATCATTAGGGCAAGGAATTTCATGCACTTAAAAATGAAAAAAAATGCGGTTAAAAAAGAAAAATATGCACTCACAATATAAGAAATATTCACTAAAAACTATAATTTTTGCAAAAATAATGCACTTTTAAACTTAAAAATATATTTAAGTTAGTTATTTTGCAAACAGACGCAGAACTCGAAGATTTCCCATAGGTCAATAAAGTTTTAAAAATGTTTATTTTGATTGAATCAAAATATGAAAACGTATCAATTACGCATTAAAAAGCACAAAATATGCATTAAAAAGCCACCAAATATGCATTTAAAGTCGAAATATGCAAAAACATGCATTTATGTCAAAATATGCAGCTACAAATCGATGCCAGTTTGTTCTAAATTTGATGAGTCGGATAAATGTTTAGTCCATATTAGTTTTGGACTATCGAGAAATAACATGCATTTGCATGGAATTCCTTGCCCTAATCATCATTGTTGGTAGACAATATCGCTTTCTTCAGTAGACTCGCTGCTACTATCCATTCTGCTGTAACAGCAGAGGATTAGTATAGCAGAATATTAATCCCTTTGTTTACTACTTAATAATAAGTAATAATTTGTTGTTGATTTCAATATAAAATGCAGTGTTGCCAACAAATTTTCAAAATAAATGGCTAGATCAGACCCAAAAATCGCTAGAAAATCTCTAGATTATAAACAGTGTAAATATTTAGCGATTTTATCGCTAGATTGTTGAAAAATGGTACTTAAAGCAGTTTTTACTCAAAAATTTCTTTAATATGTTAATAAGAAGTGTTATAAACTTTTAAATAATGAAAAATTTTACGATTAAGCTTCAAATAATGAGTCCTGATTTTCATTGAATTAATCTTAGTATTGAGAATACACAATAGAGGGCGTTGTACGATGAAAAAGTGCATACCCATATTTTATCGAAATGTGTATTTTTAGAGTTTTTTTTACTAAAATCGTTTAAGATGTTGTGTTTTATAATAAAGGAATATCAATGTGCGAGTTTTATAATATTTTTCAACATAAAACCGAGTTTTAAAAATTATTACGGCTGATAAAAAAATCGCTAGATTTTTGGCTAATAGCTACAGGACAATTTTTCCCGCTAGGGGCAAAATAAAATCGCTAGATCTGACGGGAAAATCGCCGCAATGGTAACACTGACACAATGTATTAAAAAAAAGTTTTTTCTTAAAATAATAACAAATGTTATTGCTTTTAATTTTAAATAGAATTATAGAAAAGAGATCACAATTAACGTCTGCACTTTATCACGGTCAGAAAATCACTCGCAAAAAATATATATATAAAATCAATTTATATAAGATTTGTTGTTGGTTCCCGTGTGATTTGTTTCATGTTCGCACAGATCCATGGCTAGTCAAGACTATATCTAACAAATGGTCCTAAATATTTAATATAACATACAAGTTTTATTTAATAAATTATAAACATACCCTCTTGGGGCTCCAAATTAATCCCAACATTGGGAAAATGTAACCCCCTTGGAACTAAAAACAATTTTTGCCTCTTATAGAATTTTCAGACAATTAAAGCATACTGGGAATCAATTTTTTTTATTTATTCTTTTTAATTTTAACAAATTAAGGAATAAATAAAGACCATAGAAAAAATACATATCGATTGATTTAAGGAATTAAACTTGTTTGAAGACTTTTGAATGGAGACTTTGTTAGAAAGTTTGGGCAGGATGCACATATCTTGTAGGGACCCATTTGAATTAGATGCCCAATCAATAATGTCCTTAAATGATGAAATTATGTGATCAATTCGAACATTGGTTTGAGCATTTTATCCGTAGAAGAATATATTATAGAATTTTACAATATCTTTTATCTTTACTTTTTCATTTATTTGTTACAAAATGTTTAATTTATCCAAAATATTCAAGTGGACCATTTTTAAAAATGTATTTTAGAATTGAAAAAATATATATGGGTGATATCAAAAAATGTGTTAAAAACCATGTAACCAGCTAATTTCAAATGCATGGATTACATTTGAGTTATATATTTCGATATATATCAGCGCATTGTCACCTGTTTTACAAAATTTATAACAATCTGACCAATTTTTGTTTAATACATAAAATTTGTAACCAATGTAAACTCCGTAACCAGTAACTCATAAGGTTTTTTTTAACTTTAATAGCTTATATTTTAATAACCAATGAAGCTAAACACTAACTGTAAGAATTTATATGAAGAGGAGAAGTAACGCTTTTAACAAAAATTAATACATTTTACAAACGTTTTCGTATATCTATGCTAACACGACTTCAACTCTGTAACGATTTATCGTCATAATTTTTCATAAAAATGCATACACCAAATACATATATTGAGTTTTAAATGCAAAGTTAAGCAGCTATGTTTTTTTATTAATTGATTTTTTACACATCTGCAAAGAGTTGCATTCTGAAGTATTATATTAACCCATTAAGAACTTTTTTTTTAATTTTTTTCACAGTATAAATTTACATAAGCTTTTATAGCTTAAAAAAAATTATATTTATAAAAATTTAATATTTAGAAGATTTTAACTGTTTTCTTTTCATATAAAAAAACTGTTTTTAGCTCTGGTTGTTTAAGTTTAATGAATTAGTAAATTCTTTTTAAAAAATATATTTATTTTTAAATTTTTTATATTTGAAAATTGATACTTCCAGCCGAAATGAGCCGAAAAAAATCGGCGGCGGCGGCTGAAGCAAAAATGATCGGCGGCGGCGGCTTAAACGGCTCACGGCGGCTGGCTTGTTTCTCTGGTCGTAGACCCACCTTATAGTATACCGATCGGTTCAGAATTTTTTTTTATTTCGATTTAACGATGTCCGTCTGTCCGTCCGTCCGTCTGTCTGTCTGTCCATGCAATCTTGTGCGCACTCTACAGGTCGCAAATATTAAGATATTTTGATGAAATTTGGTACGCAGACCTATGTTGGCCCAAGGACGAACAAGTTTGATTTTGGTGAACATCGGTCCATGTTTAGACCTAGTGCCCATATAAGGGTCCTACCAAAATTATATTGTTTATACGCTGCAGGTCGTAAATATTAAGATATTTTGACGAAATTCGGTACACAGACCTATGTTAGCCCAATAACGCAGCCTATTGATTTTGGCGAACATCGGTCCATGTTTAGACCTAATGCCCATATAAGGGTCCTACCAAAATTATACTGTTTATTAGGGTTATGACTCATTTTGAACAAAAATTATTAAATTAATAATTAAAATCGTGTTTGCGGGTCATTTTGTCAAAAAAACCTTCCGCACCAAATGCAATTTCTAAAAAAATTTTTGCTCGGGGATTTTGCATAATTTACATAACGAATGATTACAAGAATTATTGCAAACGACAAAAAATGTATCCAAAAGTACCTCCAAAAAAGTTTCGTAATATTTACCGTAAATAGCTTTTAATACGCATCGTTTGAATTTCATTTGTTTAAAACTTCGGAGGAATATTTTAATTAAACTAAAACAATATAAACCAATTTTCAACCCTATTGGTGCGGGAACTTTTTTGACAGCAGCGAAAAAGTAAGATTGCGTTTCTTTATATTTTTTTATGGCCTTTTTGGCTAGGGCATGTAAAATTTGATATTTGCAAAAAAATCAAAAAGTCATAACACTACTGTTTATACGCTGCAGGTCGTAAATATTAAGATATTTTGATGAAATTTGGCACACAGAGCTATATTGGCCCAGTAACGCAGCCTGTTGATTTTGGTGAACATCGGCCCATGTTTAGACCTAGTGCCCATATATGGGCAAATTTCACCAAAATTATACTGTTTATACGCTGCAGGTCGTAAATATTAAGATATTTTGATGAAATTTGGTACACAGAGCTATATTGGCCCAATAACGCAGCCTGTTGATTTTGGTGAACATCGGTCCATGTTTAGACCTAGTGCCCATATAAGGGTCCTACCAAAATTATACTGTTTATACGCTGCAGGTCGCAAATATTTAGATATTTTGATGAAATTTGGTACATAGACCTGTGTTGGCCCAATAACGCAGCCTATTGATTTTGGTGAACATCGGTCCATGTTTAGACCTAGTGCCCATATAAGGGTCCCACCAAAATTATATTGTTTATACGCTGCAGGTCGCAAATATTAAGATATTTTGATGAAATTTGGTACATAGACCTATGTTGGCCCAAGGACGAAGCCTATTGATTTTGGTGAACATCGGTCCATGTTTAGAACTAGGGTCCCCCCAAAATTGGCTTGGTTACAAACTGCAGGTCGCAAATATTAAGATATTTTAATGAAATTTGGTGCGCTGACTCACATTATAGAAAATTTTGACACAAGCCCCATTTTAACCTATTCGAATTTCGGATCCAAACAATACACCAGACTGGTGTAGGGTATTGTATAGTCGGCATGCCCGAATTTAACCTTTTTACTCGTTTTTAAGTTAGTATTGACTAAACTTGAAAAAGACTGACTTTTTTAATACCTAAAAATTAAGGAGTCTGTGGCAAATCTTAAAATATAAAACCCAGATACAGTAGATTCGATTTAACAGCACAAAATTTTGGTTTCGTTTCTATTTTACAAAATTATGTACGCAATTGTCTTCTTTAAGTGCACTTTTTGTACCTGCGCATTTAAAATAACTGCCCCATATTTTTGGCAGTTTTACATTATTTTCTTGTGTTTTGCTTTGTTTTTCAATTCTAGGAAAAAAAGACACATATAAAATAAATGTATTTTGTCAACTTTTTTTGTGACAAAAATATCCTACTTTAGTCATTTTTTAACCATAAAAATCGCAAGATCTGGTGCAAAGCACAAAGTTGTCATCATTAGCTTCATTTTACTAATTTATCGTTTTTAACTTTTTCTATACATTTACTTTGCATCAAATTAAAAAAATATTTAATGTTTAAAATTTAAATTTTGTCTGGCACTGGCTGGGCTTAATATTTTAGCTTTAGTACATAAGATTTGATAAACTTATTGTTAGTTCACTGTTGTGAAGATTCAATAAATACAATTATGGAAAAAAAAAATCTTTACCTTCATTTGTTTTGTTTGTTGTCAGTTTGTATTGTATTGCACATTAAGGCAGGTAAACAATTTGACTTAGCTGCGTTTTTGGCTTACCTGCACAAAAATTCTTGCAAAAGTTGGTTGTGCAGCTAAGTCAAAATTACTGTAAAACCATTCAGAAATATAAAACATATAAAATGCAAATTTCGAAAAAATAACGATTTTAAAATATGCATGCTCAAAAATGTACTTTATTTCCTTTTGCCATAGTAAATTCATATAAAATTTATTTGAAATAAAAAAGATGTAAAATGTGTATTTCAAATTGAATTTTCCGCAAATATTGATGCAGAAGTTGTGATTCTTTTGATAAAAAGAATTTAGTGGAATATGAATTTACGTCGTATGTAAAGATTTTGCAGATCCGATTAAGGGATTTTATTAAATTTGCAAAATAGGAAAATAAGTGAAGTTTTCACTTTAATTGCAATTATATCCTAGATCCTTTACCTAATCAAAATAAGTTGATATGTTGCTAATAGCCCAAAGTCTATATTTTTAAACCATAATAAAAATTATTCGTGCTTTAGTCAGGTATATGAATAAATAAGAAATCTTAACAAAAATAACTGTCTTTTTGCTAAAAGTTAAATTTGAAAATCTTTCAAAAGCTAGAGCTAATTTTGAAATTTGGTGTTCACATTCGTGATATTCATCCTAAAATCTAGATATGTCGCATGCCCGATGCATTTTTAGTGTTATACTGTGTTATTGTTTATTTATGACTTTTTTATTGTATCATTATAAAATAAAAAATGTCACAAAAATAAAAAACTTTGACTTTGAACTCTCGCCAACTAACAACGAGTAACCACAATGATACAATATTTCACTCACAACATATTCAACAATCCTAGATTTTGAATATATAAACATATTTTCCCTTTACCTGAATTGAATAAAAAAAGGTAATCCTGGCCCACAGTGTTCTGGCGCTATGTAATGTAATCAATCGTATAACTGAGTAGTGGCCTGATTGGATTTATATTTTGTATTGTTCGACTTCGAAGTAAACGGTAAAATCTTGTGAATTCGGTTAACTAGTGGCCGATACTAGCTTTAAGGTTTATTTTTTATTTCTCTCATATATTCTTAATAAAATAAATAATTAAATAAAAAATTTCAATCGGAAAAAATGCGTCTTCCATATGTTTATGGCCAACTGAAATTAAATTTTAAATTAGTTTTGAGCAATTTTAGCAAAAGTAATTAAGTTAAAAGTTTAATTTCAACAAATTAATTAAATGTAGAAAATATTTCTATTGGGCCTAAAGCTGAACTATGTTTGAAAGAAAGTAACTTGTCGAACTTAAAAAAATATGAAATTAAAAAAAAAATACAGTCTTTCTCTCCCAAATTTTAATCCAATGGAAATTATTAAGATATTCGGAAATTACAGAATAAAACAGTGACATGGATATAGTTGAATTTTGGGATGAAGAATCCAAATACAAAAATGGATTGGAATAAAAATCTTTTCAATAACTAATTTATTCTGATCAAAATTCACAGACATTGCCACATTGTTTAGCTGCTGCCGAAAGAAAATTTTCACAACTTATTTTAATAATAACCATGGATGGTAACCGAAATGAATGCGGTTATCGTTAGGGTAACGATATTTTAGGTTATGTCGGTAACGGCATTTTAAGGGTAAAGCTATTTCATTTATTTCGGTATCGGTATTTTAACGTTAACGGTATTTCAGTTATATCGGTAACGGTATTTTAATGGTAACGGTAGTCAGTTATTTCGATGCATCCCGTAATTTTTTTTTACAAAAAACAAACAAGATTAAAAACAGGACCAATTTATCAACTTAATGTACAAAAAATACTCAATAACCACGTGAAATTACCAAAAGCAGAAAATTAAAAATAACGGTAACGGTATTTTATGGATAACAATATTTCATTTGTTTCGGTAACCGTATTTTAAGGGTATTGATATTTCAGTTATTTCGGTAACGGTATTTTAAGGATAACGGTATTCCGGCTATTTCGGTAACGGTAGTCAGTTGAAAGGCTTTTGAATCGATAACGGTATTTTAGCGGTATTACCTGCCAACCCTGATAATAACAAAGTTTCGAAATAACTTTGACTTTAAAACTATTAATCTCTACCCGAGTAAAAAAAATTGATCTCGCGCAATATCTAATTATATCCAATTTGATATTGTTTAAGATCTGCTGTAATATCTAGCTGATCCATTTAGATCTCAAAATTGGGTGTATCCAATCATATCGTATTAGATCCCATTGTATATATGGGGATAAACTAAGATCAAGTTATATCTCAAAATTGGGAGGTCCAGTGATATCTTTGGGGATAAACCTAGATCTATTTTGATCCGAAAATTGGCGGATCCAGCTATATATTTGCGGATATTTTTAGATCTAATTTGATCCGAAAAATGGCGGATCCAATTAGATCCAGCTATATATTTGGGGATAAACTTAGATCTAATTTGATCTCAATTTTGGCAGATCAAATTAGATCCCGCAATATATTTGTGGATAAACGTATATCTAATTTGATCCGAAAAAGTGGCAGATCGAATTAGATCTAGCTATATATTTGGGGATAAACTTAGATCCAATTTGATCCGAAAAATGGCACATCGAATTAGATCCAGCAATATATATGTGGATAAACTTAGATCTAAATTTATCCGAAAAATTCCTAATCGAATTAGATCCAGCAATATATATGGGGATAAACTTGGATCTAAATTTAACCGAAAAATGGCAGATCAAATTAGATCCAGCAATATATTTGGCGATAAACTTGGATCTAAATTTATCAGAAAAATGGCAGATCGAATTATATCCAGCAATTTATTTCGGTATTAAAATGGCAGATCGAATTAGAAACAGCAATATATTTGGGGATTAACATCTAAAAGTATCCATAAAAATGACAGATAAAATTAGATGCCGCATTATATTTGGGTACTACGTAAGATCTCCATTTATGTGGGATTAAATAAGATCCCAGACATATATTGCCAACTGTTGAAAAAATAATAGACTGGCAGAGCACTGATTGTATAAAAATTACAATATTTTGTTAAAATAAGGTTTAAACTCAGAAGGGCTCGAGTTCAATATGCATTTCTTTTACAAAATGAATTTCTTTTTATAAAATTAAAATTTTTTTTTTCTATTCATTTTTTTATAAAATTATATATTTATTTTTTTATTAAATTGAAATCCTTGAATAAAATAATTTTATTTACATCTTTTTGACGCTCTACACCATTTCCAATTGTATTAATTGTTTTAAAATTTATCAATTGTATTTCAGAAATAATCAATTGAATTTCAGTTTTATCAATTGTGTTTCAGAACTCATCAATCATTTTTCACATTTATGAATTGTATTTCAGAACTAGTCAATTGAAGTTCAGTTTTATCAATTGTGTTTCAGAAATTATTAATTGTATTTCCGAAATTCACAACTGTATTTCAGAAATTATCAAACTGTATTTCAGAAATTATCAATCGTATTTCCGAAATTATGAAATGTATTTGAGAAATTTTTCTCTATTAGCTATGAAATTCTGAAATAGATTTCATTATTTGTGGACACAACTAAATAAATAAATAATTAAATTTGCGTAATATTGTAGTTTCTGAAGTGCAAATAATATTTTGTGATATACAATTAAAATTTTCTAAAATACATTTAATAATTTCTGGAATACCTTTTTTCGATGCTTATAAGTTAGCTCGAAATGCTTTTATCATTCATTTAATTTGTAGCTATCACACATCTATAACAAGTCTCGTTAGATTAGAGTGTAGAGGTCTTGGCTGACAATCTGGTGGACTGGGTTAAATTTCATGTTTTTAAAAGCAAATATTAAAAAAAGTTTTCTCAATTTTTTCAAAAATGTTTTTTGAAATCTATTTTTTTGCCAAGATAGTTAATGCAACGTTCTGCCAACGCATAACCGACCATCGCCAACGGTTTGCCAGCATTGTGCCGATTATATTTTTCTGTCTGGGATGTTAAACTTAAACCTATTGTGTATTAACATTAATTAACACTATATTTTTATTTTTAGGAAATACATTTTTATTTTATTATAAGTTAACATTAAATTAAATTTTAGATAATGGCACCAATTTGTAGTTGTAATTATTATATATTAAATCGTATATTCATAAACATTCTATACAGTTAGACGAGGTTTATGGAACTATTTAACTTTATAAAGTGTTTATAAATTATAACTTAAATGTACATATATATATGTTAAATGTACGTGAACAAATTGTTGATATGGACCCACAAATTGTATCTAACTGATATTGGAATTATTGTACCATTACCATACATCAATATATATTAAATGATATACATATATTACAATATATGACACTGTATTATAAATATTGTTAATGAAGTAACATACATTATTCAAATTAAACCATATATGGAATTGTATTCAAAATGTTGATGTGGTACCAAATTTGACCATATATTGTTTAAATTGTGCCATATATGACAATATATTGTTTAAATGATACCATATATGTCTATATATTAATATTGTTTAAATGACACCATATATCAATATATATGGTAGCATATATTATCATATCTGCATCTGTATTAAAAATGTCGTTCATCAGGTACCATATATGAGCATATATTGTTGAAATGGCACCATATATGACAATATATGGTTTAAATGGCACCATATATGGTAATATATTGCTTAAATAACACCATATGTAAATATATATGGCACTATATATGGTAGCATATATTATCATATGTGGAACTGTATTAAAAATATTGTTCATGAGGTACCATATATGGGCATATATTGTTGAAATTGCACCATATATGATAATATATGGTTTAAATGGTACCATATATGATAATATATGGTTTGAATGGCACCATATATGATAATATATGGTTTGAATGGCACCATATATGATAATATATAGCTTAAATGACACCATATATAAATATATATCGCACTATATATAGTACCATATATTATCATATCTGGAACTGAATTAAAGATTTGGTTTATGAGGTACCATATATGACCATATATTGCTAAAATGCCACCATATATATTAAGATATAGTTCTATATATAACTATATATGCAATAAGATCAACCATGTTATGTAATATATAATTATATATGCCATATCTAATATTATGAAGGCCGATATCTAATTAGATGAAATTATATATGGCATAATATAAGGAAAATTTTTCGGAAAAAACGTCATATATAATTATATATGGATATACATAACCACATGTCTAATTATATATTGTAATATATGCCACATATGATTATATATAATTTTTTTTACTCGGGTATATATAAAAGAATAACGTGACTGACTGACTGACTGACTGACTGACTGACTGACTGACTGACTCAACATCGCCCAGCCCAAACCGCTGAAGCTAGGAAGTTGAAATTTGGTATGTAGGTTCCTCTTTCGGGGTAGACGTCCACTAAGACGGGATTTTTGGAAATTCCTACCGGAACGGGCAAAAAGGGGGAAAGTGTCCCCCTTGACGGCCTGCCAAAACCCCTTTGGCTAGAAAGCTGAAATTTAAGATATGTGTTCCTTGGAGTAGGGGCTAACTTTTCTGGAAAGTACTTTCTAGAATTTTGTACAGGGACGTTGTAAAAATGGGGGGAAAAAGGCCCCCCTTGACGGCCTGCCCAAACCGCTGGAGGTAGGAAGTTGAAATTTGGTATAAAGGTTCCTCCACTATCGTAGACATCCGCCAAGACGGGAGTTTTGGAAATTTTTACAGGGACGGGCAAAAAGGGGAAAAAGTCTCCCACTTGAGGGCCTGCTCAAACTGCTGGAGCTATGAAGTTGAAATTTGGTATGTAGATTCCTCGACCGGTGTAGACGTCCGTTGAGACGGCATTTTTGGAAATTCTTATCGGGAGGGGCAAAAAGGGGAAAAAAAAAGTACCTTTTTCCAAAAAAGTACCTTTTCCCAAAAAAAGTACCTTTTCCCAAAAAAAGTACCTTTTTCCCAAAAAAGTACCTTTTTCCAAAAAAAGTACCTTTTTCCAAAAAAAGTACCTTTTTCAAAAAAAAGTACCTTTTCCAAAAAAAGTACCTTTTTCCAAAAAAAGTACCTTTTTCCAAAAAAAGTACCTTTTTCCAAAAAAGTACCTTTTTCCAAAAAAAGTACCTTTTTCCAAAAAAAAGTACCTTTTTCCAAAAAAAGTACCTTATTCCAAAAAAGTACCTTTTTCCAAAAAAAGTACCTTTTCCAAAAAAAGTACGTTTTTCCAAAAAAAATTCCTTTTTTCAAAAAAAGTACCTTTTTCCAAAAAAAGTACCTTTTTCCAAAAAAAGTACCTTTTTCCAAAAAAAGTTCCTTTTTCCAAAAAAAAGTACCTTTTTCCAAAACAAGTACCTTTTCCAAAAAAAGTAGCTTTTTCCAAAAAAAGTACCTTTTTCCAAAAAAAGTACCTTTTTCCAAAAAAAAGTACCTTTTTCCGAAAAAAGTACCTTTTTCCAAAAAAAGTACCTTTTTTCAAAAAAAGTACCTTTTTTCAAAAAAAGTACCTTTTTCCAAAAAAAGTACATTTTTCCAAAAAAAGTACATTTTTCCAAAAAAAGTTCCTTTTTCCAAAAAAAAGTACCTTTTCCAAAAAAAAGTACCTTTTTCAAAAAAAAGTACCTTTTCCAAAAAAAGTACCTTTTTCCAAAAAAAGTACCTTTTTCCAAAAAAAGTACCTTTTTCCAAAAAAGTACCTTTTTCCAAAAAAAGTACCTTTTTCCAAAAAAAAGTACCTTTTTCCAAAAAAAGTACCTTATTCCAAAAAAGTACCTTTTTCCAAAAAAAGTACCTTTTCCAAAAAAAGTACGTTTTTCCAAAAAAAATTCCTTTTTTCAAAAAAAGTACCTTTTTCCAAAAAAAGTACCTTTTTCCAAAAAAAGTACCTTTTTCCAAAAAAAGTTCCTTTTTCCAAAAAAAAGTACCTTTTTCCAAAAAAAGTACCTTTTCCAAAAAAAGTACCTTTTTCCAAAAAAAGTACCTTTTTCCAAAAAAAGTACCTTTTTCCAAAAAAAAGTACCTTTTTCCGAAAAAAGTACCTTTTTCCAAAAAAAGTACCTTTTTTCAAAAAAAGTACCTTTTTTCAAAAAAAGTACCTTTTTCCAAAAAAAGTACATTTTTCCAAAAAAAGTACATTTTTCCAAAAAAAGTTCCTTTTTCCAAAAAAAAGTACCTTTTCCAAAAAAAGTACCTTTTTCCAAAAAAAGTACCTTTTTCCAAAAAAAGTACCTTTTTCCAAAAAAAAGTACCTTTTTCCGAAAAAAGTACCTTTTTCCAAAAAAAGTACCTTTTTTCAAAAAAAGTACCTTTTTCCAAAAAAAGTACATTTTTCCAAAAAAAAAGTACCTTTTTCCAAAAAAAGTACCTTATTCCAAAAAAGTACCTTTTTCCAAAAAAAGTACCTTTTTCCAAAAAAAATTCCTTTTTTCAAAAAAAGTACCTTTTTCCAAAAATAAGTACCTTTTTCCAAAAAAAGTACCTTTTTCCAAAAAAAGTTCCTTTTTCCAAAAAAAAGTACCTTTTTCCAAAAAAAAGTACCTTTTCCAAAAAAAGTACCTTTTCCAAAAAAAGTACCTTTTTCCAAAAAAGTACCTTTTTCCAAAAAAAGTACCTTTTTCCAAAAAAAGTACCTTTTTCCAAAAAAAATTCATTTTTTCAAAAAAAGTACCTTTTTCCGAAAAAAGTATCTTTTTCCAAAAAAAGTACCTTTTTTCAAAAAAAGTACCTTTTTCCAAAAAAAGTACCTTTTTCCAAAAAAAAGTACCTTTTTCCGAAAAAAGTACCTTTTTCCAAAAAATGTACCTTTTTCTAAAAAAATGTACCTTTTCCAAAAAAAAAAGTACCGTTTCCCAAAAAACATACATTTTTCCAAAAAAATAACTTTTTCAAAAAAAGTACCTTTTCCCAAAAAAGTACCTTTTCCCAAAAAAAGTACCTTTTTTCTAAAAAAATTTTCCTTTTCCCAAAAAACATACATTTTTTCAAAAAAATACCTTTTTCAAAAAAAGTACCTTTTTCTAAAAAAATTTTCCTTTTCCAAAAGAAGTA
The DNA here is from genome assembly GCA_949987735.1 of Leucophora obtusa. Taxonomy (NCBI): domain Eukaryota; kingdom Metazoa; phylum Arthropoda; class Insecta; order Diptera; family Anthomyiidae; genus Leucophora; species Leucophora obtusa. Next base: position 117,795,015 of record OX465298.1, on the reverse strand, counting down.
CTTTTCCAAAAAAGTACCTTTTTCCAAAAAACATACATTTTTCCAAAAAAACACCTTTTTAAAAAAAAATACCTTTTCCAAAAAAAGTACAAATAAAGTACTTTGTAAAAACAAAGTATCTTTTTCCAAAAAATTTCGTTTTTCCAAAAAGTACCATTTAAAATAGTATATAATCCACTAAAACAAGGTTTCTTGATATTCGGCATAGACGTGCGCTAAGACGGGATTTTTGGAAATTCCAACCGGAACGGGCAAAAAGGGGAAAAGTCTCCCCATAAACAGTCTCACAAATTGGAAAAGTGCCTGCCCAAACCACTGGAGGTAAGAAGTTGAAATTTGGTATAAAGGTTCCTCCACTGTAGTAGACATCGACTAAGTTTGTATTTTTGGAATTCCCTACAGGATATCCCAAAAGGAAACTCGGTATGTGAGTTCCTCCTTCTGTGTAGGCGTCCGCTTAGACGGAATTTTTGAAATTCCTATCGGGAGGGGAAATAAGGTAAAAGTCTCCTCCTGACGGCTTACCCAATCCCTTTTGGCCAACCTAAAATTTTAAATATGTATTCCTTGGAGTAGGACTAACTCACCGGCAACGTAATTTTTCTATTTTGGAACAGCAACATAGTAAAAATGGTGGTTGAAAGGGAAAAATGTCCCCAATTACGGCCTGCCCAAACCGCTTAGGCAATGCAGTTGAAATTTGGTATGAATGTTCCTCATCCATCGCAGATAGCCGCGAAGATGGAATTTTTGTAAATTCCTAAAGGGAGGGGCAAAAAGAAGAAAAGCCTCACCTTGGGGGCCGGTAAAAACCCCTTCGGCTAGAAACCTGAAGCTTAAAATGTGGGTTCCTGGAGTGAGGGCTAACTTATTAGAAAGATACTTTTTTGAATTTTGGACAGGGTCGTTATAAAATGGGGGCTCAAAAAGGGAAAGTTGCCCCTTAACGACCTGTCCAAACTGCTGGAACTAGGAAGCCGAAATTCGGTACTTAAGTTCCTCTCAGCCTGCTCAAACTGCTGGAACTAGGAAGCTGGAATTCCCTGTCGATGGATTTTCGGAAATTCCTACCGAGAGGGGCACAAATAGTAAAAGTTGGCTAGAAACCTGAAATGTAAAACATATGTTACTTGGAGTATGTGCTCACTTACCGAGAAGGTGCTTTTTGGACAGGGACATTGTAAAAATGGGGATTAATGAAGCGAAAAGTGCCGCTTAAAGGCCTGCCCAAATCGCTGGAGGTAGGAAGTTGAAATTTGGTATTAAAGTTCCTCCTCTATTGTAGACATCCGCTAAGATGAGATTTTTGGAAATTTCTACAGGTAGGGTCAAAAACAGGAAAAGTCTCCCCCTTAACGGCCTGGCCAAACTGCTGGAACAAGGGATCTTAAATTCGGTATTTGGGTTCCTTCTCCAACGTTGACGTCCCCTAAGATGGTATTTTTGGAAATTCATACCGGGAGGGGTAAAAAGGGAAAAAACTTCCCCCTTGACGGCCTGGCCAAACTGCTGGATATAGAGACCTAAAATTATGTATGTAGTAGGTTCCTCCTCCAACGCAGACGTCCTCTAAGACGGAATTTTTGTAAATTCCTACCGGGAGGGGTAAAAACGGAATAATTCTCCCCTTGATGGCCTAACCGAACCCTTCGGCTAGAAACCTGTAATATATAATATGTTTTCCTTGGAGTATGGGCTAACTTATCGACAAGGCATTTCTAGGGCTTTGGACAGGAACGTGGTAAAAATGGTGGTTCAAAAGGGGAAAATTGCCCCCCCCCCTTAACGTCTGCGTCTTTAGCTAGAAACCTAAAAATTAAAGAACAAGTGTATATGAAACACTAAAATTAAGAAACTAAATAGGAAACGAGTGGGATTGAAACACTACACAAGTGGAATGAAATGGATATAAACGTTGAACGAGTGGAATTGAAATTATAGACAATGCAAATGGATTGGAAGAGGGAATTACCTGTTCAAACACTATCAACGGAATATGAAACTTATGTAGCATTGAAACATACTCTCCAAAAAGTTAAACAAATTTTCTGAAAGAGAAAAAACCTTAGAAAAGGAATGGAACTTATTTATATATTCCGATATTTAAACTTCATGTAACGAAGCACCGGTGAAAGAAACCGACGCAGTAAATTTTCCAACTGAATTTGTGAATTTACTTGAATTGCATAAACTGGAATTAAAAAAAAAACTTTAAGACACGCTAACAACGTAGCTTTGCCCGCTATTTTTAATATTATAAAATGCTTTTCAACCCTGCTTTACGTTATTTATTTTCATTCAAAACACAAATGAACAAAACTACTTACGGGTCTATCTACCTAAGTTCGCACTTTACCAAATTATCTTGACATACACACGTATATTGCAAATTATTATGGATTCATTACTAACAATCCACTCTCATGAGCAAAAGTGATCAAATATTTATTTATTTTAAACCCATTGTTGTGCAGAATTATTTATTTGTGGTGGCTGGGTGAAGGCTTTAAATAAAAAAACTTTAAATAAAAAAACGAATTTAATAAAAATTGTGGGGGGCGCAGCCCCGCGGGGGGGAGGGCGTAGCCCTCCCCCCCCTTAACCTTTAAGGCACGCTAACAACGTAGCGGGCTGCGCCCGCTAGTAATAATATAATGCAATCAAAAGTATTGTGCAAAAACCAAAATCATTCCCACTATGTATGGTCTGCAAAGAGATGTTTTAGCCTTATAGAATAATTTTTTTATACCTCAAATAACACAGTGATGAATTTTACCTGAAACTAATTTGTTGATCTCTATTTGGAATGAAATTAAATTTAAGTTTTTTAGTTATTAACGGTGGGTTTTAGAGTTAACCCAAAAATTTGTTGTTGTTTCGTATACAATTTTTTGACATTTTCTTTTATTTAATATTTAAGTTAAATCATAGGCGTACCTAGACCATTTTTCTGGGGTGGGCAAGGGCCCCATTTATATTTGGCTATATATGTATTTGCCCATTCTCAGACCCTTAATCTTAAAAAACACTTTCGACATTATGCTTGCGATTTTTTCATACAAAAAAAAAAGACTTTCAAAAATAACTCCCTCCCTTTTGATAAAATTTTCAAAATTTTTAAATGCTTTTTTATAGAAAACTCTGAAAAATTAATCCTTTTTTCTGAAGAAAACCTCGTGCAGGGAATGCTATATGCTCAGAATAGCATAAAATTTTGATATTTGATGGAGAAGAGAAATCTAAGATCAACCTGTCTCTGTCTCATATTTTCTTCCACCTCTGACGAACCTATTCTTACCCCATATTTTGACCACTTAAATTACCGAGGTGATAAAAAACTGACATTTTCTTCGTAGAATTTTTGCTTTTACAACATATTGAAATTTCCACCAAATAGTACACTCATAGAAATAAATCTGTAAAAATAGCAGAAAAACTAACTAAAAATTAGTTAAAAATGATGCTGCAGAAGAAACTGTTAAATTAGCAGATTTTTTGTTTTGCTAAATACAAGTAAAATAAGAACAGCAAAATTAAACCTGTTAAATTTACAGTTTTACAAATTTTTTTAGTAAATATTTCTGCTAATTTAACATTATGGACTGCTATTTGCATTCAACTAAATTTAGCTTAAAAATAACCAAAAATTATAGATATAACAGTTTGTTTTTACTATTTTTAGTCTACTAATATTTAGCAAAATCTTCTGTAGATTTTACAGTACAATTTGTCATTTTCAGTTAACTTAAATATAACTAAAATTCTGCAAATTTAACAGCTTTATTTTTGCTGTTCTCATTTTACTAGTATTTAGCAAAAAAAAACAGTTCTTTCTGGAGAATAATTTTTAACTAATTTCTAGTTGCTTTTTCTTCTATTTTTACCAAGGTTGGTTACCGTTATCGTTATAATACCGTTATCGCTAAAATACCGTTTCAAATTGAATACCGTTACCGTTATCGATACCTCTAAAAAAATATCTAAATACCGTTATCGTTACCGTTACCGTTATTTTTATGGGTAGTTACCGGTATTTTACCGGTATTTATTATTTTATATAAAAATTACAATTTTTTTATTTTTTATTTTATAATCTTGAGTGTTTTTTTTACAAAAAATTTATAGATAATAATTTTACTTATTAAAACTACCAGTATTGAATTTATAGCTTAAACTCTGTATTTTCTGTACTTAAAATTAAAAATATTCCATGTTTTTACTTGTTTTTATATGTGTTTAACATAATTTTTAATACCGGTACGTACCGGTATTGCTGTTTCGATAACGGTATACCGTTACCGAAACAGTCTTTAATACCGTTACCTTTACCGTTACCTAAACAAACGAAATCTGATACCGTTACCCTTACCGTTATTCGTTTCGGTAACCAACCTTGATTTTTACAGATTTATTTCTATGAGTACATTACTAACTAATTATTCCTTTAAAAAACTATTAAATCCAAGAAATTTTTCCCTTATAGCCAGAAATAAGATCGATTTGTTTCTTAAATATTTCTTAAGTAAGAATTTTTAAACAACATTTCTTATTTAAGAAATATTCAAGACAAAAATCGATATTAGTTCTGCCTCTGAAACTGACCCTTAGATTTCAACAAATTATCTTCCTAGGAAACTAGAAGACATTTTCCCAATCAAAAACACAGTATTGACTGATATTTAAAAAAAAATAATCATAGAACAAGAATTATAAAGGGTTTTCACAATGGGTGTACTATTTGTTGTATCGTTGTATCGTCCTAACAAATAACAGAGTTGTTAAAAATTAAATTGAAAAAATACAACATTTGAAAATAGCACGATACAACATTTTTACGTATGTTTAGTGTCCTATGTTTGAGTGTGCTAACCGATAGAAAACTGAATAGAAAATCGTTGTTAAACACAAATAAAAATTTTAACAACTCTGTTTTTTGTTAGGACGATACAACGATACAACAGATAGCACACCCCTTATGAACAACCTAATAGATTTTTTAAATTCTGGGGTGGGCAAAAAGCAGTCTAGGGTGGGCTTTAGAATTGAACTAATATTTTTGTAAATCCCATTTCAGCCGTATTTTTTTATATATTTTTTTTTTAGCAATTTATGTTTCTTAATTTTGGAAATTTTTCAGCTAATTTAAACCCCAATTAAGGAGTGAGATCATAAAAATATTAACACACATAAAGTTAAATAAAAAACAAACCACTAAATTTTAAGACTTCAAACCAAATTTTTATTAAATGGAATTTAATACAAAATCAAACAAAAAAAAAAAAACCGCATGGAATTCTATCCACTACGAACAAAGTTACCCACTTTTTCCGGAAACCCTCCCATTAAGGCTTTTATGGTAGTTTCTGTCACCTTTTTAGAGCAGGTGGTCCATCTACGTTTGAAATCTTGCATGCCCTTGGAGACCTTTTTTGTGCCCTTTAATTCTCTTTTAAGAAGAGCCCAATATATCTCCACTGGCCTGAGCTCCAGGCAGTTTGGTGGATTTGCCTCTCTTGGTATAAAAACCACATTATTATCATTATAACACTCCAGCGCTTTCTTGCTGTAGTGACAAGACGGCCAAAAGTAAGTGGATACGTTGTGCTGACTCAAAAATGGAAGAAGTCTCTTCTGCAAACACTCCTTGATATAAATTTCGCTGTTTATAGAGCCAGATGTCACAAATGACTGGCTTCTTTGGCCGCAGCTACATATGGCTTGCCATACTAGGAATTTTTAGGGAATTTCGTTTTCTTTTTCGACCTAAATTTTTCCGCAACATTTCCTCGAACATCGGAAACATAAAATTCTTGACCAGGGAGCTGCAAAAAATCACCCAGGACATAAGTTTCGTCGTCCATTACACAACAGCTGTATTTTTGTATAAAATTTGATTTCAATTTTCGAGCTCTGGTTTTGGCCTCCAAATTTTTAAAAGCGTTTCTATCGGGAACTTTTTGGACTTTGTAGGACTTTAGTCCTGCCTTACGTTTCACTTTACGTACAAAAAAGTGCGAGCATTGGGCTAACCGAGCTGTTTTTCTGCCAGATGTGTTAGAAGCTCTCTTAAGGATGCTTTTAACTTTATATGCCTTAACAATGTTACGATAACCAGTCGTTGTTCCTGTTCCCGGCTTCCTTTCAATTGTTAGGTGTTCCAGATACTTTTTTACCATTTTTGAAACTGCAAACATTAGTTTCTTTGGCAATTTTTTTGTATGTCCTTGTTTGGTTTTGTTGAAAATATTTAATTATTTTTGAACGCACTTTTCTGTCATCGTCCATTCTGTAAAAAATTGCTACCTAAAAACTCATGATGTAAATTAATTTATTAACTAACATATTTTTAAAATGTAAACTGCCGAAAAAAAAATATGAGAAGCTTTAAACCAAATTTATAGGCGAAAATGTGTGTTAACATTTTTATGATCTCACTCCTTATTTCACAAAGTTTATATTTGGTGTCTCTGCTGCACATAGAGATGGCGCTATATTTTCATAATATCTTATATCTCGGAAACCAAGCGAGATAGAGCAAAATGGACAAAAATTCGATACTATGAACTTATCAATCTTTATGAGCCACTTATGCTCCCAAAAATAAATATGGGCCTGTTTCGGGACAAATCCGTAAAGCCCAAATACCAAGACTGTAGGCGACATTTTAGCAGAAATTTTCAGTTAAATCAGGTAATGTTTCTGTTGAATTAAGCTAAAATTTCTTAGCTAAGTTAATAAGAATTTTTTGTGTATTTAGTTTCTAAAATTTAGGTTACCTAAATTTAGCAGACCAATTTCATTTTTGTTTTTTGCTTTGTTTTAGTTAACTCTAAAATACAAATTTTGTTAATAATTAAATTCAAATAATGAATATTTCAACATATTTTAATAAAATCTAAAAAACCTTAAATTTTGGTAATCTTTTTTTGTCATTTGGTAACTTTTTTTTAAATACAAAAAAATTTTGTTCGTGGTAACACTGCATACTGTTAATGAGTATGCAATCTCTTACTCTTCGAAACCCCAAAAAACAAAATAAATATATTCAAAAAAATATGAATATAAAAAAATAATATAATTACTCTTAAAAATCAAAGACTTACTCTGACTCTTTCCATCGACGTCAGCAGGCCTGGTGATCCATGGATGTAGTGTTTTTTGTAGATAATTGTTTCTATTTCTTTAGGTATGTTATTTAATTTTAGGGTTCCCGGTTAAGAAATAATTATTTGTTGCATACTGGTTAAAAATTAGTTTTTAGGAATTTAAGAAGTATGTTAAAGGCGGGCAGTGTTAATTTATACTAACGATTGTGAGCTATGAAATTTAGTTATTTGTTACTTTAGATTCATTAATTATACTTGCATAGGATACAGTTTAAAAGTTTGTCTATTTTTGCTTTTAATTTGTTTAATAAAATTCAGCCATAATTTCAGCAAACTTTCAAACTTTATCAAAGGTATATCGAAAGTATAATATTTTGAACTTGTAATGTCAGTTAAATTTATCATACAATAATCATATTTAGTTTAGTTTAGTAAATTTTAATAACAGTCTGGGGCCAAACAAACAAAAAATAGGCTTCGATTTGTTACGACATTGTTACATTTATTAGTTAAGCTATATATCATACATATTTTCGTGCGGCCCTTCATTCATTTTAAAACAATAAAAAAAATTAAATTTTAAAAAAATTAAAAAAAAAAAAAATTTAATTTAAGTTAGGTTAAAAAAAAGAATTTAAAAATATACATTAGACCGACTCACGAAAAAAAGTAAAAACAGGATATGTTAGGATATGCTTGAATATGTTATATATACCGCTGGACGCGCCTCTAAAAAACCTTGCATATGATACTAGCATGGATGGTAACCGAAACGAATGCGGTTATCGTTAGGGTAACGATATTTTAGGTTATTTCGGTAATGGTATTTTAAGGGTAACGCTGTTTTATTTATTTCGGTATCGGTATTTTAAGGATAACGGTATTTGAGTTATTTCGGTAACGGTATTTTAAAGATAATGATATTTATGTTATTTCGGTAACGGTATTTTAAGGTTAGCGGTAATTCAGTTATATCGGTAACGGTATTTTAAGGGTAACGGTAGTCAGTTAGTTAGTTGAAAGGGTTTTGAATCGAAAACGGTATTTTAGCGGTATTTGCTGCCAACCCTGGATACTAGGGTATGCAATCGATTAATCGTTATTCGATTAATCGTACAATTTTTCTCAAAAATCGTTTGAATAATTTAAAATGTCCAAATTTCGAATAACGAATAATTCGAATAATTTCATACGATTAATCGAAATTAGTAGAAAATTACAAAAATGTTTAAAAAATAAATAAATTTTTGTATTAAAGAAAATGTGCTAAAACCTCAAATTTTTTTTTAAAAAGTGTGACAAATAATTTGCTGTAGGCTTGTACCTATCCGAATTTCATTCTGGCCTAAGAAAATAATTAAGGGACGATCTTTTAGAATTTCTAGAAATATTTGTTAGCTTCAACTCAATAAGAATTTCATGTTTTCAAGTAGGAGCGTTAATAAACATCTTAACTCCCAAAGAAAAAACAAAAACAATATAAAATTATCACAGTTTGCTTTCTCATCTTCCAAATTACTACGCTGTTGTTGTGACTTATCTAGTAAAGTAGTGGTATAATAAATTTTTAATTATTTTTTACGACTTTTTAAACGTTGATATTACAGTATTGTTCGAAACCTAAGCAACTTTTCCTAATAAAGTAATCAAAGTCCTACATATCCTTTTTAAATTGGTTTATACAAAAGAACACTTTTAATTTTTATTATGTTATGTGCCTATATTCTAATAATAACAAGAAAAATTAAATTCCATTTCCTTGCCAGTAAAAAAAAAAAAAAATGAAATTGACTCCATATATTGCTGTTCGAAACTTAAGCAACTTTCAGTACTTCCTATGATACCCTTTCTTGCAAATGATTTCCGCACATCGTTTTGCCATAGAATCTATTAGATTTGATAGTGTTGTGGTTGGTATTGATTCCCCCTCTGATTTTAAGCAATTTATCAGATACCGCTTATTACTAAAACGGCGAGTTCCGACCCTGCGCTTCAAAATGCCGAATAGGTTTTCTATGGGAGTCAATTCTGAAGATTGAGCTGGCCAATCCAATAATTGAATCCCATTAACAGGTAACCATTCTTTGACCCACTTTGACGAGAGTTTGGGTCATTATTACGCTGAAACACCCATCGAAGTGGCATTTCCAATTCGGCATATTGAAGCATGTGTTTGGCTAAAATATCCAAATAAACAAAGCGATCCATTTTTATTTGTATTTCAACAAAAGGCCAACCCACTCGTCGAAAAGCAGGTACACACCATTACATTTCCGCCCCCATGCTTTATTGTTCCTTTACAATAACGCGGATGTAATCGTTTTCCCTTCGGTCTTCGAACGTGGCATACTTCATCTAAATTTAACAGGTTAAATTTAGACTTGTCGCTGAATAAAACTATTTTCCATTTCCCCACAGTCCAATTTGCATGAGCTTTTGCAAAATTCAACCTTAAATTTCATAAAACTAATGAAAATTAACGAATACGTTGCAAAATCATTTAGGCAAACCTCTTTTTTAAATGTTTTTTGTCAATATAGGTTTCTTAGACGGCATGAAGCTTCTCAAATTATTTTCCAATGATCGTTTTCTCACACTGCTCGAACTAATATTGAGATTAAGCTCACTCACAACATTTTTGGAAGAAATAAAGGGTTTTTTCTTAATTAATCGGACAATTTTCAATCTGTTCGATGTGAAGTTTTTCGAGGTTGCCCTCTAGTATTGGCTTTCTCTACTATTCCAGTAGCTTTGTACATTTTAATTAGTAAAGAAACTATTGATTTGTTAATGCTTAATTTGTTAGCTATAGAGACTTGCGATTGGCCCTTATTAAAGAGTTCAAAAATTTTAAGCTCAAAATCGATTCCGTAACTTTACGCGCCATAGCTGCACTTCTAAGTAATTGATTCTAAATCTACAGAAACAAAAAAAATTAAATTTTCTTTGTCAAACTAAACGGGAATTAAATAAACGTTTCAAAATTTTTGTTTATTTGTTGCAAAAAAATACAAAAACAAAATAGTTGCTTAAGTTTCGAACAGCAATATATGGAGTCAATTTCATTTTTGTTTTTTTTTTTACTAGCAAGGAAATGGAATTAAATTTTTCTTGTTATTATTAGAATGTAGGCACATAACATAATAAAAATTAAAAGTGTTATTTTGTATAAACCAATTTAAAAAAAGAATATGTAGGACTTTGATTACTTTATTAGGAAAAGTTGCTTAGGTTTCGAACAATACTGTATATGAAAGCATTAAAAATTATTGTAATTAATGATTATTAAAATTATTTATTATAATTAACGCTCAATGTAATAAAGCTTGTTTTGTGAGCACTCTGAATTAATAAAATAAAAGGATGGAGGTACGGAAACGTAGAGGGAAAACAATTTCTCAACGAAATTCCTCTCTACATTTACGTTTTTTATGTATTCAATGCGTACGAAAGAGATACACATTAATGTACGGGGTTTTATATTCTTCTTTTGGGTTTGGTTCTTCCCGATTTGGATAAAATTTTAATATATGAAAGAGGAGACAGAAAAATTGACAAAACCAGATCTCAATTATTACACTTTTTTATTTTTATGAATTTTAGAAGAGTTACTAAATTTATTTTTGTTTTTTTTTTCTAAATAAAATTATTAAAAACACAACAAGTGTACACTAGGGTGGCAGGTATTTTACAAAATGTTGAATTTCGAGATGTGCACCCCCTATTTTTTTACAGTTGACCTAAAAAGCATATGGTGAAAATTTGAGCCAAATTGGACAATTTTAAACCGCGGCACACAGAGGTCAAAGGTCAAATTTTAGGAAATTTCACTTTTTTACAAAAAATTAATTATAAGGGCTGGTAAACAGGGTTTATTTTAATGCTCGTTAGCCTCCAAGGTGTTGGTTGGCCCATAGTGCCGTGAGGTGGGTCATAAGCGCCATCTGTTCACATGGGTATTAAAGAGATGACCTGAATTGTCAGATGAAGGGTTACTGTTTAAAAACATTACCAAAGTGTCGAAATTCATAAATGGATACCTCTTAATTGCCATTTACTTCAGTTTGTATTAAGTACCCGAAGAAATTTATTAATTACACATAACTTAGTTATCTGAAAATTTAAAATCAGTCTAATATGGTATCAATTTATGACCGGGGATATATTATTTATATTTAGTTAATTTCATTGTCCAATTCTGAGAAAAAAAAATATTTAAATTAGGCCTTTTTGTACGATAATTTATGGAAATTCTATAAATTGGGTAATTTTTAAACCCCTGGGCAATAAGATGGCTAAAAATTTTGCAGAAAAAATGATCACAATAAGAAAAATGAACATAAAAGAACTTAATTACAAATTTTCATTAAATTATTCGGGCAAATATGACTGTAAAAAAGTGAAATTTCCCGAAATTTTACCTATGTGTGCCGCGGTTTAAAATTGTCCAATTTGTCTCAAATTTTCACCATATGCTTTTTAGGTTAACTGTAAAAAATAGGGGGTGCACATCTCGAAATTCAGCATTTTGTAAAATACCTGCCACCCTAGTGTACACAGAAAAAAATACTAGATGGTATATTTCCTTGGCTGGAAATATACCCTCTAGTAGACTATTTTTGTAGGAGATTTTTAAAAATTGTTGTATTACCTATGCCAAAAGGTTATACATATAAACCGTATAATTTGACCTATTGGCAATATAAATGCTACAATAAAAGTAAAGTAAAGTGACAAATATTTATTTCTTAATACATATTTTTGCAACATTTAGAAATTAAACATCATTGCAGAACATCTTTAGCCGATGTCATATTTTTTGTTATTCAAATTTTAATATTGCCAAGACCGTAAAAGCTGACACTGAACATTAGAATTTAAGGAGAAAAGGCAAACTTTTCTAACAAGGAAAATATCCTCAAGATGTTACGGTTTCTCTGCAAATACAAGCGTTTTAATTAAGAAAAGTCTTTCAGAAGCTGGAAGTTTTTCCTGTCTTGGGTATCTGACGGTTTTCCTCAAGAATATAATCCTATGGAAATACTTAAAGATTTGAAGGACTTTTTGAGTTATGAGTTCGTTTTTTATGAAAAACCGATCAGGTTGCGGGGAATTTTGCTATATAAAATCCTACATATTCAGAAGACTATTTCTCGGATACTGAAGAATTTTCCTTTCGAAAAGCCCACATATTCTGAATATGATTTGTATTGAAATATAGTTAGATCCTAAGAACTTATTTCCATAGAAAATCCTTAAGAAGCAACCATTTAAATCACCATTTTTTATAGAAAAAAAATTCAGTATCTAAGAGGCTTTTTAAGGAAAGGACCTTAGAATTTAAAGTGCTTTCTTTCCCAGTTCCAGTTTTTTTAGTAAAAATTCTTAGAATCAACTTTTTTCTGTCCAAATAAGTCTTCAGAATTTGAGGTTTCCATTTAAAAAAGTCCTCTGAATCTGGTCCTCAGGATCTAGATCAGGTTTTTTTCTATAGAAAAAAGTCCTCACGTCTGAGAATTTTTTAATGGAAAAAATCATAAGAATCTTCGAGTTTTTCTATTTTTTTAATGCAAAAGTCATAATAGTCTGGGAAAATCTACGATTCTATGAATTTTTTTTCTTTAAGAATTATCCTCAGGTTCTAAGAACTTTTAATACAGAAACTCAGATGGATTCTGTGGAATCATTTCTACAGAAAAACTTTTAGATTCCGAGGTCTTTTTGTTGAATATAATGACTTTTTCCATAGAAAAAAACCTGATCTAGATCCTGAGGACCAGATTCAGAGGACTTTTTTAAATGGAAACCTCAAATTCTCAGATTCTGAGGGCTTTTCCCTTCAGAAAAGACTTAAAATTGTTCCTTTAGAAAAATGCTAAGAATCTGGTGTTTGTCCTATAGAAAATCCTTTAGAATCTGAATAATTTTAGCTTTTCCTGCTTTCTTCTATGTAAGTATTTCTAAATGTTTCTTCCATAATGTGTGAAATTTACATGTGATAAAGGCGCATTTACACGCGTGAGAAAAATGCTAAAGATAGAGCAAATAACACCACTGAATATCATAATTCATTCACATTAGAGCTATTTAGAGGTGTTTTTTGCTCTATCTCTAGCAATATTTTCTCGCATGTAAATGTGCCTAAGGAGCTGTTATTTTCAAAAATAAAGTAAAATTAAAAAAAATTTAAACACTCGTATTGGGGGGATTTTTGCAATAAAATTGCCTATTTTCAAAGTTATATTACCGAAACGGATGTATATTTTGCCTACGTTGTAATAGGTAATAGTTAATTTAACAAAACTTATAGGTGATTCTTCGAACATAAAAGTCACATAAAAATTACCTATTTTAGTAGTAATATTGCCGTAAAACATAGCAAACTCTATTATGCCTTTGAAAATAGGTGATATCACCCTATAGTTTTAGGCAATATTACCTACAGTTTTTTCTGTGTGTATGTATATTCCCAGTCAGAAAAATACAAGCGGGAAAGCGATGGTAAAACACTTTAACAGGTGGTACAATTACTGGCAAAAAGTGATTTCCCATTCCCAAAATGATAACATCATTAGACAAAAGGAGCGGCTGTTCAAAAAGCGACGCAAAAGCACTGGAGAAACAAAATTTTTGAATGTTGGCAAAACTCTGGCAGAACCAATAAATAGGTGGTCTGGAAATATATTTTCCAAAATAAAATTTAAAAAAAGTTCATATGTATTTTTTTGGTCCTGCCGTGATTTAAACCCAGGCCGTCAGATTGGCAGACGATTGCTCTACCCACTGAGCTAACGAGACATATAATATTTGATAGCTAAACACATAAATGAGTGAGTGACTGGCTGTGCGAAAAATCTAGCACTGGCAAACATTTTTTGGGAACTAATATGCCAGCGTTGGGAGAGCAAAACAAATGTTGGTCTTAAAGGAACTTTTCCAAAAATAAAAAATTGATTTTATAGAACAAAAAACTTTTAAATCAAAAAAAATCCAAAAAAAAAATTTTTGCTTGCAACCAGTGCATTGGTGTTTGTACCACTGGTAGCATTGGCTAGGTAGCACTGGATAACCACTGGTTGCAAACCTTGGCATATCACTCTTAGACCATTCTTTGCCAGTGGTTTTTTTTATAAACCACCGTAATTTTTGTAAAACAAATGCTGGAAAAACGCTTTTTGCAAGCCCTGGCAAAGCGTCCCAAATGAGTGCTCTCCCAGTCATTTATTTTCAACACCATGGTTACCCAGTGGTACGCCAGTGCTTGATTTTTTGTACCACTGGCGGGTTCTGATTAGGTTATTTTACAGAAATTTTTTCGATTAATTTTAAAATTTTGTTCGATTAACCGGTTAAGTAAAAAACCCGAATAATTATTTGCACGATTAATCGATTAAAATAAAAAGCCGATTAATTGAATACCCTATATCGCCGTTTTATTGGATATTTTAAAAAAATTTAAACTATTAGAAGACCTTCAAAAAATTCTGTTAAATGATAAATTCGTTTCAAAAATTTGTGATTTAACTCTATAATGGAGAAATTTTTCATAGAGCTTGTAAATAATCGTCTGTATTGCCAGCATATTTTGTTTAAAGAAATATTGTTAACAAAGAACTCGCAAATTAGATTATTAGAAAATTCTGGTAAAATTTCTGGAATTGAAATAAGTTTAAATGTTTCGATGAGAAAATGCTCATAATCGGAGAAATAAAAAGTACCAGAAAATTGCACAAGAATGAAAAACAACTTGTAATAAAATTGGATCTAAAAAATGAAGTTTTTTTAAAGTAATAAAAAGTAACAGAAAATTGCACAAAAATGAAAAACAACTTGTAATAAAATTGGATCTAAAAAATTAAGTTTTTTTAAAGGGAAAATAGGTGCTACGAAATAACCCTCAATAAAATAAAGGCTGAAAATATAAATGAAATAACCCCCTTTATTAGAATTTGAAATTGGGTTTTGATCGTGTTTCACAGAGCCATTTCATCTGAAATAGAAATTTCTCTGTTCAATTCCATAATATTGGCTTTTTATTCATTTTTATGATGATAAAAACCGCGCGATTTATTTAAAAAAAATCAAAGTTTTGGCCGAAGCACATTTTTCAACTAGTTTCTTATGTACTTAAATATTTGATGGCGCCAAATAATTTAACTTATTTTTAACAAAATGAAATAACCACCAAAAATGGAATAACTCTCCAAGTAAATGAAAAGGCAATAATGTTCAAACTGTTTTAATTTTATTTCATTGGGGATTTTTTCATAATAAAATAATCTCAATATTTAAAGATTAAATAAACCCCCAAAAATTAAATTACCGTCAAACATTTTTACGTCATTTCTTGGATGTTATTTAATTTTTCCCTTTGGGGTTATTTAATGGGGGTTAACCGTAACGCTGATAAATATGTATATTAGAGCGTACCACCTTACAGGCAAAAAAAAAAGTGCGCCGTACACACTCCAATATGAAGTATTCTTGCAAGGAGGTTTCAAAAAAAATTTTTTTTTTTTTGCCTTTTTAAATTTTTTTTAATTGGATTTTTACTATATAGCAAAACCCTGGTCTCCTCGAGGCAAAAAAATCGATATATCACCCTTTAAAATCCGATTTTAAATGCCAAAGCTGTAACAAAATATTAAAAAAGGCGACCCCTACGTGCGGCAAAAAAAAATTTTTTTTTTTTTGAAATCGCCTTCAAAAAATATTTTATATTAGAGGGTGTACGGCGAACTTTTTTTTTGAGGTACGGTCTAATGTACATCTGCGATGATATTTTTAAGTGAAATTTTCCAAATTTTAAAAATTTTTAAAAGTGGACTTTTAAAAGACAAATAAAATTAGGGTTTCACGCGAGAAATTTTTCCAAAAAAAATTTGTCCGTTTCTGGCACGCAGCGAAAAAAGTCTTGCCACCCCTGCCCTATATGATACCCATATTGGGTATCTTGTCTTCAGCTAAGATGCAAATTTCTTACAAAAACTAAAAAAATACCTTTTTTAAAAATGGTCCAGCTCGTGAGATCTCATTCCTAGACCCGAAATATTTTGGGAATCATCATAAAACAAACCAATGTTTATTTTGAGGGGGGCACTTTTTTCTGTCCATATAAGGTGAGTCTCTCTAATATACATAATTTGGAAAACAGCGATAACAAAATAAACTCTAATAATTAATCTATACTAAGTAAGCAAAAACTACCCAGTTTTTGTAGAAAACTAGTTTTTGCTTGTTTTTTTATACATGCGCTTTGACAATTAAAAACTAACAAGAGCCAAAAACTAGGTAGTTTTTCCTCAGTCTAAATGCCGTATAATGGAACCTCAAAAAAATTACACCGATCAACAAATATCGAAAATTTTGCACAGACTTCCTCTAAAACTTTTTAAAGGATTTTCGCTTCCTACTTATTCCTTCTTATTTATTTAATCTGTTAAGCCTGGGAAAAAAACTTTATGGCTCAATATGACGTAAAAATACTTAGAAGACTCTTATTTTTTATGAGTTTGAATTCAAAAAAATTACCTTTGGCTTTAGAAAATGTTTAAGGCTGTTTTGCGGACCTCGTTAGTATCTCTAAAATCTACTTTTAAGAATTGTTCCTGAAGCACTTAAATTTGGTAAAACAGTTAGACACACTCATAGAAATAAACTTGTGAAAATAGCAAAATATTTAGTAGCTTTTTCTGCTATTTTTAGAGGTTTATTATTTAAAAGTGACTTTGCACAAACATTTTTGCCGATTTAGTCATCCTGTTAAAATCAACGGAAATATATGGTGAAAAATAGTAGATTTTTTTTTATTCTACTAATACTTAGCAAAATTTTTTGCTGATTCTAGCAGAGTAAATTTTTATTTCAATTAACTAAAATTTAGCTCAAATAGAGCTAAATAAAATTCTGTATATTTAACATATTAATTTTTACTATTCTTATCTTACTAATATTTAGCAAAGAAAATCTGCTTATTTCAGCAGTTTTTTATGAAAGAAAAAAATTTTCATAATTTATTTTTTCTAGAGTTCCCAGCCAGCAAACGGACCCAACAATGAATCAGAAAACTGCTCAAAATATATTATTAAACTTTCACTTTACTAACACTAATATTTTCGTCCAAAAAATGCGCAATTTTTGACAAATAAGTTTAAAATTTAAAAAATATGTTCTTTGTTTGAATAATTTTTGACTTACTGAATAAGAACCCGCAAAAGAGTATCATATTACACATTTCAATAAATAAAACTAGGGGTCAAAATCCATTGAAGTCCCTATGACACTTGCTTAATTTCGTATTGCCTTTGTATTGACGAAAAATTGACGAATTTCCTTACGAAAAAATAATGTGTAAGAAGAGTTCAGCTTTATAAAATAAACCAGTATCTGTCAAATAGGGAATGTAAAATCTCGCACTTTTTGATTTCCCGGGAAAGCGGGAAATTTATCGTGAATTCACGGGATCCCGCAAGGGACATAAATTAGGAAATATTTTATAGTAATTTAAAATTTTTATTAATAAAATGTCTTTCAAATTTTCATGATCGTGAAAAAGCTCAGGTGGTTTTTCTTTGAATTTTCGTAGTGGGAAAGAATTAATTTTATATTATAAACGAGTAAAAAGGTTAAAGTCGGGCATGCCGACTATACAATACCCTACCCTACTTTCACCAGTCTGGGTAAAAGCCAACTAATGTTTGGATCTGAAATTCGAATGGGTTAAAATGGGGCTTGCGTCAAAATTTTCTATAATGTGAGTCAGCGCACCAAATTTCATTAAAATATCTTAATATTTGCGATCTGCAGTTTGTAATAAAGCCAATTTTGGGGGGACCCTTATATGGGCACTAGGTCTAAACATGGACCGATGTTCACCAAAATCAATAGGCTTCGTCCTTGGGCTAACATAGGCCTGTGCACTAAATTTCATCAAAATATCTTAATATTTACCTGCAGCGTATAAACAATATAATTTTGGGGGGACCATTATATGGGCACTAGGTCTAAACATGGACCGATTTTAACCAAGCAAAAGGTTCGCTTAATCTAAATTTGGCCAAAGAAATGACCTTCCATATCAGACTTTCGAGCTATATAAATGGGAAAAACTTAACTTTTCTTCAAAATATTTCGAATCGTATGTTTCCTCTAAAAATGTTTTTAACAAGATTTGTAACGGGATCTGAATATACTACTCTTCCTCTTTAAAATAGTTTTTGAATTCTTTTGATAACATATTTTTTTACGGATATATCGTTTTTTGAAATTTGGGTCTTTTATTTTTTTTTACAATTTTACTTTGAAATTGCGGTGAAGGCCCAAATTTCAATAAACGATATATCCGTAAAAAATATGTTATCAAAAGAATTCAAAAAGCATTTTAAAGAGAAAGAGTAATATATTCAGATGCCGTTACGAATCTTGTTAAAAATATTTTATACCCTGACCACATAGTGGTGTAGGGTATAATTATATAAGTCTAATTACACTATGGAACATTTTTGGGATTATTGTCTGGGGGGTGAGAAATTCCAAGTCAGGGTGATGGTACTAGGTCAGTATAGTAAAACCCTCAAAGGGTTTGGTGTTCGTATGTGTCATTTTTTTTTATGACCTTTTAAATTTTTTCCTTATCTTGATGTTTTTTCGCTTAGTTGTAACTCGAGAACCACTTGTCCGATTTTGATGAAACAAATTTAGAAAAATTTAGAATTACAATTTCTTTAATCCGTTCATATAGCATTTTTCTTTATAATCAACAGTTTTGCCGGTAAAAATAAATTTGTGGAGAAAAAAAAATATTTTTTTGCCTAAAAATTAAAATTTTTTTTTTTAAATTCATAAAAAATTTTAATTTTTAGGCAAAAAAATATTTTTTTTTCTCCACAAATTTATTTTTACCGGCAAAACTGTTGATTATAAAGAAAAATGTTATATGAACGGATTAAAGAAATTGTAATTCTAAATTTTTCTAAATTTGTTTCATCAAAATCGGACAAGTGGTTCTCGAGTTACAACTAAGCGAAAAAACATCAAGATAAGGAAAAAATTTAAAAGGTCATAAAAAAAAATGACACATACGAACCCCAAACCCTTTGAGGGTTTTACTATACTGACCTAGTACCATCACCCTGACTTGGAATTTCTCACCCCCCAGATTGGCTGTTGTACTGTGTTATATATGTATTTTTAAAAATTAAATAAACTAAAACTAATTTTAAGACTAAAACACTTATCCGTAAAAAAAAATTAATATAGAAAATAATTTTATAAAATTGGAAAATTTTTTTAAAATTATGGAAACAAATTTTGAAAATTTTTAAAAATCAACGGACAAATTTGTCTTTAATTCTGCACAGAATAAGTGCGGTTCAAAATTTTTTAAACAAACACTATTTAGTTGAGTGGCTTTCTTAAAAAATATATTTTTTTAGTGCCTGTTAAAAAAAAGGAACTTAAAAAGTTCGATCAAGTACACAAATTAATCAGTGATTAATGGATCGAAAATCTTACTACTTTTACTACAATTCTGTAAGTAAATGAGCAAGCCTAAAGTAAGATTTTTACTATTTTCAAAACGTTTGAAAATTTAGCATAAGTAAATTTGAAATAATTAACTTTATTATTTTAAACTGCATTTTTTGAAATCCCGGGATTCCCGGTTTAAATTCCCGGGAATGCGGGAATTGAAAAATGCCTAATTTTCCGGGAATCCCGGGACGAGAAATCCCGGGATGCATTCCCTACTGTCAAATGAATATATATAATGAATGTACTGCTCCCATTTGATTCACATTGCTGTCAATATCAATCCAATACAAAATAAAGCTACACTCAAAAGAATAAGTCAGTAGAAAAATTAGTAAAACGTCTTGTGTATCAAAAATTTGCTGACACAGCAACATTTTTTGCTGACTTGACTTTTTTTTTGAGTGTAGTATCGTACGGGCTTAAATAAATATAAATATAAAAATATTTGCAAAATTGGTGCAAACCTTAATTCAGATTCGAGGGAGGGTAAATATTTTAAAAACGTTTATTGAGTCTGTGCCTATATTTTTAAATATATTTGGATCAAAAATATAAAAAATCATAAAAATATAAATGATTTTGATATAAAGGGTGGTTATATTTTAAGGGCCGATGTTGATTGTGAATAAAACACAAATTATTTAGGAAATTATTGTCATTTCTTTTTATATGATAATATTGGTATGGTTAATTATGTATGGAACAAAATATCGGCCAAATGGCCGCCGCGACCTCGGCGGCACACCTCCATCCAATGGTCCAAATTTTCGATGACGCTGAGGCATAATTGAGGTTCTATGCCGTTAATGTGCCAAATTATCTCATCCTTTAGCTCTTGAATTGTTGCTGGCTTATCGACGTACACCTTTTCTTTCAAATAACCCCAAGGAAAGAAGTCCAACGGTGTCAAATTACATGATCTTGGCGGCCAATTGACATCGCCACCACGTGAGATAACACGGCCATTGAATTTCTCGCGCAAAAGAGCCATTGTTTCGTTGGCTGTGTGGCACCATCCTGTTGAAACCACATATCGCCCAGGTCCACATTCTCAATTTCTGGCCACAAGAAGTCCGTTATTGCGAACACCATTCACGGTAACTGCTTGGCCAACTTCATTTTCGAAGAAGTACGGCCCGATGACGCCGCCAGCCCAAAAACCGCACCAAACACTAAAAACAGGTATTTCAACATTTCCTACAGACCCGATTTGCTGAAATTTGTGCACAATTCTCCCGATTGTGGACACATTTGGTCGATTATGCTGACCAAAGAAATCACGAAATGCATTTTGATTTGAACGCCCATTTTCATAATAAACCTGAAAACTTTAACGCGTTGCTCGATTGTGTATCTTTCTATGGTTCAAATTCAGTTAGTCTGAAATTGAGAAATGTCAAATGAAATGCAGAAAAAAACTTGACGTTTAGGTGTGGTTCACATTCAACGTCGGCTCTTAAAATTTAACCACCCTTTACTTCTCCGCAATATTGACTCATAAAGTATTTCCCTAGTTCCCTAGGGGATAAAAAATTAAAGACGCACAACTCCAAGGCTATTCAGTGGACCTTTTTTGACTTAGGAAACCAAAATACTAAAAAAAATATTTAACAGAAGGCTGCACAAAAAAATCGTTTTTGTCGAGTAATTTATTAATTGGTGCGGCCCTCCGTAAGTTTGTGAAATCCCAAATTTGGCCCTTCAAGCCATACCTGCTATATATAAAGAAAGGTGTATATGAGGTATTTAATGCATTTTACCCACAGCTAGTTTGGTATTGGATTTGCATGCATTTTTAAGTAGTGTATACTAGACCTGGCGTTAAAAACTTTTTTTTGAAACTTGAATGTGGGTAGCGATAAAAATATGCGATTTGATGCCAAAATTGATGTAGCAAATTTTCAGGCTGAGGTCAAAGGTCAAAATTTTGAAAAACCACCCAAATACTTTTTTTTTGCATTTTATAAATTTTTGTAATAACAAATACTGTAAATATAATGTCTTTTCTTTAATTTTTATTTAATAGGCTTATTATTTTTATTTTAAATCATTGAAGATTTTGTATAGGCTGGGAAGTCCTTACGGTAGCCTACAATGTGTAACAAGTACTGTTTATCGTCTTCGTTGTGTGTTAAGCATCTGTTATAGTCAGTTATTAGTTTGACTTTTCTTTCGGCGGCATCATTCACAACAGTAATGCATTTTACGATGTGTCCCCCTTTACAAAATGCTTCGCTCTTAGGCCAGTTTGACGGATCAAAGCGTAAGAAATCCGTAGATATTTCCTTGGATGTTGATAAATGTTGCTTAAATCCTTGGATGTGAATAATTGTAATTCATCAACGCTTGCACACACTTTTTTAGAAGGGAAAATATCAACATCATCACCGATATGATTGTGTTCATCGGAATCTATTTGCAACGCCAAACCATCTTTTCCTTTATTTTTGAGTCTACATGTGGATCAAAAAAGGCAAGTGCAACTGCTTCCTCTGATAAATACCATAGGTGGTTCCGAATTTTTTCCAAAAGCACTGTAGATATTTTTTTTTATCAAAATACCCAATAATCCCCTTTATTAGTTGCATATCTCTATTTGGCGCTTCAACTGCATTTGCGGTTCTAAACCAGTATGGGATGTAGAAACTTACTAAGAAAATGCACATATTACGAATTCCATTCAACTGACTCGCAGACATTTTAAAGTGCTCGTTAAAAATATACATTTTGAGACAATAGATGGCCTTGGACATGAAACTTGCATGAGATGTCGCTCCAGGTGCACGAAATGTGAAATTGGGAATGCTACCACCAAGAAAAATAAATGCAAGTTGTAAGAGTTCTCTATAATCATGCCGAATGTGGACTTTCGCTAAATATTCAAGACAAAAGTGTTTCCTTGTTTCTCGTTACTCGACAGATATGACACTCAAAACTTGTTCATCCTGCATAAAAGTGCTGTATCCCTTTGAATTTAGTGTGCTCCATTCCCGTGCAAAACGTTCAAAAATCGCCACCTCTGGACCACTTGATTTTCCGTAATTGATTTCAAATACAGCTCTTAAGAGAATTTCTGCAATACGGTGGCGATATGGTAACCACAATAAGCTGCGTTCCAGTTTGCGTTCCAATAAAGTTCCAGCACCACTATGAGAGCCAGTATTTGCAACAGTTGTATCGAAATATATCATTTCTAATGAATTCAGCATATTCATTTTTAACAAATAGTCGTAGACTGATTGAGCGACTACAGCACCAGTTCCATCTTCAATGATGGGGATAGCTATTAATTTTTCAACGTTCTCCGACGTGAGCACAATAGCCAAGCGATCAACTTTATTTTTTCCAGCAATTGCGGGAAGTAGCTTTCCGTCCGAATGCAAAACAAATGTTTCAGGTATCTAAAAAAATCTTAAGCTCAAAGCAAAATTTATAACTTGGTCAAAATAAAAAAACTTATCTTGAAATTTTCAACAATTTCTTTGCCATGACGCCGACGATATTTTTTACGTTGTTCACGCAAACTTGTGCAATTCAGGACAAGATCCTCAATATTGTGACCCAACGCTTTGGCAGTTGCACTGATAAAGTGTATAGCTAATGGAGATGACATATTGCCAGCATCCATACAAGCCAGCATTCTGTCGTCAATAAAATTCTTTTTTCTACGTTTTCGAATTGGCTTACTGGAGCAACTTGGAATGTTGTCAGTCTGTTCTACATCCATCGCCTGCACATCATCTCCCGATTCATCACTCTCAAATTCAACATGTTCCATAGTCAAGTCTACACATGAAATTAAGAGAACAGCAAAAAAAAATTGACACTTTGCTTCCAAATACTACATAATAATTACCTGAAGTGACTTTTCTTTTTTCATAATTTTCTTTTCGACGTTTTTCATCTTCCAATCTTTGTGCCTTTCTTTTTTCTTTATTTGTGACATTCTGATCGACACAAGTCATGCTACCAACACGCCCATTTTCTCGCTGCTTTATTAAGAAGTCTCTATCTTCCTGTAAACTTATAAGCTTAAGAGCGTCAACGTGGGCAATGTCAAATAAATTGTTTAAATTTTCCTTAAAGTAATTTTCGTTTTTGCGATGACTTGGGAACGGAGATTTACATACTTTTTTGACTGTTCTCCACTCTTCATAAAGTTTAATGACTTTTGCAGCACATGTTCTTTGATCTGGCGTTGGGATTCTAGCTTTTTCCCAAAAAGGCAATATTTCATTTAACACTAATCTTGCACTTTTTTTAACTGTTTTCTTTTCACAACGCACACTGCTTTGAACTGAAGCACTTGCTGCTTTGATGGTAATTTCACACCAACTATTTTAGGTACACATTTACCAATCAAGTACACATTTGTGTCAGCAGATCGAAGCCGTTCCAACGATAAATTTTTCTTCTGAGCCATGGAATTACGTAAAGTTACACAATATATTATTTTACAATAAACTTAACTTTTCTCAACAATATTTAAATTCGCAATGACAAAATTTTACACATTCATATCAACAGCATTGCTATGTGCTCAGTAGCAGAGCGGAAAAACGGTACTTTTAGACAAAAATGCAGTTGACGACAGCTCAAAGCTAGGAATATTGAGGATGTTTAAAAAACAGCGACGAAAAAAAAAAATTTACCGTTTTTTCAATAATAGTTGTTGGTAGAAATACATAAGGGCGTAATACATACAAAAGGGCGTAACAAACATATTCATTATTTTACAAGAAAAGCAAAAAAAAAAACTTTCCGACATTTTACGAAATTAAGTAATGAAATCAAAACTTTTTATTGTAGAAGGCTATAATTTTGCGGAGAAAGGAAGCTTAATTATGTGCTTCATAATCAATGAAAAAAATTAAAATTTTCTACAGTAAAACCAAATTAAGAAGAAGAGCGAAAAGTTGGTTGTTTAGAATTTCGCTTATAAAATCTTTATTCTTGATATCAGAAAGCAAAAAAATTGTGAGGACACGTAGTTTAATGTCGTGCACCATAATCAGTCAAAAACTTACACCTTCTTCCATTTCAGGTAACGATATATATTGTAAGCATATTTTGAATTCTATAAATATTTTTTTCTTACTATAATAGCAGAAACACCATACATTTTTACAACTGAGAGCTTAAATAAAAACTGTAATGCATACATATATTTGTTTTTGCTTCTGGTGCCATTATATACTTAAGCATAAATACTACTAATAACTAATTTACAAGTTATAAATGATATTCTAATTTAAATAAGTTTTATTTTTGGTATTTCTTAATAAAAAAAATATATAATGCAAAAAAAAATAGAGTATTTTGGTGTTTTTTTTAAATTTTGACCTTTGACCTCATTGTGGCACGGGTTGGCACCATTCCATCAACCTGAAAATTTGCTACATCAATTTTGGCATCAAATCGCATATTTTCATCGCTACCCACAATCAAAATTCCAAAATATAAAAAACCCCATATTAGCTACGCCAGGTCTAGTGTATACTAATATAGGAGTTTCTAATATTAAAATTGTTAGATTAGACCTATCCAATTAATAACCCGAGTTAAATGTTATCCTCAGATATTATCATTAAGCATTAAATTATGGTTATTGTTAGAAAAGTTAGCAGGTCTATATAAATAATAAGGGACTAGTGTATATTCTGGGTAGAAATTTTAATTTTGGAGTTAATTTCCGAAGACAGACGATTATTAACTTGGGGAATAAGTCTATTAAGTATTCCCGTAGGAGTCCCAGTAACTTCAGTGCGCAGAAATCTGTCACGTAAATGTAATTAGGGTCCTGGAGCCAACTTTTAGTGGGATATCCGTAGAGTCAGGATGTAAAGGTTTGATCGGCCGTTCGAATATCAAAGTGACTTTCTGGGCGAGATTGACAGCCACTAATCGTTATTATTCAAGGTTGTAGAAATCGATATTTTTTAAGACACCTAAACAAAAAAAATCAATCAATATACGTCCTAGAATTCTTTTGAACATGCTGAACATGCTGAACTCACCAAATCATCCACTTTTATAGCACTTAACACATAAAACGTATAATCCAAAACCACGGTATATGTCAATGTGGTAATTCGTCTCCAACCTCACACTTAAGTTCTATGTCGGGATGAACAGGATCCGATGAGGTAGGAAGAATATTTCACCTATTTATATTTATTATTCGAACTTTTCTTAATTGTGGCTTGGAAGGTAACGTGCACATATAATCCGGTCCGGGCACGTGTAAATGGGTATCCAATTGGGAGCCGAACCAAACCCAGTAACAGTCGCCGATATAACTTGGGTTATCAGCTATATCTTACTTATTATTACCCAGGAAAAAATTACCCATTACCATACAAATCTCATTGCCAAATTTCTTTACTGCATTACCAAACACATTCTAACAAGATCGTAAAAAAAGCAAGAGTTATTGTAATCAATTCTAAAAATCAAAACAAACAAGGCATGAAAGTCATTCAAATATAATTATTTACTAACAAAAGTTTCCAAAAATTAATAGTTTACTTTTTAAATTATTTAATCTTAGAAAGTAACCGTTTACATTTTGGTAGTAAAACAACAAATCAAGAAGTAGTTCCACATTTTGAAAAGAGAAGTTATTTAGTTTTGAACATAACAGTGAAGAAATTTTTATTAAAAATTTGTGCTAATACGGGATTTTAATTTTTAAAGGACTATTTCCCATTTCTTTGCAATAAATTTGAGCTTTATCACTAATAGTATTTTTTATATACACAATCACTGTATGAAGAGTCAATAAATGTTCAATGGTAATTAATATTCTATCCCACCGCTACACGTGCGGCCAAAGCGGGCTTACAAATTAACATCAACAAAACTAAATCAATGCGCATGAATTCTTCATGCGACACGAACTTCCAGCTTTCGGGATAACCCATTGATGATGTTGAAATCTTCTGTTATCTGGGGAGTATAATTTTTAAAAGAGGGGGAAGCAAAGAAGATATACAGAATAGACTGTGCAAGGCAAAGCAAGCATACGGCATGCTTAATAAATTCTGAAAATCGCAAAATATCTCAAATCACACCAAAATCAAGGTTTTTAATAGCAACGTGAAATCTGTGCTTCTGTATGGCTGTGAAACCTGAAATATTTCCAGTCGTGAAATGAGTTGTATGCAAGCTTTTGTAAACCGCTGCCTCAGGCGTATACATGCCTCAGGAACTTAACCAATCAAATTCCTTTAAGTATGGATATCCGATTGTGTAAATTAAGTTGGCTAGGGCACACAATGAGAAAGCCAGCGGATGATTTAACTCGTCAGACCTGCGAACACTTAGAGACGCCAAATAGAGAACAAGTTGTATGAGCATGGTGTGTCCTGGAGTGAGATGAAAATGATGTCTACCGATAGAATACAATGGAGAATACAATGGAGAACATTTGTTGTGGCCCTATGTTCCACTCACTTGATCGAAAAAATGTCCCCGTACCATGCGCTATGCATTAAATTAAAAAAGTAAACCAGAAAAGTTGTTTTCGATTAAATAAATAGTAACATTACAAAGAAATATATTTTTTAATTTTTCTTAGCAGTTATTCAAAACAAAATATAAAAAATTACTAAAATTTCTTTTAAGTTATGAAATTGAGAATTAAAATAAAATGAAAATCTATTGTCTTTTGCGATTTTGTCAGTTAATTTATTAATTTTAATTTATTGCCTTGTTTTTTTGCAAAACGTCAAAAACAAATCTTTTGGCAAAGTAGTTTAAAAAGGCCAACAAAACCCTATATTTTTTTCATTTTATACATACCATTTTTTTCTGACTTGAAATCAGTACAAATTTTTTAAAATATAACCAAAAAAAAAAAAACAATTATAATGCCAATATAATGGTCCAGTTGCTGCAACAAATTTTTTCGGATAATACTACCGAATTTTTGTTTAGGACAGCGAATTTCCGTTCTCGGAAATAAATTACATTGTAAAAACTAATTTTCTGATAGATACAGACGATATATTCCACTAGTACAATCGATTGGCTACACTCAAAAAAGTTTGACAGTTGTTTGTGTAGTAATCAGTAGTTGTTATTTTTAACGGAAATTACAGATGTTTTTCTATAGAAAAATTCAAACCAACTTTTATGACGGTTATTTAAGATAACAACTAACGAAAAGTACTGTAATTTTGTAACAGTTGTTTAAAGTAGTCTTTTTTAATATCATAATAAACAACTAACAAAACAGTAATTTTACAGCAAACAGTTATTTTTGGTAGTTAATTTGTTGATTTTTTTTTATTTAAAAATTCTTGTTTAGTTTATATTTGTTATTATTGATATATTTCTAGTTTGCAAATAAAAATCAGAAACTTTTATTGTATCTCCAATGCATAAAAGCATAATAACTGGAGAACGGTTTAGAATTTTTACTTAGAATTTTAAATAGGCTTAAGTAATAACACATATTTTTGTTATCGAAAGAAAAAAATTTTTTTTTATTAAAATATACTTTTATAAACAAAAAGAACTGACTGTAAAAAACACTAGTTTTTACCGATTTTGTCAGTTGTGTTGAAATTTTTGTAGTAAAAAGTTATCAGTTAATTTACGACATTTGTAGTTATCTTTGATGCATTTGTTAATTATTTTTCAACAGTTAAAAATAACAAAATTTTTATTTATTTAATTTATAGTTAATTTATTTTAAATGTAAATACCTTTGTCGCCTTTTTAACTGCATATATCTTTGTTTTAACTGACATTTTCAGTAGATTCTACCGACAAACTTTAGCGAATGTACTAATTGTGCCGTCAGATATGTTTTCTCTTTGCTAATATCTGATTGATTTCTGCCATAGAAAAACGTTCACATTCTGACTACTTTTTCCATTAAAAATGGTTTATATACAATTTTAAGGTTTTGGGAACCTTTTCTATCGAAAAACCCTCTGATTCTGGTAACTTTTCCTGTCGAAATTTCCACATAAAAACATTCAGATATTGTTGTTAGGACAATTGAAATTTTGTTATTTATTTATTCATTTATTTAATTTATTCATTTATTTAATTTATTAATTTATTTAATTTATTAATTTATTTAATCTATTTATTTATTTAATGTATTTAATTTATTTAATATTTTATTTAATAAATTTTATAATAATTTATTTAATAATTTATTTAATAAATTATTTAATAATTTATTTAAAAATTTATTTAATAATTTATTTAATAAATAATTTAGTAATTTATTTAATTTTTTATTTAATAATTTATTTAGTAATCTATTTAATAATTTTTTTAATAATTTATTTAATTTATTAACTTATTTAATTTATTTAATTTGTTTAATTTATTTAACTTATTTGATTTATCAAATAAATCAGATTTGTTTAATTTAATTTATTTAATTTATATAGTTTATTTAATTTATTTTATTTATTTTTTTCATTTAATTTATCTAATTTATTTAATTTAATTTATTTAATTTATTTAATTTATTTAATTCATTAAAATTTATTTAATTTATTTATTTTATTTGATTTATTTAATTTATTTATTTAATTTATTTAATTTTATTTAGTTTAATTTATTAAATTTATTTTATTATATTTTATTTTATTATATTTTATTATATTTCGTTTTGTTTTATTTAATGTTGATAAGTAAGAGTGGAAGTACAGCTAAGGTTGCGTTTACACTTGCATCGAAATCCCGAGATTTCGCTATTCACCACTCTGAAAAAACAATGAAGAAAAGCATATAAATGTGCAATTTTTTAATAAAACACACGTAGTTAGCTATAATAAATACATTTTCTAAAAATTTAAAGTTTATATGCTTTCCTTCATTGTTTTTTGAGAGTGGTGAATAGCGAAATCACGGGATTTCGATGCAAGTGTAAACGCAACCTAATATAATAAATATACACCAAACCTGATATGCTATTTAGTATTTGTCTAATTTAGTATAAGTCGAATTCTATTAGTTTACCCATAACCATAAAGCGATTTTAAATATTCGCTTCCTTTTTCTGTAATTTGCAAGGTGTATTGTAAGGCCTTATATATAAAGAACTACCTCTTTTATTAAAAAAACAAGCTTGTGCTAAAAAGTATGAAGTAATTATAAAAAAATAAAATCTGATTTAAGCTATAAATTATCACGCAAGACGGTGGCTCAGCGGAAGAGTATCCGCCTGACACGCAGAAAGCCAGGGATCAAATCCCAACGAAACACATGTGTAAGTTTTTTTTATTTATTTTAAAATTTAATTCGTAAATTCTATATTGAGAATATCTATTTTTAGAAACTCGCTTAATGTTTTTATTATTAGAACACCTTCTTTTACCAAAATCAAAGGTGTTTTGTAAGAAAAATAGTAACTAGCTACCATTGCGATTCCAAAGAATCGATTGCATTTAGTCTCACGCCTTGTTAAAAGAAACAAGTTGGTAATCCAATTGGGAAGGCGTTCTACTAAAAATACCTGATTCCCAACTCGATTCTCTATTTTGAAAATTTTTTGCTGGGTAGTATCACACACTCGGATTCGAAATTGAAATAATTTATTTTTTTAGAAATTTTTTTATTTAGAAAAAAAATATAAATATTCTAATTAAATATATGAATATTAACGAAATTTATTTAATTTCTTATAATCAAGTCACTTGACTTTACTGGTCGAGGTAGCAAACCGTACTTATTTAATAAAAATTAATGCAAGTTTAATAATGGTAACCCGAGTAAAAAAGTATATATATCTTATATATAAGAATATAAAATAATCATATAAGTGTTTATATAATCTGATCCTCAAAATGGGTCTATAAAATTATATCAGATTGTATTATTTTAGATACAATTCAATCTTATATTATACAATTGCATATACTCTGATGCAATTGCATCCCAAAATTGGGCACATCTAATTGAATCGTATTATATCCAATCTGATATAGTTATATACTATTTAATACAATTGGATTTCAAGATTTATACCCAAAATATGTTGGGTTTTGAAATATGTTTGAATTGTAAAACTGACATAAAAAATATTTTCCTTTCGAAATTTTTTCTCATTTTAAATAATATTTTCTTTGATTTGAAAATAATTTAAACAGAAAGTGATATTAATTTATGATCTTGAGTCAAACTAAAATAACATTCATTTATTTAAAATAACAGATCAACTAAAAACTTTTCCCCCATGCATCTTAAACACATTGACACGGTGCAAAAATATAATTTAATAACATACATTTAAATTTAACGGTTCGTTGTAATTCAAACTTCTGTGTTTATCATACACAGAGTTGAATAGAATCAGCTGAGATATCTTAAGAATTAAGGTTCAAAGCAAAAAAGAGTAATAATAAAAAAAGGATAAAAATAGCATTGTTAAATTTCGTTGATGTTAGTCTAAGTTGAGTTGTTGATAACAAACTCGATTTGTTTTCAACATTCATATAAGTAGACGATTATTACATATTAACCCACTCAAAGGCGAAAGGCACTGATGATGGCTTTGTAGCGAAAGCCGAAAATGCGAATTCTGCCTTGCTGGTCTTATCGAATTTTTTCAATAATTTTTATTCTTTGTAATTTACTTGTAAAAATTGTATCATCTTTCTTTGATTTGAAAATAATTTAAACAGAAAGTGATATTAATTTATGATCTTGAGTCAAACTAAAATAACATTCATTTATTTAAAATAACAGATCAACTAAAAACTTTTCCCCCATAAATTTTTATCAAAAAAATATTTTAAATTATTTAAGGCGCGTTTACAATGATAGAGTGACTCTACTCTGCAGCACAGATTGAAATGTCAACTGTTCAAAATACAGAGTAGAGTTACTTCAAAAATGTATGTCACTTCAATATTTTACATTATATTTTCGCATAGTTTATGCCACCACCGCAATTTATTTTCGTATTTAATTTTTTTTAATACTTTTTATATAGTTTATTAAAAAAATTTCGTTTTATTTTGTTTATTTTAAAAAAAATTGTTTTTAATTTGTTGACAATTAGAGATGTGAACAAATTAGTGATGTGTTTTTTTAAGTATATTTGTCATGTTAGACACTTAACAGAACAATGTTAGCTCTAGAGTGGAGATAGTAAAATACAAAAATGTGTTAATATGAAAGAGAAGAAAACTAAATTTGCTACTGATTGGAGTACTCCATCATTGTAAATGCACCTTTAAGATTTATCTAAATTTATATATAAAATGACTTAGAAAATGTTTTGGAATCTAGATTATATAAAGTTTTATCTTAAATGACTTGGAAAATATTTTTGATAATTTATCATATAAAGTTATATGTAAAACAACTTCAAAATTTTTTTGATATCTAAATTGACTTAGAAAATTTCTTCGATTTGGGTTTATATGTGATTATGTATTGGGTTATATCTCATTGTATATTAAACCTCAATTTATGGGATCAATCATATCTGATTATATATAGTTATGTGTATCATTAACATTAACACATTTTTTGGTATATGATTTTATATGGTTATACATAAGAAAATTTCGGGAAATATTTGAAAGTTATTATAATATATGAATACATATGGATGCAAAGCCATTTTATATTACTATATGTTAATGTGTATTTTTGTATTAAAAAATATATTGTTATATATGAACTTTTTTACTCGGGAAGGCAATGAAGTATATACATACAGTAGTGGACTAAAGTAGATACATATTTGAATATTTTTAAATCTGTATTAATAACTTTTGTTCAATTTGTGATATCCAAGTGTAGTTTTTCCAGTTTTTGAAGTGGCCAGGTCAAAGCCCCGATTTGGAACCCATCGAGAATTGGTGGGCAATTGTCAAAAAAAGACTCTCCCAATGCGAACGAGCACCGACCAACTTAGATGATCTTTGGTCAGGAGTTTCAGCGGAATGGGCTAATATTCCACCTCAAACTATTAAAAATCTCGTGGAAAGCATTCCTTCTCGCATAAAATCTGTTTTAAAGAACAAAGGACTTTCGAAAAAATATTAAAGAAAGACCTTGCCGAAAATTTCAAATATGAACAATACTGGATAAAAGTGGTCACAATTTGCAATTATTTTTTCATTAACTTCTTAATGATATAGTCTATTTAGGTTTTTATTGAAGAAGAATGTTTTAGTTTTATGCTTTAAAAAAAAAATTAATTAAAGTTTCTATAATAAAATAAAATTTATAGCAAATTTCGAAAAATGTTGAATTAATGTATCCACTTTAGTCCACTACTGTATGTACCCAGCAAAAACATGGTAATGACAGGTCAATACCATACAGATTACCCAGTAATGATAGGTCATTAGCTTTTGAATTACTTTAAAATACAAAATAATAACTTACCGATGATAAGTTATAGAAGTACTTATGTATTCGTGCAAGGTAATCACTTACTGGTAATTGATTAAATAAGTACTGATTAAGTATTTTTATATATTAATATTTTAATATCACTTTCTGTTTGAATTATTTTCAAATCAAAGGAAGATGATACAATTTTTACAAGTACATTACAAAGAATAAAAATTTTTGAAATAATTCGGTAAGACCAGCAAGGCAGAATGCGCATTTTCGGCTTTCGCTACTAATTCAAAAATCTGTGTTTATCATACACAGAGTTGAATAGAATCAGCTGAGATATCTTAAGAATTAAGGTTCAAAGCAAAAAAGAGTAATAATAACAAAGGATAAAAATAGCATTGTTAAATTTCGTTGATGTTAGTCTAAGTTGAGTTGTTGATAACAAACTCGATTTGCTTTCAACGGTCACATAAGTAGACGAATATCTAAATATTAACCCACTCAAAGGCGAAAGGCACTGATGATGGCTTTGTAGCGAAAGCCGAAAATGCCTTGCTGGTCTTATCGAATTAATTTAAAAATTTTTATTCTTTGTAATTTACTTGTAAAAATTGTATCATCTTTCTTAGATTTGAAAATAATTTAAACAGAAAGTAATATTAATTTATGATCTAGAGTCAAACTAAAATAACATTCACTTACTTATTAATATTTTATTTATAAATTTGTTTTGAACTAAATAGGAAATTTTCCAAGGTAAAATTTTTTTTTTGCCAATATGCCCAACTATTTTACAATGTAGGGTAACCAATTATTTCCTAACTTCTGAGTAACCACTTATTCTATCTTTGTGAGTAACTACTTATTCTTTCGCTATGGGTAACTCGTTTTTCGCACTTTTTTTGTAAGCGAGAGGGTAATGACCACCCATGAATTTTTGGACATCGCGAACAAAAGTAATGTTGCGAATAAATAGCCTGGTAAGTAGTGAAACCCTTTGTGTGCTACTTACTCGCTTAATTACTCGGTAATGTCTGTTTTTGCTGGGTATGTAAATCAGTGGTACAGAAAAAAAACTGTTTTAGCGCGAATCTTCACTTTTTATTTATTGTGGGTTTCGTTTTGTGGTCTCCTTGTAGTATCCATGCTACTTAATAGAAATTTAAAGTTGTTATCCTGTTCGTAGTTTGTTGCTCAATTAGATGAGTTATTCGAGTAAAATAAAGTATCGAATAATTTAATCGTTCAAACTGAAATTTACCAGAGTGGTAAATATTAGTCACACAATCAAAGATAGGTATTCAAATTCCTTCGACCTCACTGTTTAAATTTTTTCACCATTTGATTTTCAAGCGAGAAAATGGAAATGAAAATCAAATTTCCTTAATAATTTTTAACTGTAGCAAAAAAAAAAACTTTTCATCAGATGCAATGAAAACAAAAGTAATGAGCCTCTATCCTCTTTACCATTGCCGTTAGAAAATTAAACACTCCCAATTTTCCCACAATATTCTCTTCACAAAATAAGTTAAGTTGAAGAATACAAATTTCCATTGGTCTCACCCATTACAATTTGCACGTGAAACTACTTATCGTGAAAAACATTTTGTTTATATATAAAATCGAAACAACTTTCTGTGATTAAAGTAAAAATTTTTAAAAATTTATTAAGGAAACACTGAGAGAATTATCTGCATAATATTAAAGAATTTTTGAGTAAAAGCAATGAAGTTTTACTGGAACTCGTCCATTGAATCAACGGAATTTTTGATAAAATATTGTGAAAATTTAAATTTTATATATTAAATGTTTCATACACTCGAATGAAAAAGTTTAATGAAAACTAGATTTATAAAATATATGATGCTTTTTCATGAAATTTAGAAAATTTTCATTTACTTTGTGAAGGAAACTTCATTAGTTGACTGACAAATTTGATAAAAGCTCGTCCAGCAAAATTATTTCTGTATTTTTGGAAATTATGTTTATTGAAACTCCTAAATTTGTTCATAATTTTTAATTTTTTACTTCGGTATTCAATAATAGTATCAGAGACCCAAAATAACTGTTATATTTCTAAAAAAGTCACCACCCAAATTTATTTAATTATAATATTTCAATAATGCACTACATTTTATAAATCATATTGCACAAAAAAATCACAAAGATTTTAATTTTTTCAATTTTTATATTTTATTCTATAAATTTCTGTTGTTTTTTGATTTTTATTTTAAAACTTTCTATAAAAGTTACAGAATGATTTTTTTTTTAAATTAAGCACTAACTTTTTTAATTGATAATAAAATAAAAATTGACCTAAATTGAATGCCGGAAGTTGCTGGAATATACATACATATGTACATATTTACTCACTTTAAATCACTGTTCAATCATTTATTAACACTAGTTGACATCATCAGGATATTATAATTGGTGAAGTCATTGGTTCTATGGCTTTTGATTTATATTCTTAATTGTTATTTTTTGATAAAGAAAAAAAATTACAAAATAACTTATATTATTTTTGAAAAAATAAAAATCGTGTTTGGATTGTTTTTGTTTGAATTAAAAAAAAATTGATTTTTTGTTGTTCGAGGTCAATTTCCTTATTATGAAAAAAACATAATAAGTACTTTTTCAAAAACTCTGCCATTTTTCTCCATCAGGATATTTTTCTGAGAAATATTTCACAGAGTTTTTTGCTTTCAAAATATTCTATACCTTCAGGAATGAAATATCGTCGTTTCGGGTATTTCCAAGTTCCAGTTTTTGTAACTTTATTTTCGCTAAAAAATCAATGGCATGTAATTAAACTTTAAAATGTTAAAAATGGTTTATAGTTTTGAAATCTGCGGAGGCTAAGCTTTCATTTGAGTATAATAACGGTTTTTTGTGTTCGAGTTCTTTTCCAGTATTTAAAAATTTATAATCTTTTTATCTTAGTTAACATTTATCATAAAAATAAATGCCTACAATCTTAAAATTACACACATTGTAATACACTGTTCGGAAGACACTCTCCCCAATATCTATATTGATATAAATTGTGATGAAGATTCACAATAAATTTTAGGATTTCTTCAGATACTTAAGCAAAACTCAAGAATTTCGTCACATTAATTAATAAGATAGAGGAAAGATAATGGTGGTGAGAGATGAGGAGCTTCCGATAGATATATTACTACCTATTTAAAAAATAAAAGAATAATTTAAATTTTTTAACCCCATCCGGTAATAGGAATATTTTTGATAACCGAATTCGGATCTGCGAAATAATTTGAACTTCTTTATTAAATATAAGTGCATTCTTTATTTTATAAAAAAAAGATGCTTAAGGCAACTAAATTGAGATATTTTTTAAAGATTTTAAAGTAAAATAGCAAAAACATAGTTTATAGTCAAAACTAAAAACGAATTTTTTTATTATAACTTCAGTAGGAGATTTTGTTTGGAAATTTCTTACTTAAGTCAAATTTCAGCAAAAATTGTTTCTTAGTTAAGACTATAAAACTGGTAATAATCGTTTGTTCTAAAAAAATTAAAATTACGTAAACTCAATTCTTTCCTAAACCGAATTTCTTAAAATACACGAGAGTTTCATACTCACTACATAGGTAAGTAGTCACAAAATTCTCAGTGGATCACTAAGTGGGCTAAAGTGGGTTAGATAACAACCCTATCAGCAAAAATGTGGAAGCACTAAAAAGGATTACTGCTTGCTTACGTATAGCTTCGTAAACCGCACTAATGAAAGGGCTAAGTTGATTAATTGTTTACATCGCTTTTTGCTGTGCTTTTCAAAAAGGCATGAAATGATCAATACATTTTGATTGCTTAAATATTTTTGCCGTTCTTTTGTCAAAATTTTTTAAAATGCGAAAAAAAGAAGGCATGATTTTAAATAGTTGAAAAGCTTTATAATATGCACTTCCCAGAAAGCACACCCAGAAAACAGATTCGTGCTTACAACCGAATTTTTTGCCAATCGAATGCTTCGGTTGTGATAACAGAATTTTTAAGTTGTGACAATCGAATTATTGTTGAGGCAATAGAAATTCTGTAGCCATTATCAAATGACTATTCACTTCATTGATATTCAGTTGTCTCAACTGAAAAATTCGGTTACGGCAACCGAACCATTCGATTGTAAGCACGGTTGTAAGCACGAATCTGTTTTCTCTGTGCATGAATTATCGACATTTTGAAAGAAAAACAGGATCACAAATTAAAAGCGGTGAACTCATGCCTTTTTGGATCTCGAAACAAGTGCTTTCACGCGAGTTACATATAATGCCCCTGATAAATTTGATAACTTCTTACAGACAATAGCTCTGTTCCACGTACGTTACCGCGGGTACCCAATCTTACCAGAAAGCGTTTCTATTATCAAAATTGTGTGTAAATTGTTATTGTTTCGGGTAAATTGGGTTCCCGCGGGCACCCGTGGTAACGACGTCGAACAGACCTAATAAGTCAATGAACCATTTTAAAATTAATGCATTGACAGCATAAGTATGTCCCATAAAATTGAATATTCGTTTATAACAATACTGTTGACTTATGCTGACAACTCAATAATTAATAAGTAATAAAGAATTGTAAAATTAATATTAAGTTAGTCTTAGCTACCACTTACTAGAGTTTAAATCAATAAAAAGTGATTAATAAAGAATTGTTAAAATAAAATTACAAAAGAAAATTGTTTTTTTTAAATAACAATATAAGTCGATAATAAAACTCGCGAGCTATCTTGAACAAAAATCAGGCATGATATCATCAATAATGCAATCGCTTCACAGCTCATCTTTCCCTGACAAAACTGCTTCCAAGCAAGCAGGAATTTCTGCTGGGACGTGACGTATGAATAACAAACAAAATTTTAAAATCCCCCCCCCCCCTAAAATCGGAAGCTGAAACCGCCACTGAAAGTTATTACCTTTTATGCATTGAAGATACAATAATTTTTTTGAGTTTTATTTCCAATCTAATCCCTAAATTCATAAACGCTTTATAAAATTATAGGAGGTTTATTGAACAAATTTTGTATGAAAATGACGTTTTGTAAACCTGTTATAACTTTACAAAGCATTTATGAATATAACAATAATAAAAAATATAAACTAAATAAGAATTCCAAAAAATTAACGTACTCTTGTAAATAAAATTTCCTTAAAGTATCCACTTGTTGTTAAATTAATATATTTTTTTTGCTAAATTTAGCACTCGGTTTTGAAAAATTTGTAAAATATTTTGCTGAAATCAGCAACGAAAATTAGTTAAAAAAAATACGTAATTTGTAATAAGAGAATAGAGAAATTATACTAAAAATCAGTATTAAAATATTGAAGTGCGATTGAAAACTGTTCACAATTTTTTTTACTAACGTTTTTATCTGAGTGTACTGAAATTTCATTTGTGTAGAAAAATGGAAATGATTTTTTATTTTTTTTACCATTGCGTAAATTTAATGATAATTATAAAAATGTTTCATTACGAAAGTAATGAACATTTCTTTCATTGCAATTACATTTTGTAATGGTAATGCATTTTTTTAATTTGCATTTTATAGATTCAGTGATAATGAAAACGCGCAATGGCCATTACAAAGTAATTAATTACTCCCATCTCTGATAATTATAATAAATAATTAAAGAAAAAAACTGTGCGGCAAAATAAAAACACATTCAACTGAATTTATTTTTTTTACAATTTTCAATACAAATTTCAATTTATTTTGTTTTCTTTGTTTATTTTGTTTTCTTTCCTTTGTTTACATTTACATGTCTAAAAATTAAATATTTGACAATTCCGATGATATCGTTAAAAGACATGGGGATTTACAAAATAAGATTTTCAGTCCCCGCGCGAGTGTTGAGGTAATGTGTTGAACGCAGGTGAATTACAAAATTAACACAAAACAAATATTCATAGATACTTATTTTGAGCCAGATCAAAACTGTTCCCAAAGTGCCAAGAACACTCAAGCTCCCCTTTTACTACTTCCCAGTGTAGAAACGGTAATGACATATCATTATTTTTTGGACTACCAGTAATGACACCCACTTACCTTCTGCATTATTTTAAAACATATAATAATGAGTTACTGATAATGACTTATTTTTATCATTATTTCAA
This sequence comes from Leucophora obtusa, assembly GCA_949987735.1. Taxonomy (NCBI): domain Eukaryota; kingdom Metazoa; phylum Arthropoda; class Insecta; order Diptera; family Anthomyiidae; genus Leucophora; species Leucophora obtusa. The sequence goes on along the minus strand of OX465298.1, from coordinate 117,755,914 downwards.
ATAGAAAATAATTTTATAGATTTTTTTGAAAGTTTTTTGAAATCTATATTTAGACTCAATATTTTTTAAACACTGGTAAGGATATATGTATGTAACCACTTATTTTTTTATTTTTTGTATGTTGACGAGTAAGCTTACTTGTATGCAGCAGGTCAGTTATGGTTTTATCTATTAAATATTACATGTCGATATAGCTCAGATGGTAGAGCTATTGACTGGCAATCTGTAGACCCAGGATCGATTCCCGCACCAGCAAATTTTATTTAAAAAATACAATAAAAAATATTTTTTTTATATAATTTATTTTTTTGAAAATCTATTTTTAGACTCATTATTTTTGTCAGTACTGGTAAGCACATGGGTAACGATATATTTTTTGATTTTTCGTATGCTGTTGTGTAACCATAACTCATTATTTTTCGCGACATCGCCATATAAAGGTAATAAGAAATGTAATAACAAAAGTAACTAGTTACCATTACCAAGTATGTAGTTATATAACCACATATCTGGTAATGATTTTCTACACTGGGTTGTTTATTGAAAAAACAGACTGCAATAAATTTTTCGTTGAAACACGCATTATATTCTTACGACTTTTTTTTATTAAAAAAACTCTTAAATTTTTTATGATTCTCCAATAATATAGGGCCTTTTTTATCATTTGGATTTTTAAAACTTTTACCTATGAAAAATTCTAACATATACTTGGAGTAAGAACTATAGAAATTTTATAAAATGTCAGTTTTGTTTTTTACATACTTGGAAATATTTCATTGGCATTGAAATTTAATTGGCATTACTTGATATCAATGCCAATGCCAAACAATTTCATTACCATTCAATGCCAATGAAATTTTTTTCAATTGGCATTGATTTAAACAATGGTAATTAAATGTACACATAATGGTAATGAAATGTACACGTAATGGTAATGAAATGTACATATAATTGACGAAAAAAGCATTGTATACAAAAAACATTGTTTTATAAAAAAGGACATTAAGGCAAGAATGTAAAATTTCTGAGCTATAAAAACTATAAATATACGCCATTTTATCAAGTTTTATCAAGTATACTGCTTTTCATTCTTCTTTTAACACTGGTTAGTCTAGAGAGATCAGCCTCTAGTAATGTAAACTTGACAAAATAGCGAATATAAGATAAAAAAACACGCGAATTTTTAATTTTTTTAATTTGTTCTTTTATCGAAACATGAAAACAAATCCTTTTTTCATCAATTATAATTGGGCATTTAGGCATTGAACAATGCCAATTGCAAAAAAATTTCATTGGCGTTGATCAATTGTAATGCCAAAAAATTTCATTGGCATTGGTCAATTGTAATGCCAATTAAATCATCAATTAATTGGTCCATTCAATTAACTAGTCCCAAGTATGGTTTTTTATCGTCAAAAAGTACTAAATCGGTCGTGGGGTTACTGCGGTACTTTTGCGAGCAAAAAGTAGTGAAAAAAGACTAAAGTACAGAATTTTTCATCCCTGACCTGTTTAGAAAAATTTAGTAAAAATTTTATTATAAATATATACATGACACGAAGGACAATTAGATTCAATTAAAGAATATTGAACAAGTGGCTGAAATGATTCAAGAAGAGGCAGTGGTAAGCTAACAAAAAAAAAATAAAAAAAATATATATTAAACATTTTTATTAAACTATTTTTGTTTTTTTTGTCTAATAGAATATACCCACGCATACTATTTTGGAAGAAGATTCTAATGATTCTGCCACAATATGTTTAGATTTATTCCATTTAGCTGAGGAAGATGATTGCTTTGAAGAAATACTAAAGAAATTAAACATTAGAGGATTGTAAGAAGATGAACTGAAAATAATTGATATTAAATTAAAAGTTTTAGAAAACTGGGAACTGAAAAAACGCAGGGGTTTAGAAATACTCGGCAAACAACTTGAAGAACTACAAGAAATAGAGAATGAAATTGAAAATTTAGAATACTTTATAAAGTCCAGAAATGTAGAAATAAATGAAGATGATTTTTTAACATTCTGTCAAACACAAGAGCCAATTGAACCAACTGAGGACATTGCGAACTTTTTAAAGGAATTAGGTTTAAAAGCCACCAAAAGACCACAACAACAAAATAAAAAAGTTAAAATTTCGGCCACTTCCATACCAATAACCCCTAAACCTAAAGCAACTGAAATAATCCCTAAATATGTGGCCAATGATGATGGTATGGTAGTAATAGGACCCAATGGCACCATGATTTCTAAAAATGCTCTACAATCTAAAAATTGTTCTTTATCCGGCGCAGCTCTGACTCGTAAAATTCTTATGAAAGTATTTGATCGTAAAACTTTAGCATTTCATAGTTTGACTGGTAAACCTTCACCGGCCTTTATGGATTGTGATAAGCCCATGAAAAATCAATTGGATCCTTTAAAAGTAGCCGATATTATTCATATGGTAATGAAACATACCGAATTAACCGCCAAAGAAGTTAGAAATGCCATAACCACCAAATGTGCCGATGAGAATAAAATGTTTAGACAAAGAGAGAAAAAGAGACAAAATGCTGTAAAACTACAACGAAAGTTGAACTAACACAATTTTTTTTTGGTGTATTTTACATCAGGGATGATAAATGGTATTTTTAAAATAGTACTAACCAGCTTAAAAAATAGTACTTTTTCGACGTCTATAGTACTATAATTTTTTTTCATTTAATTTTTTTATCATTATAAATTAACACATAAAAACTCATAAAAAATAAAGAGTTCTGTTATATCTAACTCAATGCAGCAATAGAAAAACGTAAAAATTTTAGTTAAAACTATTAAAAAAAAATTCTATCAGAATACTTTTGTAAAATATAAGTAAGATAAGAACAGCAAAAACCAAACTGTTAAATACACATACAAAATGTTAGTTATATTTGAGTAAAATTTAGTTAACAGAAAAAAAAACAACTTAACCTGCTAAAATTAGTAATAAATAATAATTAGTAGACTAAAAATCAGCAAAAATTTAAAATCTAGAAAGCTTTTTTTCTATTTTTTTTTTGTAATACGAATAAAAATTTAGTCTTCTGAAATCAGCAGTTTACTATTTTTAGCAACCATTTGCGTTGATTTTAGCGGGATAGACTGCTATTTTCATTCAACTAAATTTAACTTAAAAGTAACAAAAATTTCGTAGATATAACAGTTTATTTTTGCTGTTTTTACTCTACTAATATTAATATTTTCTACAGATTTTACAGTATAACTAAAAGCTTAATATAAAAATATATAAAATATAAAAAAAAAATCTGCTAATCTCAGCAGTTTCTTTTGTAAGGCCATTTTTTCTTAATTTTTAGTAGCTTTTACTGCTATTTTTACAGGTTTATTTCTATGAGTGTAGGGTTTAGAATTTAAAGTCCCTGAATATCGTATTCGACTTCGTTTTAAAGCGAATATTATTTTAAAGTTATTTACAGGTCCATTCCACCTTGTAATGTCTAAAGAATGTTTCCGAATGAACAACTTGATTGACAATCGAATCAAATGAATTTAATGATTGCATTAGGTGCATTAATAATTTATTCGATTCTTCGAAATAGGTTTTAGGTATTTAATCTTTCAGAAATGGAAATCGAATAAGTGAATTCTTTAAGAGCTCTGATGTGGAAAAACATTTTGCTCGTTTCAAAAAATACAAAAATTTCTAGATTTCTTAATTCTCCTAATTTTTAATATTTTTTTTTTTTTGTATTCATACGTATTTTAATAAAAAAAAAATTGCGAAAGAACATTATTTATAATATCTCTGAAAATTAAAATATCACAAAAAATTTAAAAATCGAAAAATGTGTAAATAGTACTAAATGAGTCAGAGGAGTACCATATTACTTTTGAGGTTCCAATAGTACCACAAAGAGTACTATAGTACTAACTTTATCATCCCTGTTTTACATTAATTTGTAAATATTTTCTCTCTCTCTCCTTATTACTGGCACTATATTACTATCGTTACCAGTCAGTGTTGTCAGTTTAGGGGATTTATCCCTAAATTGGGGATTTTTTTTCGTCGATGGGGATAAAAATTTCGGTTGGGGATCTGGGAATTTTTTTGGGGATGACACGAAATTTTAGGGGAATTTTGGGGGATAACATATTATTGCCTTTTTATGTTTTAATGAATTTAACACTGATAATTCTAAATATTTATATATTTATTTTAAGAATGATGATAATAGTGCATGATTTTAGGCTACACAAATTTGTGTCTAGCAAGTTAATGTGCGTACAAACCTTAATTCCTTTTGGTGAAAATTTTAATTCCTTTTTATTCCAAAATATTTAAGGTTATTCGAATGTAATATGAGTTATAAGAAGCTCTTCTTAAGTTAAATATATACTTTGTATGTTATTCAATTGTCAAAAATTCAATCCATCTGCTGAAAAATTAATACTTTTTAATACAGTACCATACGCAACAAAATGTCTGAAGCTGATGAATCGGAAAATTTTGATTCTGACATATTTAAAACGAAAAATTTTGGTTCACATTTTTTTCCTGTTATTTCAATTTATTTGTTCTTTTTTATAATTTGTTACAATTAAAAAATTTATTGAGTTTGAGAATATAACTTACCGAAAAGAATTAAATAAATATAGTATTTTCACTAAAGTAGGTTTGAGGTTAAGAAGAAGAATAAACATTTTTTCAAAGTCATATACACATTATTAATTTGCAAATCAGACTAGATCTAGTTTCTGCCTTTTTTATGGACAGGCTTCATCAGTGATTTTCCATTAAATTGTATTATTGTTTATATTTTATTGTCCGATTGTCTCTATATGATAATTTACTCTCAGAAGTGATCAAAGAGACATACAAACATTCTACTTTAGATTTTTTTTATATTCTTATCTCCTCTTTGTTACCTTTTTCACAAATGTTTACATTAATTAAAAAAAAAACAATTAACGAATAAGAATTTTTTCCAGAAAATAAAAATTGGGGATTTTTTTGAGAGAAAATTGGGGATAAAGTCTGAAAAAGACTGGCAACACTGCTACCAGTGTAATTTTTTCAATAATCTTAGATTAATAAAGAAATCAAATAAAATCTGCTTCACATTTTTAAAAAAATAATTCATTTGTATACCTAAATAATAGTGTTTCCAATTATTCGACCTGGGCGGCGTTATTCGAAAATTCATTTAAATAGATTAACTGGTTATTCGGGTCGTTAATCGACAAAATTGGCTACGTTTAACGCAAAACAAATGTATTTCTTTGTTACTTTATCAATAAAAGAACGAAGAGCTGCTTTTTTAAATTTCTATACAATTAAGTCGACTGCATTAAATTAAATATAAAGTGTTTGCCCAGGATGATTCAAAGCATCCTGAGGTTTTTTAAAGAAACGTGCCTTAGAATCTTCAATTTTTATTTTGGAGGATGCTGTGGACTCTTCAAAATGAAAATGTTGTTACACCCTAAAAAATACGTAGTCGCGGATCACGATTGTTTTAAACTATGTCATAGGTGAAATAACCCTCACTATGGCTTAGTTGATACGACGCAGTGAAAGTCAAATAGGTTTACTTCAAATCGGAAAAACAACTATGGAGAAAGTTTATGGCAGCCTTTTTCTAGTTGGAATCACAGAAATTTTAAAAATAGTACACCCAAAAAATTCCATAGTTAGATAGTCAGTTGATATAATATAAATTTAAAATGGCTATATGTAATTACCAGGGCACATATAATGAACCCAATAAGCACATAGGTTTTAAAAATTCAAGTGCTTTAAATTTTGCTTGAAGTAAAGTAGATTTCAAATTCTAGCATTTGTATATTCAACAGAAATATTTCAAACTTGAATTTTTGTTTCACTTTCGCTGGAGTATGCTATTGAAATAAAATATAATTGAACTTGTATTCAAGCCTTGAAACTGGAAAACAGGGTTGGAATTGAACTTGTTTTCAACTTGATTTCCAGTGAAATTGTTTATAGGGAAGTTTAGCCAAAGGAAAAAAAAAATACAAATTTCAAAAAATATCATAATTTTTCGCATTTTTCGTTTTGTTACGAGCTTATTTTTTGAATATCTCGAAAACTATAATGTAGCTATTATTATTATTAGTTCTTATCTCATTTTAAAGAGAATATTTAGGGATATTAAAAACATATATCTAAAAAAAATTTAAAATAAAAAAATAATAAAATTTTCAAATTTTTTAATTTAAAAATCGAATAAATCAAAAACTTATTTTGTTGTCAATTTTTTTTATATAAAACCTCTAACTGACCTTAAAAGCTTGTGAAATTTTCAAAAGGGCTTTTAAAAAAAGATATAAAATTTTTCTGTTTCTTTTTTTTAAATTTGAATCTTAATACAATAATACTGTACAATACAAAAAAATTATAAGGTTCTGACAACTGATTCTGGTAGGGGGAACAAAAAAAAAGTAAACGTGCATCAGCGTTTTGAAAGGTCACACCTGACCCTATGTTTTTCGGGGGGTTAAAGTTTCCCCCCTTATGCAAATGTTTATTGTGGATCGGCATAGGCAACGATGTGAATCTTCCATTTTAGGTATAGGATGTGTTCATCGAACTTATGTAAAACACTACGAAGAATATTTTTGTGGAACATTTTAGCCCTCTAACTATTCAACTTACGGGTCCTTTTTGTCCCTTTTTAAAAAGTGGCCAAAAAAGTCCCTTGGTACCTCATCAACAACATTTTTAATACAGTTTCATACATGGTGTAATTTGAACAATGTGAAACTATATGTGGCGCTATATAAACATTTTATCAGGTGCGGTAGTTCCCCGGGTAGAAACGTTTGTAGATAACATTATGTAATTTTATATACCTACCCGAATAAAAAAAATTGATCTCGCGCAATATCTAATCATATCCAATTTGATATTGTTTAAGATCTGCTGTAATATCTAGCTGATCCAATTAGATCTCAAAATTGGGTGTATCCAATCATATCGTATTAGATCCCATTGTATATATGGGGATAAACTAAGATCAAGTTATATCTCAAAATTGGGAGGTCCAATGATATCTTTGGGGATAAACCTAGATCTATTTTGATCAGAAAATTGGCGGATCCAGCTATATATTTGGGGATATTTTTAGATGTAATTTGATCCGAAAAATGGCGGATCCAATTAGATCCAGCCATAAATTTGTGGATAAACTTAGATCTAATTTGATCTCAATTTTGGCAGATCGAATTAGATCCAGCAATATATTTGTGGATAAACTTAGATCTAATTGATCCGAAAAAGTGGCAGATCGAATTAGATCTAGCAATATATTTGGGGATAAACTTAGATCTAATTTGATCCGAAAAATGGCAGACCGAACATTGGCAGATCCAGCAATATATTTGGGGATTAAGTAAGATCTAAATTTATACACAAAATGATAGATCAAATTAGATCCAGCAATATATTTGTGGATTAACTTAGATCTAAATTTATCCAAAAAATGGCAGATCGAATTAGATCCAGCAATATATTTGTGGATAAACTTGGATATAAACTGAATAGAAAATTGGCAGATCAAATTAGATCCAGCAATATATTTTGGGATTTAGTAAGACCTAATTTGATCCGAAAAATGGCAGATCGAATTAGATCCAGCTATATATTTGTGGATGAACTTAGATCTAATTTGATACGAAAAATGACAGATCGAATTAGATCCAGTAATATATTTAGGGATAAACTTGGATCTAACTTTATCAGAAAAATGCCTGATCGAATTAGATCCAGCAATATATTTGGGGATAAACTTGGATATAAATTGATCCGAACATTGGCAGATCAAAGTAGATCCAGCAATATATTTGGGGATAAACTTGGATCTAAATTTATGAGAAAAATGGCAGATCGAATTAAATCCAGCAATATATATGGGGATAAACTTGGATCTAAATTTATACGAAAAAGTAGATCTAGGTATATGTGACCTTCTCCGACAAAAGGGACCTAGTGTGTCAAAAAACGGGTTTGGACTTAAGAGTGGATTCTGGTGCCTAAAAGGGTGTAGAATAAGATGAAATGAGTTGAGGCACCTAACCATACCAAATCGCATCTCCCAACTGAAGGTGTGTTTAAAGTGATAATGCGTTATGAAACTTTAAATGCGTTCTTCTCAGAACTTAGTTTTCACACACTAGGTCCCTTTTCTCGGAGAAGGTCACATATATATTTTAGGATTAAGTTGTATCTAACTTTATCTGGAAAACGGCAGATCAAATAAGATCGAGGATTACATTTGGGGATACGTAAGATCTAAATTTATGAAAAAAATAACAGATGAAATTAGATCCAGTAATATATTTCGGGATTGCGTAAGATCTTAACTTTTTCAATAAGTTGCAGATCGAATTGAATCCAGTGATATATTTAGTGATTTGGTAAAATCTTAATTTTTTCCATAAATTGCAGATCGAATTAGATCCAGCAATTTATTTAGGTATTAAAATGGCAGATAGAATTAGAAACAGCAATATATTTGGGGATTGACATCTAAAACTACCCGAGTAAAAAAAATTATATATAATCATATGTGGCATATATTACAATATATAATTAGACATGCCGTTATGTATATCCATATATAATTATATATGACGTCTTTTTCCAAATTTTTTCTTAATATTATGCCATATATAATTTCATCTAATTAGATATCGACCTTTATAATATTAGATATGGTATATATGATTATATATTGCATAGCATGGCTGATCTTATTGCATATATAGTTATATATAGAGCTATATCTTAATATATATTGCGGCATTTTAGGAATATATAATTATATATGGTATCATTTAAACAATATATAACTATATATGGTGCCAGTTAAACTATATATTATCATATATGGTGCCATTTAAACAATATATGGTCATATATGGTACCTCATAAACCAAATCTTTAATTCAGTTCCAGATATGATAATATATGGTACTATATATAGTGCGATATATATTTATATATGGTGTTATTTAAGCTATATATTATCATATATGGTGCCATTCAAACCATATATTATCATATATGGTGCCATTCAAACCATATATTATCATATATGGTACCATTTAAACCATATATTATCATATATGGTGCAATTTCAACAATATATGCCCATATATGGTACCTCATGAACAATATTTTTAATACAGTTCCACATATGATAATATATGCTACCATATATAGTCCCATATATATTGATATATGGTGTCATTTAAACAATACTAATATATAGACATATATGGTATCATTTATACAATATATTGTCATATATGGCACAATTTAAACAATATATGGTCAAATTTGGTACCACATCAACATTTTGAATACAATTCCATATATGGTTTAATTTGAATAATGTAAAACTGTATGGCGCTATAAAAAATATTATCAGATATGTTACTTCATTAACAATATTTATAATACAGTGTCATATATTGTAATAGAATGTTTATGAATATACGATTTAATATATAATAATTACAACTACAAATTGGTGCCATTATCTAAAATTTAATTTAATGTTAACTTATAATAAAATAAAAATGTATTTCCTAAAAATAAAAATATAGTGTTAATTAATGTTAATATACAACAGTTTAACATCCCAGACAGAAAAATATAATCGGCACAATGCTGACAAACCGTTGGCGATGGTCGGTTATGCGTTGGCAGAACGTTGCATTAACTATCTTGGCAAAAAAATAGATTTCAAAAAACATTTTTGAAAAAATTGTGAAAACTTTTTTAATATTTGCTTTTAAAAACATGAAATTTAACCCAGTCCACCAGATTGTCAGCCAAGACCTCTACACTCTAATCTAACGAGACTTGTTATAGATGTGTGATAGCTACAAATTAAATGAATGATAAAAGCATTTCGAGCTAACTTATAAGCATCGAAAAAAGGTATTCCAGAAATTATTAAATGTATTTTAGAAAATTTTAATTGTATATCACAAAATATTATTTGCACTTCAGAAACTACAATATTACGCAAATTTAATTATTTATTTATTTAGTTGTGTCCACAAATAATGAAATCTATTTCAGAATTTCATAGCTAATAGAGAAAAATTTCTCAAATACATTTCATAATTTCGGAAATACGATTGATAATTTCTGAAATACAGTTTGATAATTTCTGAAATACAGTTGTGAATTTCGGAAATACAATTAATAATTTCTGAAACACAATTGATAAAACTGAACTTCAATTGACTAGTTCTGAAATACAATTCATAAATGTGAAAAATAATTGATGAGTTCTGAAACACAATTGATAAAACTGAAATTCAATTGATTATTTCTGAAATACAATTGATAAATCTTAAAACAATTAATACAATTGGAAATGGTGTAGAGCGTCAAAAAGATGTAAATAAAATTATTTTATTCAAAGATTTCAATTTAATAAAAAAATAAATATATAATTTTATAAAAAAATTTATAGAAAAAAAAATTTTAATTTTATAAAAAGAAATTCATTTTGTAAAAAAAATGCATATCGAACTCGAGACCTTCTGAGTTTACACCTTATTTTAACAAAATATTGTAATTTTTATACAATCAGTGCTCTGCCAGTCTATTATTTTTTGAACAGTTGGCAATATATGTCTGGGATCTTATTTAATCCCAAATAAATGGAGATCTTACGTAGTACCCAAATATAATCCGGCATCTAATTTTATCTGTCATTTTTATGGATACTTTTAGATGTCAATCCCCAAATATATTGCTGTTTCTAATTCGATCTGCCATTTTAATACCGAAATAAATTGCTGGATCTAATTCGATCTGCCATTTTTCTGATAAATTTAGATCCAAGTTTATCCCCAAATATATTGCTGGATCTAATTTGATCTGCCATTTTTCAGATCAATTTCTATCTAAGTTTATCCACAAATATATTGCTGGATCTAATTCGGTGTGCCATTTTTCGGATCAAATTAGATCTAAGTTTATCCCCAAATATATAGCTAGATCTAATTCGATCTGCCACTTTTTCGGATCAAATTAGATATACGTTTATCCACAAATATATTGCCGGATCTAATTTGATCTGCCAAAATTGAGATCAAATCAGATCTAAGTTTATCCCCAAATATATAGCTGGATCTAATTGGATCCGCCATTTTTCGGATCAAATTAGATCTAAAAATATCCGCAAATATATAGCTGGATCCGCCAATTTTCGGATCAAAATAGATCTAGGTTTATCCCCAAAGATATCACTGGACCTCCCAATTTTGAGATATAACTTGATCTTAGTTTATCCCCATATATACAATGGGATCTAATACGATATGATTGGATACACCCAATTTTGAGATCTAATTGGATCAGCTAGATATTACAGCAGATCTTAAACAATATCAAATTGGATATAATTAGACATTGCGCGAGATCAATTTTTTTTACTCGGGTATCCATAAAAATGACAGATAAAATTAGATGCCGCATTATATTTGGTACTACGTAAGATCTCCATTTATTTGGGATTAAATAAGATCCCAGACATATATTGCCAACTGTTCAAAAAATAATACACTGGCAGAGCACTGATTTTATAAAAATTACAATATTTTGTTAAAATAAGGTTTAAACTCAGAAGGTCTCGAGTTCAATATGCATTTTTTTTTCAAAATGAATTTCTTTTTATAAAATTAAAAATGTTTTTTCTATAAATTTTTTTATAAAATTATATATTTATTTTTTTATTAAATTGAAATCTTTGAATAAAATAATTTTATTTACATCTTTTTAATGCTCTACACCATTTCAATTGTATTAATTGTTTTTAAGATTTATTAATTGTATTTCAGAAATAGTCAATTGAATTTCAGTTTTATCAATTGTATTTCAGAACTTATCAATTATTTTTCAGATTTATGAATTGTATTTCAGAACTAGTCAATTGAAGTTCAGTTTTATCAATTCTGTTTAAGAAATTATTAATTGTATTTCCGAAATTATCAAACTGTATTTCAGAAATTATCAATTGTATTTCAGAAATTATGAAATGTAATTTAGAAATTTTTCTCTATTAACTATGATAAACAATCAACAAGTTCTGAAATAGATTTGATTATTTCTGAAATACAATTAATAAATTTCTTAAATACTTTCCATAATTTCAGAAATACATTTAAAATTTCTGTAATACAATTAATAGCTTCTGAAATATAGTTAATATTGTAGTTGCTGATGAGTTACCATATATGACCATATATTGTTTAAATGGCACCATATATGACAATATATTGTTTAAATGGCACCATATATGGTATGTTCCCTATTAAAAAAAAATAATATGGAGCTTTATATGGTAATATATAACTTAGAGTCATCCACGTACCATTTGATCCGAAAAATGGCCCGATAAAATTGTATCAGTTGTTTATCAGTTTTTAACTTATTGTATCAGTTTAGATCTGACCTGATTAAATTATGTGTTAATCAGATGAAATTGTATCTGATTTTTGACCTGATACAATTTTATTGGTTTATATCACATGGTATCAGTTTAGGTCCAAATAGATATATTTGTATACAAAATTATATAGTTATATCCCAATTTGGACCTGATATCAGTTTAAAACTTTAATACAATTGTATAAGGTAAATGTCGGATACAATTATATTTTATTTATACAAAATTGAACCAATTACGATCAAACCTGACACCATTACATATAAACCGATAAAATTGCATCAAGTCAAAAATCGGATACAATTTCATCTGATTAACACATAATTTAATCAGGTCTGATCTAAACTGATACAATTAGATAAAAATTTATAAACAATTGATAAAAATATATCGGGCCATTCTTCGGATGAAACTGTATATTTATACAGATATAACTTAATCACATATATGACTATATGTAACTATTTTTATTCGGGTTGTTTAAATGATACGATATATCAAAATATATGGTACTATATATGGTAGCATATATTATCATATCTGGAACTGTATTAAAAATGTTGTTGAAATGGCACCATATATTATAATGCATGGTTTAAATGTCACTACATATGGTAATATATTGTTTAAATGATACCATATATCAATATATATTGCACCATATATAGTAGCATATATTATTATATCTGAAACTGTATTAAAAATGTTGTTCATGAGGTCCCATATATGAGCATATATTGTTGAAATGGCACCATATACGATAATATATGGTTTAAATGGCACCATATATAGTAATATATTACTTAAATAACACCATGTATAAATATATATGGCACTATATATAGTATCATATAATATCATATCTGGAACTGTATTAAAAATTTTGATCATGAGGTACCATATATGGCCATATATTGTTTAAATGGCACCATATATAATAATATATGGTTTAAATGGTACCATATATGATAATATATGGTTTGAATGTCACCGTATATGATAATATATTGCTTAAACAGCACCATATATAAATATATATCGCACTATATATAGTACCATATATTATCATATCTGGAACTGAATTAAAGATTTTGTTAATGAGGTACCATATATGACCATATATTGTTTAAATGGCACCATATATGATAATATCTAGTTTAACTGTCACCATATATAATTATATATTTTTTAAATGATACCACCCGAGTAAAAAAAATTGATCTCGCGCAATATCTAATTATATCCAATTTGATATTGTTTAAGATCTGCTGTAATATCTAGCTGATCCAGCTATATATTTGGGGATAAACTTAGATCTAATTTGATCTCAATTTTGGCAGATCAAATTAGATCCGGCAATATATTTGTGGATCAACTCTAGTTATACATCATCGTGTAATTAGGATACAAGAGATTTTGGGTATCATCTTTGGGAAAATCTATATATATATCAACGCAACCTTTACTGTTTCCCATCCTCAACCTATCCTGTTTAATCAGTGATTGTGCAATTTTTTTATAAAATTATAAATTACAAATTTTAATGAGTTCTTAAAGGACCACAAGTAAAGGGTGACCAGATTTTCTAATCAAAAATTTTTTTTTGCGTTAGAGAAAAACAAATTTAAAATTTTACTAATAGTGAAGAATTAATACACTTACAACCGTGTTTAATTTCCTTAAATTTGTCTTAATTTTTTTTGTGGAATTAAACTCAATTTAACTTTCGATTAAATTTTTTTTTTTGTATTCGAATTTTCGGATATATTATATCACTTTACCTAAACTGGATTAATTGTTAATCCAAAGTTAATAGTTTCAAAACTTAATTCAATTTTTATAACAGTTATATAAATTTTTTTGTTTAATCTCTAATTTATTTTAACAAATTTTTAATTTAAAAAGTGTTAAATAGTGTCACTTAAAATATTGATATTTCACTTCAAAACATCATACATACTCACTCACTCATTACACTTTATAGATATTAATTAAAATATTTACATATTGTCATACATGCATACAAAAATCAGGAAAAGCTTTCATATTATGAAATAAAAGCTTTTCACCATTTTCACCACTTTCACCTTTTTCACTCTTATTTCAAACATAAACCTTATTTCAATCTAAGACAAACACCTTTGTATATAAGTTTGTTACGCAGCTATCTTTTGTCTTGTGGCGCCTCCAGACATCGAGGGACTGTATAAAATGTAAGTTGAATATTTTTAATTTATATATACAATACATACATAAATTCAAAACACTTTAAAAATTCATAACAACACCATCTTCCGGAAAATCTGGATAACTATTAAAAAAAGGGTAAATAGATTGAATATTTTTTGGATATTAGGGTTACCATTTGCATTAAAAATGTCAAATATCATAGTTGTTCAGATTTTAGGAATTCAATAACACTAAAAAAATAATTTAAATTAATTAATATCATAGTTGTTCAGATTTTAGGAATTCAATAACACAAAAATATAATTTAAATTAATTAATTGAATTTTAAAATGATAAATTGGGATACATTTTTTTTTTGAATTAATAATATTCCCCAATTTATTTTTTTTTGAATTATAATATTAATTTTAATACTTTAAATCAAATTTAATTTTAAAATTTAAATACGTCAGTCAAAAGGTGACCATATCTTTGTTTAATTTTATTATTTTTTTATTTATTTAAATTGGTTTTATCTTTATTTATAATTTGTAGGACACTATAAATAAAATAATGTTTACAATATTTAAAAAAATGGTATATTAGATAGTTGTTTATTACGAAAGGTAAAGTCAGTGGTATGGGTTAGGTAGGTAAATTTTTTTTTTAGGGCTGACACTACATAATACAAATTAATAGTATTTGTCTTTTGTTAACCCATTTAGAAGAAAACAATAATGTAGTATCAAAAGTTTTTACAAATGTATTTCTGCAAATGCTGCAGACAAGTCAGAATATATTTTTATATTCCGTTGATTATTTAAAAAATAAATTTAAATTTCGATTGTTGCTTAAATAAATAATGCTTTGATGTACTTTAATCAAAACAAAAGTCTTAAGACACACACATATTACTCGCTAGATTCAAGCCATAATTAAAATCAAAATCATTCCCAGCAAAAAAAACTGGAAGTAATGCTTTACAAACTACTTCTTTCACTGCTGCACAAGTATCCTTTAGTGTATTTGTACTGCTTTTTTAGAAGTAATTCTGAACGACTTAAAAAAATCACTTCTTTCGTATCTTCCAAAGTATTCGTTAGTATATTTTACAGCATTTCTAGAATTACTTCTAAGCAACATCCAAAAAATCACTTAAGTATTGCTTCTAAAGCATAATTGCTCTAACAGTGATGCTGAAAAGTAATTTTGGTATCATTTGGTATTTCGAGGGAACACAATTTTTTTAATTTTTTTATTTTTATCTTTTTTCTATTTCTATTTTTTTTTTATTTTTTTTTTTTTTATTTATATTTATAATTAATTTGTTTAAATTCAACATTTTTCTAATTTTTCACTTTCTAAAAATATATGTACATAAAAAAAAATTATAAAAAATTTGCTTTTTATGTACCCGAACTAGTTTTACCCACTGGGTGCCCCGCTGGGTAAAACTAATTTGGAAAAAATGTCTCCGATTCGTGCGCGGAGTTATTAGTTAACCCAAAAATTTGTTTTCGTTTTGCATATAATTGTTTGGCATTTTCGTTTGTTTATTACCTAAATCTAAGTTAACTATTCAGTACACTCATAGAAAGAAATCTCTAAAAATAGCAGAAAAAGCAACTAAGAATTAGTTAAAAATTATATTGCAAAAGAAACTGTTAAACTAGCAGATTTTTTTTGCTAAATACTAGTAAAATAAAAAGAACAAAAATAAAAACGATAAATTTACAGAATATTAGTTATATTTAAGTTAACTTTTAGTTAACTGAAAACGACAAATTTTACTGTAAAATCTGCAGAAAATTTTGCTAAATATTAGTAGACTAAAAATAGCACAAACAAAATGTTATATCTACAAAATTTTTGTTATTTTTAAGCTAAATTTAGTCGAATGTAAATAGCAGTCGATTCTGTCAAATTAACAGAAATATTTGCTAAAAAAAATTGTAAACTGCTGGTTCAAAGACACGATTTTTATTTACATTTAAAAAAAATTCGAAAAAATCTTCGAAAATTTTAAAATTTTAGTGATTTCTTAGGCTACTAATTATTTAGCAAAACTTTTTTCTGATTTAACAGGTTAATTTGTTCTGTTCTGTTAACAAAAATTATTTAAGTTAAACTTTGTATATATTTAACAGTTTTATTTTTGCTGTTTCTATCTTACAGTCATAGAAAAAAGTTTGTAGAAAAGTTAGTAAAACTGTTAGTACTTCAACTTAACAAATTTTTAGTTAAAATTGCATTTTTAGTTAATTTTTTTGCTACCTCCACATTACTAACTTACAAACTTTTTTGCTATTTTTTTTTTGCTGAATGTAGTTACTAATTTTTAACAATAAATTTGCTATCTTTACAGTATTTTTCTGAATTTTAGTTACTAATTTTTAACAGAAGATTTGCTAGTTTTATAAATTTTTTGTAAACTGAACCACCAATTTAAGCGCTCCAAAACAGAATGTTAAATGACTCACAAAAATTACTGCATATTTTTAACTCGACAAAAATAATGCAAAATTTTAAATAAAGCTAAATTGAAATGGTTGAAAATTATCTAAATTATTAAAATTTACAAGAAAAGTTTCTATTTATCGTAATACATTAATTTTCAAAGATCAAGGTTTATTTTGGACGAACCATTTTAATATGAAAATTGTGATTAAAAGTATCTCTGGCGAGCAAGTGGAGTTTACGGGGATGACCATAATTTTTTCCCCCAATATTGTACTTTTTAAACTTATTTAAAGAACACGATATTTTTAATCGGCCACACCTTCTTTCCTGTGGGTGGAGCTTTAGAGATGAAAATGGAAACTCAAATAAATTCGGAAGTACATATCCGATCAGCAAACAAAGAAAAATCAAAAGAAGGGTCTCTGAAATACATTTTGTTATGGTTAACATATTAGGGATTTTCATATAAACTCGTAAATGCCTTGTAAACCTTGTATAAATATAACCCATATTGTTATGTATGGAGTTTGACAGGTTTACACCGTTTACGAGTAAAATACGAGTTTATATGAAAACCCCTATAATTGTCTATAAATATTACCACTTTTACAAATAATCATTCTTGGGAAATTTTCATTGACATTGAAATATAATTAGCATTACTTTATCTCAATGTCAATGCCAACAAATGTCATCACCATTCAATGTCAATGAAATTTTTTTCAATTAGCATTGATGAAAACAATGGTAATGAAATGTACACATAATTGAAGAAAAATCATTGTAATATAAAAAAAATATAAGAAATATGCGAATTTTTAATTTTTTTTCTTAATTTATTCTTTTATTAAAACATGAAAACAAATACTGCTTTCATCATTTATAAATGGGCATTTAGGCATTAAACAATGCCAATTGAAAAAATTTCAATTAATTGACACATTGAATAAACTGGTCCCAAGTATGTTTTTAAATACACATTTATTTTTTATTTATTAATTTTCATTTCATTTGCTCCTTTTTTACCTTTTTCCAGTCCACTAGTAATCTGAAAAAGTTTTATTGATTTCAGGAAATTTTAGCAAAAATTTTGTAGATTTAACAGTTTTTTTTCTATTTTCATTCTACTATTATTTAGCAATTTTTTTTGCTGATTTCAGCAAGTTAAATTGTTATTTGCAATTAACAAAAATTCAGCTCAAATATTACTAAAATTCTGTAAATTTAACAGTTTTTTTTTTGCTGTTTTCATTTTAGTAATATTTAGCAAACTGATTCTGCTAATATTAGCAGTTTTTTCTGCAGCATCATTTTTAACTAATTTTTAGTAACTTTTTCTGCTATTTTTACGGACTAATTTAGCAGTTTTTTTTTTGCAGCATCAGTTTTAGCTAATTTTTTGGTAGTTTTAACTAATTTTTTACAAACTTTTTTCTATTAGTGTATGACATCCACCGTTAGTTGTCAATTTAAATTTTAGTAATTAAAATAAAAAACTTGAAACACATAAGTTCTTGTTAAATAATTATAGCAAAGATTTAACATAAAATCACTCTTTAATAAAAAAAAATAACAAATTTAATCAGAAGAATTATTTTATTACAAAATTCCCATTCTTAGTATTAAATGGGTTAATTTAATATTCATATGGCAAAATACAACCCAGCAAAAAAAGAGTTGCCGAAGCAGTAGAAAAAGCACTACAATTGATGATCTGGATCTACTTCTTTTTTAACATAAACACTAATGATTTTAACATTGAGTTGTCATAGGAGGAGTACTCCCACTTCAACATTTTTTCAGTACTTTTTGAACGATTGCAATGGAAGATCTTTTTCACCAATTAAAAGTTAAAAAAATTCTTCCCTAAAAAAATTACATTTTACAAAAGTTTTTTATTGCCGCCACCGGGTATCGAACTTGCGACGTCACGATTGCTAGTCTAGCGCTCTACCGCTGAACTATTTTTTGATATGAAAATCGACTGGCATAAAAACACCACTGTTACTGCGAGATATTGTTCCTTATTCTCTTCAATAAAAAAACTTATTAAACAAGTGTCAAAGGTGCACTCCAATGCAATATTGTTTTCAGTACTATTTTTACAGGTGCATAAAAAGCAATTTCTCACAATTTTTTTATATATACATATTTTTAAAATTTTTTAAATTAAAATAATATTGAATTTAAACAAATTAAATTATAAATAAAAAAAATAGAATAAAAAAATAAAATAATATTGGTCCCGCCGGGAATCGAACATGCGACACTCTGTTTGGAAATGTGAAATGATACCAAAATAACTTTTTACGATCACTTCTAGAGCAATTACTCTTTAGAAGCAATACCTAAGTGATTTTTTAAATGTTTTTCAGAAGTAATTCTAAAAATCTGTAAAAATATACTAACGGATTCTTTGGATGCGAAGTGATTTTTTGAAGTTGTTCAGTATAACTTCTAAAAAAGCAGTAAAAATACACTAACATATACTTGTGCAGCAGTGAAAGAAATAGTTTATAAAGCATTACTTAAAATTTTTTTTGTTGGGAATATATGACCAACAATGTTGCAACAATCACAAAACGTAGAAAATTGTGGTTTTTACAAACTACAAAAAACTAGTATGCTGACTGCATATTACAAAAAAATTGAAAAGAAATTAAATATAAAATCATAGTAGTAGATAAATTTAAACAAGTTCTCTATCAAAGTTTATAAATTCTTCCGAAAGGTAAGGACAAGGAAAAAACCATACCTTTAATATTAATGAACATTTAATACTACAAATTGTGATATATAGAATTAAAAGATCTGTTTAGCCATAAACATATCAATTTAATAATATTTATGTATTTTAAAGTTTATCTAGATTTGTTGTTTTAAGTTGTCTAAAGGTTAAGAGGAAGAAGAAAATATGTATTTAAAGGTAATCAATGTTAACTATGCGTAACATTGTTACGTGTTGGTATATCTAGAGAATGGTTCAGTTCAAATTGCAACTCACTCATGATGGCATTCCAGCGTCTCAAGTGTACAAAACAAAACTAATTATTACATATTTTTTAAGAATACTTATGTTATTTTACACAGACAAAATAATTAACTTAAAATATCCAATTAAACATATGATAAAAACAAAAACAGCTTTTAACCAAATATTTAATTTAATCAATTAATATTTTAATTATTTCAATTAATCGTATACAATTTGTAGTAATTGATAGTATCATTTGGGTGATAGGTGCAAAATCAATTAAAATTTTAATTAACACAATCAATTTCGTAATTAAAACTCGTTTTTAGTTTTTTCTGTGTATGTTTTAAGAGTTTCGGTAAAAAAACTAGATGTCATTAAAAAAAGATTCTTTAAAAAAAGTCTGCACAAATACCCTAAAAACTGGCAGGGGCACAAGGATGCCCTTTCATTAATAATTGACTGTGCTACCCCTTGGAAATATTTATTTGGGTGTACAACAATGTCCCCCAAAAACTAGGATAATCGGATATCGGGACGACGTGCCACAGAGCCCCTGAAGTGGGAAAACGGATTACACGGGGAAAATCTTACTTTTCGTATATTTGCTCAAAAACATTGATATTTCAAAACTAATTCGAATTAAAAACATTTTCGAATCGTGACTCAGACTGAATTCTCTTTGTAATAAAGCAATAAAAAATTAAATCGGTTAAAAACAGCCGACTTATTACAATTTACCCTGTCCGACTAAAAAAGTTTTTATATAATCTTATATGATTTGATATAATTATAAATGTTTATATGTGTGGCTTTATATGACCATATACATTTATATTAACACTTTGGTTTTATAAATATGTTTGATATGACGTTATATATAATCATATGCGATTTGGTCTCCAGCTATATATTAAGAGATCTGCAAATATAGTTTATACATACATCAGGAGAGTATCCTGATGAAGAAAAATAGCAGTTTTTGAAAAAAAGTACTTATTATATTAATTCATAATAAGGAAATTGGCCTCGAACTGAATTAATAAATTTCTAATTAGTTAATTTTTTATTTTATAAGAAAGACACATTTTATAAGAAAGACCAAAACTCTAACCTAGAAAAAGTTGTTGTTATTTTGTCAGCTATTTCCAAGTTTATTAGAAAAATTGTTCTAAACATCTAGCATTAGTATTTAATATGAATGAAATAAGTGATCTCAATAATATTTACTAAAATTTTCTTCGAAAATCTTTATAAAATTATATGTATTTATATATAATTTGATGCAGTTAGATAGACCCATTTTTCGGATCAAATTGTATCAGGTGAGATAACATGCTTATCTCGCTTGATATAATTATATATTCCAATATTCGGATCAAATTAGATATGGACGTACATATGGGTTTATATATGGTGATATATTATTATATAACATCTTTTTTAGTCGGGTGGTAATTGATGTGTCAAGAAATTCGTATCCAAATTTTTAAATTTATTGAATAAACTACAGAAACATTTTTTCTAATTCTATAAGTTCCAAGAAACTCGGATAAAAGATGTTTTTATATTGTAATTTGCTAACTCTTTTTAATTAGTGCCAAATAAATCAAAATTTTTAAACACTGTTTTCAAATCCATAATTTTAATTTAAAAAAAAAAAATTAAATATCAACGATTTGACTTAATGCATTAAACACATAGACGACTGCAGCTACACGACTACAGCCTGTCAAAAATCAAATATACACGTTTATATGAAAACGATTAATTTGACACAAACACAGCTACACGGCTACACGACTACTTTTGCCGCTGTAGTCAACTTAGGATAATTTCTATTTTTGTTGGCTACAAAACAAAAATAGTGTTGACAATATAACAAAAAATGTAAAACAAGACAAGTTTTCCCGCTAGAGGCGAAATAAAATCGCTAGTTCTGACTATAAAATCACCGTTTTAAGAACACTGAAGAAACAGATGTTTATATTTTACAATTATTTGAAGGTTTCATTAATTTATGATTGGAAATAATTTTATTGTGATGTTTTGTAAAATAAAATGGATCTTACAAAATTAACAAAATATTCCTCAGACATTATTTTAGAAGCACAAACCAAAAAAAAATAATATTTATCAAAACGTCAAATTTTTAGGATCAGAATTTACTATGTTGCTGTCGTTTTCAAAGAAATAAAGTAGCTGACTACACGACTACAATTGCAGCCAGCAGCATTTGTAGTCATGTAGTCGTGTAGCCGCAGTCGTCTATGTGTTTAATACATAAAGGTTTTATCAAGAATATATTAGAGATTAAAAAATATAAAAATGTTAAGAATTCCTTTTCTCATTTGGATAGGTCAGAGATTTTATTTCAGCGGATTTCTAGAAAACAGCAAATTTTGGCAGCATAAGAACAAATACGAAAACGATTTTGTGAACTTTTTTGATGTTTCTTTTGGGCGACCAGAGCTTTAGGCGTCATCGGTGATAGTATAACCACGTTTAAAGTCAGAAAACCACTTTTCTACCATTTGTCTCCATGGAGCAGAGTCCGAATAATACTCATCAAGCCAAGCTTTGGCTTAAACGGTATTTTTCCCATTAAAAAGCAATAATAAAACCACACACGAAATTGTTTTGAATCCATTGTTTTCAAAATCTCGAAATTAGCGTCACTAAAATAACTGTAACTTGTTCACTAATGAACGAATTGTCATTAAATTTTGACAGGTATCATCTGAAGGTTGGAAGTTCCAAAAAATCATATCGATTTTTCATTACTGGCACCACCTATATGTATTCCTACGGACTTTTCAGACAATGTGTTTATTATGCCAAAACTCTTAAATCTAGCTTAATTTACCAAATCATCACCAAACTGCACCAAAGTGTAAGCAAACCAAAAAAAATACTGGGGAATTTTCAAAAATAGAGTAAGGAGGAGTGGAAGTATTTTTCAATAATAAACAAGTGGAAAAATGTGATACAAGTTTTCAAAAAAAAAAGTGTGTAGCGTTTTTTGGGTTCTCTCAGAAAAAATTCCCAAAAAATAGTTCAAAACCAATAAACATTAGTTTTAAATTAATGGTTCTGCTAAGCTTAATACTAAATTTGATACATTAACTTTCAAAATTCATATTTTCCTAAAAAAGTTATTAAAAGTAACAAAAGTTGCAATTTGATGTGAACCGTTCTTTATTTACAACGTTTGGTTATACTCGTAGTATAAGAGCCACCTGCATAAAAGCTTTTGATTTTTCTAAGAAAATGCGTATTGTGTATTTTCGACATGCATTCGAGCAGAAAAATTGCGTAGTTTTCAATTTTGTTTTACAATACAATGTATTTTTAAATTCAATGTTAAATGTTTTAATGAATTTAATTGAACCTTATTGGAATTCAATAAAATATCACACACTTAGTAACACTAGGATTGATTTCTGTTTTTATTCGAAAAAAGTTATATAAATAAGGAAACAGTTTTTATTTGTTTTGGAAAAAAGTTTGCATCTTTAATTCCCTCAAATAAGAAAGAATGATTTATGATTTGCATATAATGTGTTTTATATACATGTGTGTCAGAACTATTTTATTTGCATGTCTAAATTTTACACACTTTTTTTCATGTCATGTAGTAACTGTCAAATTTTTTTTAGTGTACTCTTATTATACCCTACACCACTACGTGGAGAGGGTATTATAAGTTTGTGCTGATGTTTGTAACACCAAAAAATATTGGTCCTAGACCCACCTTATAGTA
The DNA here is from genome assembly GCA_949987735.1 of Leucophora obtusa. Taxonomy (NCBI): domain Eukaryota; kingdom Metazoa; phylum Arthropoda; class Insecta; order Diptera; family Anthomyiidae; genus Leucophora; species Leucophora obtusa. The sequence goes on along the minus strand of OX465298.1, from coordinate 117,732,070 downwards.
TACCGATCGGCTCAGAATTTTTTTTTATTTCGATTTAATAATGTCTGTCCGTCCGTCCGTCTGTCTGTCTGTCTGTCTGTCTGTCTGTCTGTCTGTCTGTCTGTCTGTCTGTCTGTCTGTCTGTCTGTCTGTCTGCCTGTCTGTCTGTCTGTCTGTCTGTCTGTCTGTCTGTCTATCTGTCTGTCTGTCTGTCTGTCTGTCTATCTATCTGTCCGTCCATGCATTCTTGTGCGCACTTACAGGTCGCAAATATTAAGATATTTTGATGAAATTTGATGCACCGACTTACGTCGACCCAAGGACGACGCCTATTGATTTTGGTTGAATTCGGTCCATGTTTAGACCTAGTGCCCATATAAGGGTCCCCCCAAAATTATATTGTTTATATGCTGCAGGTCGCAAATATTAAGCTATTTTGATGAAATTTGGTACACAGACCTATGTTGGCCCAAGGTCGAAGCCTGTTGATTTTGGTTAAAGTCGGTCCATGTTTAGACCTAGTACTCCCCCCAAAATTTGCTTGGTTACACGCTGCAGGTCGCAAATACGAAGATATTTCAATGAAATTTGGCTCGCCTACTTACATGGTCCCAAGGAAAAAGTCTATTGTTTCTAGATAGGATCGGTCCATATTTGGACCTATCACCCATATGGGCTATATTTTCGATTTTCTCGTCTATTATGATTTGATATAAAATTTTGACACAAGTCCCATTTTAACCGATTCGAATTTCGAATCCAAATATGAGTTGGCCTTTAACCAGACTGGTGTAGGGTATTGTATAGCCGGCATGGCCGACTTTAACCTTTTTACTCGTTAATTAATCGAAAAGTGTCAATGAACGAGTGCCAGTGGAACTTCTTTGATTTAATGCAAAAATGTATAAATATCATGCAGATAATTCTCACATTGTTTCAATATTTTTTTTTTCTTATTCTTATATAAAAAATTTTGAATGTGTCTAAAAGAAAGGTGTTTGTTGTTAATAGAAGAAGAGGAGTAAGATATATATGTAATCTATTATACTAAAAATTAAAAAAAAATATTTTTGCCAAACAGAATTCCTATTTATCAAAAATATGTCGGCGGAAGTTATGTTGATTTTTAATAATTCCTATCATTTTAATAACCTTTTCATGAATCATCATTAATAATTTTGTTTTATTCTGGTTTATTTTTAGATTTCGATGATTATATATCTAATTTGATCCGAAAAAGTGGCAGATCGAATTAGATCTAGCTATATATTTGGGGATAAACTTAGATCTAATTTGATCCGAAAAATGGCACATCGAATTAGATCCAGCAATATATTTGTGGATAAACTTAGATATAAATTGATCTGAAAAATGGCAGATCAAATTAGATCCAGCAATATATTTGGGGATAAACTTGGATCTAAATTTATCAGAAAAATGGCAGATCGAATTAGATCCAGCAATTTATTTCGGTATTAAAATGGCAGATCGAATTAGAAACAGCAATATATTTGGGGATTGACATCTAAAAGTATCCATAAAAATGACAGATAAAATTAGATGCCGCATTATATTTGGGTACTACGTAAGATCTCCATTTATTTGGGATTAATAAGATCCCAGACATATGTATATTGCCAACTGTTCAAAAAATAATAGACTGGCAGAGCACTGATTGTATAAAAATTACAATATTTTGTTAAAATAAGGTTTAAACTCAGAAGGTAACGAGTTCAATATGCATTTCTTTTACAAAATGAATTTCTTTTTATAAAATTAAAATTTTTTTTTCTATAAATTTTTTTCTAAAATTATATACTATTTATTTTTTTATTAAATTGAAATCTTTGAATAAAATAATTTTATTTACATCTTTTTGACGCTCTACACCATTTCCAATTGTATTAATTGTTTTAAGATTTATCAATTGTATTTCAGAAATAATCAATTGAATTTCAGTTTTATCAATTGTGTTTCAGAACTCATCAATTATTTTTCACATTTATGAATTGTATTTCAGAACTAGGCAATTGAAGTTCAGTTTTATCAATTGTGTTTCAGAAATTATTAATTGTATTTCCGAAATTCACAACTGTATTTCAGAAATTATCAAACTGTATTTCAGAAATTATCAATCGTATTTCCGAAATTATGAAATGTATTTGAGAAATTTTTCTCTATTAGCTATGAAATTCTGAAATAGATTTCATTATTTCTGGACACAACTAAATAAATAAATAATTAAATTTGCGTAATATTGTAGTTTCCGAAGTGCAAAGATTATTTTGTGATATACAATTAAAATTTTCTAAAATACATTTAATAATTTCTGGAATACCTTTTTTCGATGCTTATAAGTTAGCTCGAAATGCTTTTATCATTCATTTAATTTGTAGCTATCACACATCTATAACAAGTCTCGTTAGATTAGAGTGTAGAGGTCTTGGCTGACAATCTGGTGGACTGGGTTAAATTTCATGTTTTTAAAAACAAATATTAAAAAAGTTTTCTCAATTTTTTGAAAAATGTTTTTTGAAATCTATTTTTTTGCCAAGATAGTTAATGCAACGTTCTGCCAACGCATAACCGACCATCGCCAACGGTTTTCCAGCATTGTATATTAACATTAATTAACACTATATTTTTATTTTTAGGAAATACATTTTTATTTTATTATAAGTTAACATTAAATTAAATTTTAGATAATGGCACCAATTTGTAGTTGTAATTATTATATATTAAATCGTATATTCATAAACATTCTATACAGTTAGACGAGGTTTATGGAACTATTTAACTTTATAAAGTGTTTATAAATTATAACTTAAATGTACAAATATATATGTTAAATGTACGTGAACAAATTGTTGATATGTATCTCAACTGATATTGGAATTATTGTACCATTACCATACATCAATGTATATTGAATGATATACATATATTACAATATATGACACTGTGTTATAAATATTGTTAATGAAGTAACATATCTGATAATATTTTTTATAGCGACATACAGTTTTACATTATTCAAATTAAACCATATATCGAATTGTATTCAAAATGTTGATGTGGTACCAAATTTGACCATATATTGTTTAAATTGTGCCATATATGACAATATATTGTTTAAATGATACCATATATATTAATATTGTTTAAATGACACCATATATCAATATATATGGGACTATATATGGTAGCATATATTATCATATCTGCATCTGTATTAAAAATGTCGTTCATCAGGTACCATATATGAGCACATATTGTTGAAATGGCACCATATATGACAATATATGGTTTAAATGGCACCATATATGGTAATATATTGCTTAAATAACACCATATATAAATATATATGGCACTATATATGGTAGCATATATTATCATATGTGGAACTGTATTAAAAATATTGTTCATGAGGTACCATATATGGGCATATATTGTTGAAATTGCACCATATATGATAATATATGGTTTAAATGGTACCATATATGATAATATATGGTTTGAATGGCACCATATATGATAATATATAGCTTAAATAACACCATATATAAATATATATCGAACTATATATAGAACCATATATTATCATATCTGGAACTGAATTAAAGATTTGGTTTATGAGGTACCATATATGACCATATATTGTTTAAATGGCACCATATATGATAACATCTAGTTTAACTGTCACCATATATAATTATATATTGCTTAAATGATACCATATATAATTATATATTGCTAAAATGCCACCATATATATTAAGATATCGTTCTATATATAACTATATATGCAATAAGATCAACCATGTTATGTAATATATAATTATATATGCCATATCTAATATTATGAAGGCCGATATCTAATTAGATGAAATTATATATGGCATAATATAAGGAAAATTTTTCGGAAAAAACCTCATATATAATTATATATGGATATACATAACCACATGTCTAATTATATATTGTAATATATGCCACATATGATTATATATAATTTTTTTTACTCGGGCATGTATAATTATATATTGCTAAAATGCCACCATATATATTAAGATATAGTTCTATATATAACTATATATGCAATAAGATCAACCATGTCATGTAATATATAATTATATATGCCATATCAAATATTATGAAGGCCGATGTCTAATTAGATGAAATTATATATGGCATAATATAAGGAAAAATTTTGTGAAAAAACGTCATATATAATTATATATGGATATACATAACGACATGTATAATTATATATTGTAATATATGCCATATATGATTACATATAATTTTTTTTACTCGGGCATATATGATTTTGTACGCCAGTGTATATAACCGGATATAATTATGTGACCCCATATACAATTTTTTCTTCCCAAAAAATGTTAATATGGTGTAATATTTAGTAGCATCTTATTTCATATCGATCAATTTGTAGTTGTATATCATTTGTTGTTGTCGATCGTCTTTTGAATATAATACCATATTATTACCATATATGGTGATATTTAAACCATATATTATGATATATGGTGCCATTTTAACAATATATGGGGCAAAACTGCAGTTTATATGGTTTCGGCAAAAAAAAAAATAAACATGACCCCCTCTGGAATTAAAAAAGAAAAAATCGAAATTAATTTTGGGAGCGGCTCGGCGCCAAGAGACCCGTGGGGGCAAAAAACGGGGGGACATATTGGATATACAAGTTAATAATGTCGATTTTTTGCTTGAAAAATGCATTCATTATAATAACAAAATGAATTGATACATTATCCAAAGTATTTTCCATCGTTAGCCATTACCTTCTCCCATCTTTCTGGTACACTCATAAAAAAAGGCCGTGCAAATAGTTAAAAATTCTGATAAAATAACAGAAAATAGTACCTGAATTTGTTCCAGCAGAAATTTCAATGCTGTTGAGAATCATGGTCTGCTAAATTTAGGTGAGCTAAATTTTAGGTAAAAAAGTTAGTTCAAATACAATAATTTAAAATAAATGTTGTTTAATGGAAATGAAAATTACTCAGCTGAAATCAGCACATGTATTCTGCTAAATTTTAGTTGGATAAAAATAGGTAAGAAATTCAGTTAACTTTCAAAAATTTAGAAGAATATTCGTTTAATAGAAATGAAAGTGGGACAGCTGAAATCAAGAAAACATGCTGCTAAAATTACTATCACTTTTTGTTATTAATTGAATAAAAACAAATTAATGTAAATATTGTTAATTTTATTTTCGAATAAATTATACAATCCAAAAACACTATTTGCACTAAATATCACTTTTATTTTCTTGCCAAAATGTGTGCCAGCGGAAGTTGTATTATTTGGTTCCTTTTTTCGTCTACCTGAAGGTAGAATTTAGATGAAAATGTTAAAGGGCTGAAATAAAAGAAAAACAATAACATATTTAATAGTATTCCCGTAAAAAAATATAATTTATATTATAAAACAAACCTCATTATTTTATTACTTCAATGCAATTTTTAAGTGCGAAATGTTAATGTCCAATATACCTCCGTTTTCTTTTACGTTCCTTTGCTGACTAAAAGATGCTCTTAACGTATTATTTTATTTACTAGAACTTTCTTAAAACAGCGAATACATTAAGGAACATTGAGTAGGGAACAAAAAATATCAAACAATTTTGTAAACACGAATTGCACGAATGTCAACACGAACATTAACATACACAAATCCACATTCGTAAAAAATGGCAATTTTTTCACGAATATTCCTTAATGTATTCGTCGCTTTACAAGCGCCATATTATTTCTATTTATATTGGTAAAGCCCCGTTCACATTATCACAAAAGTGCTTATACTTTTCTTCACACAAGTATTACAAAAAGTATGCTGAAATTGTCTGGTTGTCAAAAAAGTATAAAAGAAAATCTTTTCAGTGTTCAGACTGTTATCGACACACACAACAAATAAATTAAAACAGTTAATTTTTCTTCTATTATTACTTTTTTTCACCAATAGTTGTTTTTAATCTTTGTTTAACATTTATTTGTGAATAACACAACACTTGTGTTGAGACAAGTGGTAACTTTATGAAATATTTCAAAAAATAAATCTTGTCAAAAAAGTGTGACCGTATTTTAAAATGTGTGCACCCATTTTGACATGTGTGTAACGAACAGTGTTCACACTATTATACATTTTCGTTATACAACACATTTCTGACATGTATAACACACTTGTGTGATAATCTAAACGGGGCTTAAGCGTCATAAGTGATGACTCATCACACATATTAAAATACACTTACTAGAAATTTTCTAATTTGAAGAAAACCATCAAGCATCATCAATCACTATACAATAGCGCCTCTATCGCTTTCTTTTGAAAACACAAATGTTAAAAAAGTTGCCAACAAATTTATCTATATTAGCTGATACATTGTCAAAATCATTTGTAAAAAAATAACTAAATATCAGGAGGAAAAATTAGTTCAAGTACAGCACAAATGTGTTTTTGTGGTGAAATTGGATAACTAACAACTTTAGCTAAACAACGGATTTAAACGAAAACAACAGAAAAAATTAGTTCAACTGAATCAGAACGCGTTTAACAGACTTTTGTACTAACTTTTTTTTATGAGTGTAGCATATGGATTCCGCGCCAAAAGAACTGCTACGGTTTTGAGGTAAAGAATTAAACAAACCAATTTCTGATACCCTGTTCTGAAGTGAAGCGTATTCCAGCAAGGGCGTTCTGTATCGATCGAAACAAATGGTAGTCAGAAGGGGCAAGGTCTGCGCTATAAGTCAGGTGAGCCAAAACTTCCCATCTACTGTTTTCCAAATAGGTTTTCATCGGTCTTGCAACATGTGGCCGAACGTTGTCATGATGGAAGATTATTGACTCATATTTGGTCGCATATTCTGGTCGTTTTACGTTGATTGCTCTCTTCAAACGAATCAATTATGTTCGGTACAGGTCCCCTGTGATCGTCTGAACCGATTTCAACAGCTCATAATACATAACACCCTTCTGATACCACCAAATACAGAGCACTACCTTGGCGCCATGGATATTCGGCTTCGGCGTTGATTTGGCAGGTTGGCCGGGCTTTATATATGACTTTTTGCGCTTGGGGTTATCGCATTGTATCCATTTTTCATCGCCAGTAACAACACGATGCAAAAATGACTTCCTTTTGTAGCGTTCAAGCAGCATTTCCGGCATGCAAAATCGCCTTTCAACGTCTCTCGGCTTCAGTTCATATGGGACCCAATTTCCTTGCTTTGAAATGAATCCCAATGCTTTTAAACGTAGGGAAATGGCTTGTTGTGTGACTCCCAAAGACAATGCAAGATCTTCTTGCGTTTTAAAACAATCTTCGTCGAGTAATGCTTCCAATTCCTCATCTTCAAACTTTTTTGGCTGATCAGGCCTCTCCTTGTCTTCTGTGACGAAATCACCACTTTTGAATCACGAAACCATCGTTCACAAGTTTTTTGAGTGTATGCATGTTGACCGTAAGCTTCTACCAACAATCGATAACTTTCAGCATCCGTTTTCTTCAAATGAAAGAAGGTTATCAGACTTCCCCTCAAAGCATCTTTTTTAGGCACAATATTCGACATTATTATAGCGATTGAAAAAATGTGTGTTTACACTTTGGCGTCTACCGGATACTGAATTATAATGACATGTTTAACCACCAAAATACCATACTTGTTATTATTCACACAAACCATACACGCAGAGAAAAGATATGGTTGCAATATGATCACGGCTACAAAACTATGATCCCTACTGGCATACATGGTTGTTGCAATCATA